>OX031007.1:83678390-84136885 GCA_943735925.1 Pollenia amentaria | reverse complement strand
TATATTTATTTATTTATTTATATTTATTTATTTATTTATATTTATTTATTTATTTATATTTATTTATTTATTTATATTTATTTATATTTATTTATTTATTTATATTTATTTATTTATTTATTTATTTATATTTATTTATTTATTTATATTTATTTATTTATATTTATTTATTTATTTATATTTATTTATTTATTTATATTTATTTATTTATTTATATTTATTTATTTATTTATATTTATTTATTTATTTATATTTATTTATATTTATTTATTTATTTATGTTTATTTATTTATTTATTTATATTTATTTATTTATTTATATTTATTTATTTATTTATATTTATTTATTTATTTATATTTATTTATTTATTTATATTTATTTATTTATTTATATTTATTTATTTATTTATATTTATTTATTTATTTATATTTATTTATTTATTTATATTTATTTATTTATTTATATTTATTTATTTATTTATTTATTTATATTTATTTATTTATTTATATTTATTTATTTATTTATATTTATTTATTTATTTATATTTATTTATTTATTTATATTTATTTATTTATATTTATTTATTTATTTATATTTATTTATTTATTTATATTTATTTATTTATTTATGAGTACAATGGGTGCTAAGGAGTTAAGTAAATACCTTTAAAATGATGTATGTTCTAGTCGTTGGGCAAACAGAGGAGGAAAGTGTCCATAACTTTTTTGCCTTTGCATATTTACATATATATAGCATATATACATACATATATAAAGCAAAAATTTTTGGTTTTCACTGTATTTCAAATGTTGATTTTTGTTTTAATTTAGAATATTAAAAATAATCGTAATAATAAACTTTGGAGTATAAAGTACAATTGCCATAAGAACATTGCGTTAATATTGGAAGACCGACTTGAGTATATGTTGGCGTTGCAGCATTACATATCGGTAAGATAGTTTTTAAGTTTAATAATAATTGTAAAATATTTTTAACTATGTCTTACTTTAGGCCATTTTGATCGATAATTCAGACGTCTCTACTTTATATAAATTTGGTCAATTAGCGCTAAAATGCAATGTAACAGACTTAGCTGAGTTTGCATTTGCAAATTGTATTGGTCGAAATTCATCTCACTTTTGTGCAGCGGAGGGTATGCTTCAAGTGATGAATGTTAATCATAACATAATCGGATCATATACTAGCGCTAGAAAAATGTGTGAACAAAATATGAAATGTGAAGATGCTGTACAAACTTTAACAAAGATAACAAACTTGTTTAATTCAAATTTATCATTTTTAAAAAAGTGCAGTGGATTTGATTCAAACTCCATATTTATTCAACAAAACCAACTACAGCATCGGCTTAAAAATATATTTCATGAAGAACAAATTATAAAAAAAAAGAATGTTTATGGAGTTGAACAAGTACCGGATTTAAAAAAATTTGGTATTAATAAACCTATTTGGGATTCTATAGGTCAATTTATAGTTCACGTTTACTCTTATCTCCATGAAATTAAACATGATGCGCTTTTTGTATTTAATCTTAATGACTTTATTGAAAAAAGTAATAATGCCGATTTATCGGATATAACAAAAGATTTATTGGAAAGAACTTGTGCGAATGTGAATGAAATACAGCTAGATGTCTTGGAAACAGACGGTGCCTTAAAAGGTAATGACCCTATAGTGGATAAGTCAAAAACTTCTACAGCAGAAATATGCGACGTTCAGCCTATGGATTATAACAATGATGACTCAGACTCTAATTTAAAATCAGATGGAGCAGAAGCTAATAAAGTAAAACCAAGGCGTCGCTGCAGTGACTTACATTTTCTGGAGCAGTGGGGATGGCACAAGAGCCGTCGATATTCATCACGCAAAAAAAATGAACGTGATGAAATAGATACTAGCCTTAATGGATATTTAAGGAAATTGTTCATAAAATATACAAAGTAAGTAAACATGTTAAACAATTATATTAGATTTGACGTATGTTTAACACCATATGCAAATAATTTGTAACATATACCAATTCAAAATTTAAAAATTTTCAGTAGAAGCAAAACATTTTTTTAATTTTACATTCCGATCAAAATTAAAACAGTAGACAAAATGGCAAGATATTCTTACAGCAGTAAGATATTGTTACGAAAGTAACTTTAGTTAAGAATAAGTTTAATTTATTAGTTATCTTGTATTTATTAGTTATTTTGTATTTGCTAGTAATTTTATTAGTTTAAATTGTTATTATATTAGTTATGCATATTTCTAATGTAAAAATCGGTGTACAGAATTTTCTAGTACAAATGTAATGTTATAATTGTTATGCATAATTGTATAACATAATTGTATAGCGGGGAAAATATTTAATAGAATGGCCAAACAAAGGAAAAAAATGGTTGAAATTTATGAGGTGCTGCATCTATGGTTTACGTTGCCAGTAGGTGCTAATCTTCAATATAAGCCCTCCCAACCTTGATCATCTACTCGATTTCCTACAAACTATTCTGTCTTTAGATGATCCCTTACTTATCTTCTCACAACATAACTCTGCTTTGCCTTAAGAATCAAAACGATAAGATTTTACAAACTCATTTTAATAAAGTTTATTTCAAAAGAGTAAAAATAAACAACAAAAAATTCATTAAAAACTAATTTAATTTTAAATTCAAAAAAAATCTTTTTTTAAACTTATTTAGATAATTAGTTTAAAAAAATAGAAAAGTAAATATTTCTATACGTAAGCATATTGTATTAAAATTTCGTATATAATAAATTCACAAAAAAAAAAAAAAAAAAAAAAAAAAAAAATAAACAGACAAAAATTGAATTAATAGAATTTTAATTAAAAAGTAAAATTATCTTCACACCATGTACAAGAAAATTATATTGAAAAGAGATATCAAAACGAAATCAAAATTAGTAGTTAGGTCAGAATGTTATAGGTCAGTTAGGACAACTATAAAGAAATAATGGAATAAGAAAACACGGACGGACAGAACATGTTTTAATTAAATATTTGGACAAGAAAAGAATATATTGAATCAAAAATATACTTAAAATTACAACATTTAATTAAGAATTTACCTTATTTCCTTAATTGATAAAAAATTTTTTTTTGTTTTTATTATTTGATTAAGATTAATGCCCTAATCATGTCAAACCAACGCAACGTCAAAGAATAACATTGAAAGCACAAACAATGTCTTAAATTTTTTGTAATTTTGTTGTTGCTTCCTACAGAAATTCACATTGCGTTTTAAAATTTCAAACGCTCCATAGCTTGTGGCGTTAAAAATTTAAAAACGGTACATGAACTTCTGTAGCAAGCAAAAACAAAATTACAAAATATTTATTACATTGTTTGTGCTTTCAAGGTAATTCTTTGGCGTTGCGTTGCGTTTTACATGATAGGGGCCAAAATATATATCTCACTATTAATTAATGTTGCCTTTTTCCATAGTATTTTTCCTTTTTCTTTATCTTTTTTTAAATATTTTTTTTTCAATTTTCGCGCACTTTAACTATACATATTAATATTTTTCTAGAAATTTTCACTACTTTTCGTTTTATTTAAATTTTTTTATTATTAGTTTATTGTAATTAAAACAAAAAATATTTTATTTCATACCTTACATTTGCATTTTTATATTTAAACTAATTATTGTTTTTCTTTTACTTAGTAGTGAAAAAAACTAAAAGCAAATGTAAAATAAAGTAGTTTGTAACTTACAGTAGTCTAGTTTATTCCATCGATGAATGGCCATTCAGCAATGCTTCCTCTATGGCCTGGACAGAGACCATTATAAAATTTATGATTGATGTGATAGATTATCAGAAAATATTTTCTTTTCTTTTACCAAATAACATAAAAAATCAGCAACACGTATCAAAAGATGTTATAAACATTTTCCTGTTTTTTTTAAATCTTAGATTATAAAAAAATTTTTTT
The DNA here is from genome assembly GCA_943735925.1 of Pollenia amentaria. Lineage (NCBI taxonomy): Eukaryota > Metazoa > Arthropoda > Insecta > Diptera > Polleniidae > Pollenia > Pollenia amentaria. The sequence goes on along the minus strand of OX031007.1, from coordinate 84,132,927 downwards.
TATGCTTTTTTTTCTAACTCTATATACAAACTCCTTAAAGATAGTCTACCTAAGGGTGTCCAAGTAGGTTAATATTTCCTTTTTTTTCCTGAAAGTGGTTAGACTAGGATTTTTTCCCGGTAGCAAATTATATTTCCAAGTCGTTCAATTATAGGATGTATAATTAAATATAAGTGGCGAATCACTTATGCCACAGGAGCAATTTTTAATATAATTCTTGAAATTCCTCCTTTCAGTACCAATATATGCATTTTTCATCCAGGACAAATAGTAACACATTCAAAACTTTAGGTTTTGGAGTTGGTGGAATTTTCTTTAAAGAATTAACAAATTGGATTTTGTACCTGGCACCAATTACAACGCCAGATGGACTGGTGCAGTAAAACTTTTGTAGGGAATTATAATCCTGATTAAATTTTATTTTTTTCCCTTAAGGCTTCACAAAATATATATATAAATAAATGTTATCGGCAAATAGGTATTTTCGACGATAGCCAATTGTAATGTTTTATCTAAGTAAAACACAAGCGTAAGCTGATGGTTAATGATTGATTTTTATTTACAATTTTTGTTTGCTTAAATACTACTTATGAGAATAAAACTTAACCTAATATTGAGTGACTACAATAAGTTCACTCAATCACTTATTCTAGTACTTAGCATTAACTTACATACAAATGATACGGTATTGTATCAGGCACACAGAAATCTTTGAGTTACTTTATCAATTTGTATTTTCATTAATTATTACTTATATCGGTGTCCAGTGTATTAAAGAATTTATTCATAACTAAGGAATTTGTTAGATCAGCATAAATGTAACAACGTACATTGAACTACTGTTATCGATTTTGTTGTCAACATAAATAAGCGAACGTTGACCGTTGTTTATTTAAAATATCGAATTACACAAAAGAATTTATAATTGTGACAACGAAAAACAATTCAGTTATGTTACTGACCTAACTTAATAAAATTATTTGTTTGTTTATTTGTAAGAAAGAATGAATTGTGTGGATACTAGGGAGATCGAACGGTTATTATTCGACCGGTTTTAACCGGTTATTTTAGCTTTGCCCAAGTCGGTTATTTTAAAATGCCCATTTTTCCAATATCGAATAAACCGGTTATTTTGGTATAATAAACCGGTTATTTTAGTACTGTGTAATTTATATACATTTTCCTTACTCTTGTTGTAGATGTTCCCGTGATTTAGTATTTTCTAATTGAATATTGGCCAAACTTAAACTTTTTATAAAGAATGTCTAAGCAAAATGTAACAAATGTCAAAAAACATTATGAACACTGTAAATACAAATCGCTTGTAAAAAAAAAACAAAAAAAACAATTCAAAATACTACAAAAACGTGTGCAGTTAAAAAGTAAATAGTAATTTGTACAAGTAAATAGTAATTTGTACGGAATCAACGATATGGGAAAAATTTCTACCAGTTTTATTTATTAAAACACCATGAACTAAAAAATAAATTTGAAGAAATCAAACAATGTCATGGAATGTTTTAAATCCGTGGCTCTCAACCTTTTTGAAGCCACGGCTACAAAATGATTGTAACGTTCTTGCTCTCAAAGTTTGAAAATATTATTCAATGAAAATAAAACAAAAACATTAGAGTTTGCTAAAATCCGTAAAAATGTGAAACCGCGGTTTCGGTTTAAAAATGATAAAACCGGTTGGTTTCGGTTCGGTTTTCGGTTTTGAAAATATCTAAGTAAAACTACACACATACGTTTATATTTTTTTGTATGTAATATAATTTTTTTGTTTGTTTCAATTCAGGTGCTTTTATTGAAAAAGAAACATTTCTTCTTCTTAGTACTTATTTTAAGTTTAAAGAATTTTGAAATACCTTGCCATTGTTCCAGGCTGTTATAAACAAATTTTTTATTCCTACCATGATAGAAGTGCTGCAAAGTTTAAAAAAGGAACTATACCGCTATTTTCCAAAAGAGGTGCAAGAAGAAATGGTGAACATTAAAATAAAAATAGGAATAAATTAAATTTTGAAAATGATTTGATGGTTTGCGTGTCATAATTATAACCACGTTTTTCGCATTTAACTAAAAAATAAGCAAGCCCAGCGTTCGCATTAATATAATATTTTACCAAATAGATATTGGGAATTATTTCTTTTTCATAAGCAACTTTATTATATTCACATTTTTAATTTTTTTTCGAATTTATTCTATGAGTTAAATTTCAGTTATGTATTTTATAAAGCTTTTTGTAATAGCTCTATTCCTTAAATTATTTTATAAATGACTTTATACACTACCAGACTATTATATTGTATTTTCTTGTTACATTTTACCTTAGCTTTCCGTTGGATAGCAATGAAGTATATTTATGTACAGAAAAATTTACAATTATTAGACACCAGCAGAATGTAATGCATTTTCTGGCCCGCTACGGCCTTCGTCAGCATTCTTTGTGTCACACTGGATAGTGATACTTTTATAAATTGAATGTATTTAACTCAACTATTTTAACAAATAGATATTGGGAATTATTTCTTTTTCATAAGCAACTTTATTATATTCAACATTTTTCATTTTTTTTTTTCGAATTTATTCTATGAGTTAAATTTCAGTTATGTATTTTATAAAGCTTTTTGTAATAGCTCTATTCCTTAAATTATTTTATAAATGACTTTATACACTACCAGACTATTATATCGTATTTTCTTGTTACATTTTACCTTAGCTTTCCGTTGGATAGCAATGAAGTATATTTATGTACAGAAAAATTTACAATTATTAGACACCAGCAGAATGTAATGCATTTTCTGGCCCGCTACGGCCTTCGTCAGCCGTAAGGAATAGAGCTATTACAAAAAGCTTTATAAAATACATAACTGAAATTTAACTCATAGAATAAATTCGAAAAAAAAAAATGAAAAATGTTGAATATAATAAAGTTGCTTATGAAAAAGAAATAATTCCCAATATCTATTTGTTAAAATAGTTGAGTTAAATACATTCAATTTATAAAAGTATCACTATCCAGTGTGACACAAAGAATGCTGACGAAGGCCGTAGCGGGCCAGAAAATGCATTACATTCTGCTGGTGTCTAATAATTGTAAATTTTTCTGTACATAAATATACTTCATTGCTATCCAACGGAAAGCTAAGGTAAAATGTAACAAGAAAATACAATATAATAGTCTGGTAGTGTATAAAGTCATTTATAAAATAATTTAAGGAATAGAGCTATTACAAAAAGCTTTATAAAATACATAACTGAAATTTAACTCATAGAATAAATGAAAAAAAAAAATGAAAAATGTTGAATATAATAAAGTTGCTTATGAAAAAGAAATAATTCCCAATATCTATTTGTTAAAATAGTTGAGTTAAATACATTCAATTTATAAAAGTATAACTATCCAGTGTGACACAAAGAATGCTGACGAAGGCCGTAGCGGGCCAGAAAATGCATTACATTCTGCTGGTGTCTAATAATTGTAAAATTTTTCTGTACATAAATATACTTCATTGCTATCCAACGGAAAGCTAAGGTAAAGTGTTTTTTTTTTTTTTTTTTTTTTCTCAGTATTTATTTATTGAATCTTCATATACTAAATATGAACTAACAATAATTAATCAAATCTTAACCTAATATTTGATTTATGTCCTGCCAGTGCCGGACAAAAAAGATTTCGTCATCACGGTTTCTGTTCACATATGTAGGTGTTTACCGCTCATCTGATTGGGTGAGTGCTGCAGTGTCTCTTCTTCTTAATCGAGTGTGGCTGCCATAATTTAAAATATTTCGTGCTAATGGGTTTGGGTGCAGTTCCAGCCTTTTTAAATATTTTACTGCATATTTCGTTATCATAGTTTTTACTAATGGCACATTGAGATCCTTGTGGATATTTGAGTTTTTGACGTACCAGGGGGCGGCTGTGATTATTCGAAGAAGTTTATTTTGGCGCCTTTGAATTATTTCGATGTTAGAAGCCGAGGCAGTGCCCCATAACTGAATACCGTAGCACCAAATTGGCTTTAAGATAGAGTTGTAAAGTAGAAGTTTGCAATCGAGGCTGAGAACAGAATTTCTTCCAATAAGCCAATTTATTTGAATTGCTTTTAGTTTCATTTGAGTTAATTTAGCTTCTATATGCCATTTCCACGTTAAACGCCGATCTAGATGTATACCGAGGTATTTTACATGCGAGTGTTGGGGTATTATTTGATTATTGATTTTAATAGGGGGGCATGTTTCCCGACGCAATGTGAATGTTATATGTGCGCATTTTTGCTCATTGATCTTTATCCTCCATTGTTTTAACCACCTTTCCAGTTCAAATATGTGATCCTGTAAGTAACGAGATGCTTCTTGACAGTTTGCGTGTACGCTTAGAAAAGCTGTATCGTCCGCAAATGTTGAGGTATGGGTGTAGCTGTTTGTTGGCAAGTCCGAAGTATAAATTAAGTATAATAGAGGGCCCAGGATGCTGCCTTGTGGGACTCCGGCGTTAATTGGCTGAGGAGAACTTAAAAAATCGCCTTCTTTAATAATAAAATGACGCCCTACTAAGTAGCTTTCTAACAGCTTGTGTATGTTTGCTGGTAAGTTTTGCTGCAACTTCAGTAGTAACCCTTTATGGCAGACTTTATCAAAAGCTTGAGACACATCGATGAAGAGTGCAGAGCAATATTTTTTTTCTTCAAAGGCTTTTCTTATGACATTTACTATTCGATGAGTTTGTTCAATTGTGCTGTGTTTTCTTCTAAAACCGAATTGATGATTGGGAATACATCTGTTTTCATTTAAAATCGGCGTTAATTTTGACACTAGTAGTATCCAAATCAGAGTTCGAAAAAAAACTGTACACTAACGCAGTGTACTTGTCTTTCCACACAAACTCTAAATCTTATTTTTTTGTTTGTGCATTTGTACACAAACAAAATATGGTACATAACTATTGTGAGCTGACGAACAGAAACACTTAGATAACTTACCGAACTTATTTTAGAGTCCGTGTTAAGTTCTTTTAAGGTACTTATCTGTACTTTTTAGTGAACACGTAGTTAACTTTTAGCTAACATGATATGTTTTTTTTAGTGTCTGCGTAGTTTATTTATTGAGAAAAGAACCCAAAATATAATTTGAAGTTAAGTTTACCAGTAAACACACACAAGCTGTTAGAAAACTACTTAATCGGTCGAAGGTTTATAATTAAAGAAGGTGATTTTATAAGTTCTCCTCAGCCAATTGACGCTGGAGTCCCTCAGGGAAGCATCATGGGCCCACTGTTATACTTAATATATACCTCAGACATGCCAACAAATAACCACACCCTAACTTCAACATTTGCTGATGATACAGCTTTTTTAAGCGTACACGAAAACTGTCATGAAGCATCTCGCTACTTGCAGAATCATATATTTGAATTGGAAAAGTGGTTAAATCAATGGAGGATAAAGGTCAATGAGCAAAAATGCGTACATATAACATTCACCTTGCGTCGGGAGTCATGTCCCCCTATTATAATCAATAATCAATTAGTGCCCCAACAATCGCATGTAAAATATCTTGGTATTCATCTTGATCGGCGCTTAACATGGAAATGCCATATAGAAGCAAAACTAACACAAATGAAACTGAAAGCAATTCAAATTAATTGGCTTATTGGAAGAAATTCTGTTCTTAGCCTCGATTGCAAACTCCTACTCTACAACTCTATATTAAAGCCAATCTGGTGCTACGGTATTCAGCTATGGGGCACTGCCTCGGCCTCAAATATCGAAAAAATTCAAAGGCGCCAAAATAAACTCCTTCGAATAATCACAGTCGCTCCCTGGTATGTTAAAAACTCTAATATTCACAAGGATCTCAATGTGCCATTAGTAAAAACTATTATTACGAAGTACGCAGCAAAATATTTAAAAAGGCTTGAGTCGCACCCAAATCCACTAGCTCGAAATATTTTAAATGACAGCGGCCACTCTAGATTAAGGAGAAGAGATACTGCAGGACTCATCCGACGAGAAGACCGCTAAAAATCTACATATGTGAATAGAAACCGTGAAGAGAAAAATTTTCGTCTAGCATTGGCAGGACAAAAATAATGTATTAGTATAAGATTTGATTAATTATTGTTAGTTCATATTTAATATATGAAGATTCAATAAATAAATAATGAAAAAAAAAAAAAAAAAAAAAAAAAAAGTTTTATAACAGGAGTGCAGAAATATAAGAAACAAATAGTGCAAAAATATATGAAAAATTTGAAAAAATTCACGTTAAAATTCAAGAAAATTATGTAGTAAAGAGGCCTAATAGAAGGCCTTTTTGCAGACTAAAGATCTCCCAGCCGCATGCTAACTTTATTACCAATTAGCAAGGTGTGTCATTGGAGACCAACACCTTGCACTTTTGCATCAATTTTAAGCACTTCTGGAAGGGTTTCTAAAAAGATTTAAGAATAAAGCTTTATCCAAATTTTATTGTTGTGGCAAATAATACGAAGTAAGTCAATTAATAACTAAACTTGCAACAAGTTCTAACATAACTACTAATAAAACGATTGCGACAGGCCTTATCTTAGAAAAGAAAAATTTTAATTTGTAAAATATTTAATAAAAACTTTTCTAAAAGACCTTTTCAAAGAAGGCAGAGTGGAGTAAGTAAAAGTTTACTTACAATTTAATTGTGAACCTTCTTAAAGGCCTGAAAAGTGAATCGCTTGCAATTTTCACTGCTGGGCAGCACGATTAGCCTGTGTGTATTTTTTTTTTTTTTTTGTAAAATTATTTCTTTACTGGTGAACCAAAATGTATGTGTTGTTTTTTTTTTGTAGGCAAATATTATTGAAATAAAAAAAACTAAGAGAACTGCACATATCGTCATCTTAAATGCAGAATATTGTAACATCAAATTTCATAAGTTTACATGAGAAGCAAAAAACCTTGTAAAATGGAAATTATATGAGATATTAGAGTATTAAATATTTAGAATAAAAATGCGAGAACCGATATATTTTTTATAAAAAAATATTATTTTTATTATTTTCAACATTTTTGATTTTTCGAATTTATTCTATGATAGTGTATAAAGTAATTCCTGAAAAATTTAAGGAATAGAACTATTACAAAAAAGCTCATAGAATAAATTCGAAAAATAAAAAATTTTTAATATAATAAAGTTGCTTATGAAAAGAAATAATTCCCAATATCTATTTATTATTTTTATTGTTATTTATTTAGTTATGTGTGTTGCGTTATTTTAAATTGAATGTGTGTTGCGTTATTTTAAATTTTCTGAAACAAAACGACAAAAATTTAAATATATTGTTAAAAATTACAGGAATAATTGAATATTAAGATACTATAATAGAATATTAAGACAATAATCGTATAATTAATATGTAGCAAGAAGTAAATTTTAATTAGTTAATTTCTGAAAAATTTAAATAAGAAGAATGAAAGTTTTTCAATTAAGAGTAGTATTGATAGCAGCCCCCGTATTCAGTGAACGAAAATGTTGTACAAAGAAGCACTTATCCAAAAAAAAAATACTATTAGTATTTAATAAAGCCGTAAAAGGATTAACAGAAAATATATGTAGCTAAACAATTTATATTCCAGCACTTTATAAAAAATGCTATTATGTATGTGATGTAGAAGACAAATAATTTATTATTTAACACAAAAATCTTTATAATAGTCTTTTTGAGGATATTGATGAAGGACGATTTGGAAGAATGCAATACTAACAAAAATAACAGATTATTTTAAATAAACGTGGAAAAAATATTTATATTGTTTTATAAACATTCTATATCAATAATGAAAAATATTCTGGTCCAATAGTAACAGATACAGTATAGGAAACTCGTCTGTATTAAAATTTATTAAAAAGTATATATGTATGTACATACGAGTATATTAACTCATAACATTAGAAACGAAACAAATAATGGAAAAATCCTATCATAAAAATAATGGCATCGTGCTGGAAGCAAAAATCTAAGGATCTGCAGATGTTACTATTTATTCTTGGAAATTCTTAGCGTATGGGAGTGCAATGGGTTAAGCTGTGTAATTTCTAACAGTCCAATGAAGAAGAAGCTTATAGTCTTACTTAATATATGTTTTCATACATATATATGGATTCGGTTTATATTAATTTTACCGCACGGTTTTCCTGTTTGCTTATGCAACAATTTGCAATTTGATCACTTATTCCACTAACACGTTCAGAGTATGAAACAGAATACCCATTTTTGACTTAAAAAATTATGTGTTCGTAAAAATATACCAAATACTCTGCTAATTTTTTTTTTAATTAAGATTATTCATTATGTAGTTTAAGTAAATTATATACTTAATGATAAGCCATTTTTGATTTTGTTAATAGCTTGGATATTTTTTAAGGTGGAAGTTTAAAATTTTTTTTAAATATTTAACGTAAATCGTAATCAATAATAAAGTCTATTTCAAAATGTTCAACAACATTGCTTTGCATTTTAGCAAACGATATGTATACTGTTGTAAAAAATTCTTTGATGCTTTTAAAAGGGACCGTTTTTTTCTTAAGCAGACATAAAGGCAAAACTCATTCAAAAAAAACTCCAAGTACTCAATACGTGTTGTTGTTGTAATACAGTTTTGGTTTTACCAACCAAAACGGTTGTTCGTTGATAACATTTTTCTTAAGTAGGTAACAAATATTTGAAATTAAAGTAAAAAAGGCTTGTTTTGCTAAAAATTATGTGTAAAAGCAAATGTGACAGCAGGTACAATCGAACTTCCCTATAATAAAACTGCATGGGACCATAAAATCACTTCATTTACGTTAAAAAGCAAAAATTTTACAACTTTGGTTTTTGTTCAAATGTATTTTACTTGTAGATTTGTAATTTGTAGTTTTGAGAAACAGCGCCCAGGTTTCTATACTTGCTCATGGAGTTTTTTTTCAATAAGTTTTGCCTTTATGTCTGCTTAAGAAAAGGACCGACCCTTTTTAAAGCATCAAAGAATTTTTTACAACAGTATACATATCGTTTGCTAAAATGCAAAGCAATGTTGTTGAACATTTTGAAATAGACTTTATTATTGATTACGACTTACGTTAAATATTTAAAAAAAATTTTAAACTTCCACCTTAAAAAATATCCAAGCTATTAACAAAATCAAAAATGGCTTATCATTAAGTATATAATTTACTTAAACTAGGTAGGTAGGTAGAAAGGCTGGTGTGAAGTCTCCTTCACACCCTCACCCAGAGACCAATACGGTCCATTGTGATGCCTTGTTTATAGTTAAGAAGCTGAAAAAGAAGGTGAAGAGAAACAGCAAAAGCATCAGAAAAGATAAGAATAGATAAGAATAGATGAGAAAAGGAAGTTCTGACCAAACCCGAGAGAAAAGCCTCACTCAACACAACACCAATCCGCCCTATGTGCGGTTAGCTCCCAGTCTCCTGCTGCGCAGCCAGGCCATTTCCATTACGAATCCTATCAGACTCTCGAGCCCACAGCCCGGGACGTCCCCTAATTCGCCTAGGAATCTGCTGCCCAGCCACCTCAGCCTGCTGCCCTGTAGCCTGGGACAGCGGCACAAAATGTGCTCAACCGTCTCCAGCTCCTCCGGGTCCTCACACAACCCGCACATATCCGACACGTCGGATCCTAACCTCATCGCCATCCTGCCTATCATGCAATGACCCGTGATGATTCCTATTATGGTCCTCACGCAGACCCTGCTTCTGCCCAGCAACAACTCCGAGTCGGACTTCCTGAGCACCGGCCACATCGTCCGTGATACCCGGCAGTCCGTTCGGTTCCCCCAGGCCCTATTGGTCGCGTCCAGAATCCATTCCCTAATCTTCCCAAAGTAGAATCCTATTGGAGGCCTAATTGCCTCTATGTGATTAGGATCCTCCATCTCTGAGCCCTGTCTCGCCAACTCATCAGCAATCTCGTTGCCGCTTATGTTGCAGTGACCAGGCACCCAGCACAATCTCAACATATACTCTCCTAAGGCTCCCTCCAGAGCCCTCCTGCAACCGTCAACTAGCTTGGATTTCACGTAACAGCCCCTTACGGCCATAAGGGCCGCCTGGCTGTCGACATATATAGTGACCTCCGAGCCCCTATCAATGTTGTCCCTCATCAGTTCCACGGCCCTCAAGACCCCCAGAACTTCCGCCTGAAAAACACTGCAGTCGTCCGGAAGCCTATATGACATTCTGATGTCCAGATCCTCAATATAGACCCCCGCACCCGTGCCTCTCATCTTCGAGCCGTCAGTGAAAATAGCAAATCCACTAAATAATCTGCTCCTACCTGACCATCTCTCCCTAGAAGGCGTTACCACCTCCGGCAACCGTCCGAAATCCACCCTGGTGCCCACGAAATCCGTGGAGCCGGGCGATCCCAGGCAGTAACCTCCAGCTTCGATCTCACTCAAGATCCGTGAGTGACCCTGCGTGAAATCCCTAATCAATCCTAGTTCCCTCAGTCTAAGAATGCTTCTGGCTGCCATTCCCATAACATACTGCTCAATGGGCAGAAGATGTAGAATGACATCCAGTGCCGCTTGAGGTGTACTTCTCATGGCACCTGTCATGCCGATTGAAGCACACCTCTGAGCCTTAGACAGGAGGTTCCTTCGACAAGCCACTCTCAATGACTCCCACCAAACACAGCATCCATACGTAAGAATGGGTCTAACCACCGAAGTGTACAGCCATCCCACTACTGACGGCCGGAGTCCCCAACTCCTACCTATCGATGATCTTTTTTTTTTTTTTTTTTTTTTATGCTGATTGTGGTATTCCAACAATCGCTGATTGTGGTATTCCAACAATCGATTGTGGTTGGTATTCCAAACCATCTGCAAGCATAGTAGGCATTGAGGCCTCTCTTAAGTCTCTCCTGAGTATTCCTTCCCCACGACAGCTTGCTGTCCAGAAAAACTCCTAGATACTTAGCGCTATCAGATAGTCTAAGCTCTACTCCTCCTAGTACCGGCAGCCTAAAATTCTCTACCCTATACCTCCTAGTAAAAAGAACCAACTCGGTCTTCTCCGGATTGACTCCCAATCCCTTATCACTCGCCCATGCTGACAGTTCGCCCAGCGCCCCTTGCATGACTTCGCTTATTGTCGGCAGAAACTATCCCGATACCAATATCACTACATCATCCGCGTAGGCCACAACTTTCCGACCCAATCTGTCAAAAAGTCCCAGAACGACGTTGACAGCTAAGAGCCATAATAAGGGAGAGAGAACTCCCCCCTGTGGGGTTCCCCTAGTCACCAGTTTCTTTAAGCGCTCGTTTCCCCAGTCCGAGTGAATAACTCTGCTGCTGAGCATCAGAGTTATCCATTCGACCAGGAACAGAGGAACGCCTAGATCCACCAATGCCTGCCTGATAGCCTCTATCTTCAAATTATTAAAAGCGCCCTCTATATCCAGGAATGCCGCCAAGGTGTATTCCTTGTTTCGCAATCCCCGCTCTACATAACCCACCACATCATGAAGCGCACTCTCAACAGATCTACCCTTAAGATAGGCGTGTTGAGCGCCGCTGATGATGCCGGCGTCAATCTTCGTCCTCAGATGTAGATCAATCAGTCTTTCCAACGTCTTCAAAAGAAAAGACGATAAGCTGATTGGTCTAAAATCCTTGGGTTTAGAGTGACCGGTTCTTCCCGCCTTGGGTATGAAAACCACCCTGACCTCCCTCCACCCTTTAGGAATGTACCCGTTCAGCACACTGACCCTAAACAGTTCCACCAACAGCAGGAGTGATGATCTCCCGATATTCTGTAACATCGCCGGAAAGATACCGTCTGGTCCTGCCGATTTGTAAGACCCAAAGGTATTAACCGCCCATGTTACTTTTTCCAAGGTGATCATGTCCCCCACCGTCTCCCTCTCCTCACCGCCCGATTCTGACCCAGAGAAGGGGTTACCACATTCAATCTGTTCCCCCATCCCAGGATCCACACATCCCGGAAAGTGAGTCTCCATTAGCAGACAAAGAGATTCAGAGCTAGATTCCGTCCATGAGTTGTCCGGTCTCTGAAGAAATCCAGGGACTACAGGGTCCTTGGATAAAATTCTCCTGAACCTGGACATCTCATTTACAGATTCCACTGACTCGCTAAACTTGACCCACGAGTCCCTTTTCGCCCTCCTAATGTCTCCTTTATATCTATTGTAACTCAATCTGAAGTTACTCCAATCTTCTTCCCTACGCGTATACTTCGCTCTATTAAACAACCTTCTGACAGTGGACCTTTGAGTCCTCAACTCGTCTGTCCACCATCTTGGTTGTGTGCGCTTGCCCGGAAAGTTCAAAGGACAGGATCGCTCATAACTACTAGTCAGTACCCCCGTGAAGGTGCCCACCAGTTGCTCTACACCGGTCGAAGTCGACCTCAAGTCGCGTGTAACTCTAAGGTTACTTTGCACCAATCTCGAAAAGTTATCCCAATCCGTCCTTCTCGGATTCCTATACGGACACCTTTTCGACCTCTCAAACATTAGATTAAAGGACAGGCGACTATGGTCAGAGAAGGAAAACCCCAGGTCCACCCTCCAATCCTCCACTAATTCCCTACAGTTCGTCAATGTCATGTCTATCACTGCCTCTCTATCCCTAGTTCTGAACGTAGGTGTATTCCCTCTGTTACAGATATAAAGATTGCTGGCAATAATAAAATCAAACATAGACTCACCTCTTTTGTTGATGTCGGCACTTCCCCATTGGGTATGGTGTGCATTGGCGTCACACCCTAGTACCAGCCTCGAGCCAGTTCTGTCTGAGTACTCCACCAACTCTCGCACTTTTTCACCAGGTGGATCGGTAGCCTCGTACGGCAAGTATACCGATGCTAATGCCAGGACCCTTCTGTCCTTGGCTTCTCCTGTCACAACCGTGAGGTCTCCATTACTGTAAGAATGAGAAAACATAAATTTAAACTCAGTTCTCGCCAAGATACAAGTTCGTACCTTCTCATCTGTGTGGGGTACGAACAATGTATACCCCGTGACCCTTAATCCAACTACCCGGTTTTTATTAATCCAGGGCTCTTGGATTAAGGCCACGTCCACGTTGTTGTCGATGAGGTGGGTTACTAATTCGGTTGAGGCTGCTTCACAGTGGTGCAGGTTTATCTGCACCACTTTCAACCTCTTAGGGTCTATCATTTTTAGGAAACCTAAATTTGATAGACCCCAACCCGAATATTGCAACCCCTCCTATCGAATCAAGCTTTTTAAGAGACTCCCGGTCCACTGCGAACCTGAAGTCTCTTCCCTGGTTCTCTTTACAACCCAGTGAAGCTACCAACTTCCACTGGCTTGTATTGAGTCCCTTGTTCTGGTTGGCCAGTACCCCCAGTATGACCTCCACCGGTTTTATAGGTGGAGGTATCCATACCGTGACTACCGGCCTTAATGGCAACTCAGACGCTAGTATAACGTCCAGACTAGCTTCAGGACAGGAGCTGCCACACTTACCAATTGCAGCCTTTAAAAACTCAAAGGTTTTCTGATTGCCGCAACTGACAGTTTTGACACCTCTTGTCCAGTCAGCCCCTTTGAACGATACTTCGTCCGGCCTTCCTTTGGCACTAAAGATTTCGTCGAGTAGTTTGTTCTCTAGCACCTGCCATCTCTCGACACTGATCCTTCCATCGGGATCCTTACGATCAATGACAGCCGCTAGAATACCGTCCTTACTCGACGACTCCTTTAGTTTCTTTGACGTGGATGGTTGGTCCTTTCTGGAGTCAGTCCTCTTATTGATCTCCTTATGGGGATCTTTAAGAGAACTGACCACAGTCTGACCAGTCCTCTTAGCCGCAGGGGATTTCTGGTCATCACCAGACCTCACTCGCTTAACTACCCCCTTTTTGGGGCCCTTAGCAGAGCTCAGTCGATGATCACCCGATTTCCGTGCAGATGTTGACTGGTCTGTCCCAGCAACCCTTCCTTTAGTGACTCCTTTTTGGGAGTGACTATCGGAAATTACCGAGACATTTCCAGCCCTCATCGCGCGACTAGTAGTGGGTAAAACGTTCTCAGGCCTAGCTCCCTTAACTGCGACCAAACTGTCACGATTAAGAGGGCCAGTCGTTGAACCTTTACCCTCCTTTTCCTTATCTTCTGCTTTATCCGAGGATACAACAACAGGGGGTGCTGGGGATTTGCTGTCTTTACTGACAACATTTGTATCCACAGCAGCCCTTGCTGTGTATCCCGCAGGATAGGGAAGCCCTAGGATGGCACCGACAGAGCCGTGGATTCGTTCGAATCTAGCAACGTTCTTTCGGTGCTTCCTCAGCAGATGCCTATCCCGCCCATCGTGCAGTGAGGAGTCTTTCTTAGCTATCTTTTCCAGAAAGGCTAAGGAGGCTCTCACACCACTCTTGGCTTTATCGTAGCTCGTTCGGCTATCTGACGTGACCTGTTCTGTCGCATCTTGCCGAACAACGAGTTTTGATACACTCGCCAATCCACTCTCCAACCCGAGTGTGACTCCGGAAGTCGATGGCCCAGCCCTATGGCCCTCATCATGAGCCGAAATCAAAGTTATTTCGTGCTCATCATCAGAGCCCAGAGTTAGGTCACCGAGTCTTTCCGATGCCCCTGTACGAGACGGAGATCCGATTGGCGAGTCTATCCTGTCCGTCATGACTGTCAGTTCTGTCATTAACTGACTCTCCTGCAGCAGAATATCTCTGTGAATACCCAGCAAGTCGGAGTCCAAATCTGACCCCGAACCTGCTGAGCTGACAGAGACATTCCCTGCGCCAACTTCTTCATTTCTTTCTTTAAAGTTTAAATTATCCAGTTTTTGGTCCCACGAGTATGCACGTAAACAAAGCGACCATCGCGCGCAGTGACGGCGTACGCGGACTAGGCTAGAATTACAACTGACCCTTGCCATCGGCGTCAGAGGGAAGCTGTTTACGACCAGTTTCTTTTACCACTAACTAGCCATTCAGGTCCTCGGCACTGCTATCAACCACCTTGACCTTAAAAGTGGGGGATGTAGGGAATCAAAGGGAGAAGTAGGTAGGATTATAGGTAAAGAGGATGGGATATGGGATGGATAACCCTTGGTCATGCTGGCTTTAAAGCTTATGCCTTCGAACTTGTTCCGGTTAGAATGTACCGAATCATGTTCCAAGACATACACTACCGCCGGCATTTAAGCCACCACATCGCGGCAAGATAGTTATCCAGGTGGTGGCACTTAAACTACATAATGAATAATCTTAATTAAAAAAAAAATTAGCAGAGTATTTGATATATTTTTACGAACACATAATTTTTTAAGTCAAAAATGGGTATTCTGTTTTATACTCTGAACGTGTTAGTGGAATAAGTGATCAAATTGCAAATTGTTGCATAAGCAAACAGGAAAACCGTGCGGTAAAATTAATATAAACCGAATCCATATATACATATGTATGAAAACATATATTAAGTATGACTATAAGCTTCTTCTTCATTGGACTGTTAGAAATTACACAGCTTAACCCATTGCACTCCCATACGCTAAGAATTTCCAAGAATAAATAGTAAGATCTGCAGATCCTTAGATTTTTGCTTCCAGCAGGATGCCATTATTTTTATGATAGGATTTTTCCATTATTTGTTTCGTTTCTAATGTTATGAGTTAATATACTCGTATGTACATACATATATACTTTTTAATAAATTTTAATACAGACGAGTTTCCTATAATGTATCTGTTACTATTGGACCAGAATATTTTTCATTATTGATATAGAATGTTTATAAAACAATATAAATATTTTTTCCACGTTTATTTAAAATAATCTGTTATTTTTGTTAGTATTGCATTCTTCCAAATCGTCCTTCATCAATATCCTCAAAAAGACTATTATAAAGATTTTTGTGTTAAATAATAAATTATTTGTCTTCTACATCACATACATAATAGCATTTTTTATAAAGTGCTGGAATATAAATTGTTTAGCTACATATATTTTCTGTTAATCCTTTTACGGCTTTATTAAATACTAATAGTATTTTTTTTTGGATAAGTGCTTCTTTGTACAACATTTTCGTTCACTGAATACGGGGGCTGCTATCAATACTACTCTTAATTGAAAAACTTTCATTCTTCTTATTTAAATTTTTCAGAAATAAACTAATTAAAATTTACTTCTTGCTACATATTAATTATACGATTATTGTCTTAATATTCTATTATAGTATCTTAATATTCAATTATTCCTGTAATTTTTAACAATATATTTAAATTTTTGTCGTTTTGTTTCAGAAAATTTAAAATAACGCAACACACATTCAATTTAAAATAACGCAACACACATAACTAAATAAATAACAATAAAAATAATAAATAGATATTGGGAATTATTTCTTTTCATAAGCAACTTTATTATATTAAAAATTTTTTATTTTTCGAATTTATTCTATGAGCTTTTTTGTAATAGTTCTATTCCTTAAATTTTTCAGGAATTACTTTATACACTATCATAGAATAAATTCGAAAAATCAAAAATGTTGAAAATAATAAAAATAATATTTTTTTATAAAAAATATATCGGTTCTCGCATTTTTATTCTAAATATTTAATACTCTAATATCTCATATAATTTCCATTTTACAAGGTTTTTTGCTTCTCATGTAAACTTATGAAATTTGATGTTACAATATTCTGCATTTAAGATGACGATATGTGCAGTTCTCTTAGTTTTTTTTATTTCAATAATATTTGCCTACAAAAAAAAAACAACACATACATTTTGGTTCACCAGTCAAGAAATAATTTTACAAAATAAAAAAAAAAATACACACAGGCTAATCGTGCTGCCCAGCAGTGAAAATTGCAAGCGATTCACTTTTCAGGCCTTTAAGAAGGTTCACAATTAAATTGTAAGTAAACTTTTACTTACTCCACTCTGCCTTCTTTGAAAAGGTCTTTTAGAAAAGTTTTTATTAAATATTTTACAAATTAAAATTTTTCTTTTCTAAGATAAGGCCTGTCGCAATCGTTTTATTAGTAGTTATGTTGGAACGTGTTGCAAG
This sequence comes from Pollenia amentaria, assembly GCA_943735925.1. NCBI lineage: Eukaryota > Metazoa > Arthropoda > Insecta > Diptera > Polleniidae > Pollenia > Pollenia amentaria. The sequence continues at coordinate 84,115,859 of OX031007.1, read as the reverse complement.
TTTAGTTATTAATTGACTTACTTCGTATTATTTGCCACAACAATAAAATTTGGATAAAGCTTTATTCTTAAATCTTTTTAGAAACCCTTCCAGAAGTGCTTAAAATTGATGCAAAAGTGCAAGGTGTTGGTCTCCAATGACACACCTTGCTAATTGGTAATAAAGTTAGCATGCGGCTGGGAGATCTTTAGTCTGCAAAAAGGCCTTCTATTAGGCCTCTTTACTACATAATTTTCTTGAATTTTAACGTGAATTTTTTCAAATTTTTCATATATTTTTGCACTATTTGTTTCTTATATTTCTGCACTCCTGTTATAAAACTTAACTTCAAATTATATTTTGGGTTCTTTTCTCAATAAATAAACTACGCAGACACTAAAAAAAACATATCATGTTAGCTAAAAGTTAACTTACGTGTTCACTAAAAAGTACAGATAAGTACCTTAAAAGAACTTAACACGGACTCTAAAATAAGTTCGGTAAGTTATCTAAGTGTTTTTGTTCGTCAGCTCACAATAGTTATGTACCATATTTTGTTTGTGTACAAGTGCACAAACAAAAATTAAAAAAACTGTGTGGTACCTTAACTTGCTGTACTTTACAGTTTATTTTCGAACTCTGATCCAAATAGCTTTGATATATTAGACAATAGGCTTATAGGTCTATATGACTCAACTTTTGTGGGATCCTTTCCTGGTTTAGGTATCATGGTAACTAAAGATACTTTCCACTCTTGTGGGTAGTATTCAAGGCGTAAAATAGCATTAAAAATTAGTAGAATAATTTTCTTTGCTATGCGGGGTAGCTCCAAAAGCATTTTGTTACTGATGTTATCAAAACCAGGGGCTTTCTTGGGGTTTAAATCATGAATAGCCTTTTCGATTTCTCTTATCTCAAATCTTAGTGGAACAGCTGATCTAACAACAACAGGTGGTAACTCGACCGCAGTATCGAAAGATGTATGAGGGGTAAATACGGTTTTCAAATTATTAACAAAAATATTTCCTTTTTCTATATCATTTCGTGGCCAACTTCCATTTAAGTTTCTTAATGGCGGTTTAGAAACTTATCAAAACCAGGGGCTTTCTTGGGGTTTAAATCATGAATAGCCTTTTCGATTTCTCTTATCTCAAATCTTAGTGGAACAGCTGATCTAACAACAACAGGTGGTAACTCGACCGCAGTATCGAAAGATGTATGAGGGGTAAATACGGTTTTCAAATGATTAACAAAAATATTTCCTTTTTCTATATCATTTCGTGGCCAACTTCCATTTAAGTTTCTTAATGGCGGTTTAGTGATAACTGGTCTTTTTAGATTTCTAGCTGCACGCCATAATGAGTAGTCAGATTGAGGAGTTGCATCAAGTTCCTTAAGATATTTTTCCAGAGAAGCCGTTTTTTGAGACTGCAGTAAGATTCTTAGCCTTTTTGTGCACTCTTTTAGTAAATTTTTAAGTTGAGGGGATCTGTGCAATTGCCACTCCCTTCGAGCTCTCCTTTTTTCAGTCAAGAGACGCTCGACATCTGTAGAATATATTTTACTATTTTTGATGTTTTTGCGGGCTATGCTAGAATGTTGAACAGCTAGTTTGAGATAATTGTCAAAATTTACAATAGAAAGATTCACATGCTCCGGTGTTCTAAGCGGAATATTTTCAGTGCAGTGGGTACTGAGATATTTTTTATATTTTAACCAATTTATTTGTGTTGCTGACGTCACTAAGTATCCACACGGAGATACAATTCTATTAGGGTTTGCTATAGTTAGAAGTGTAGGTGTGTGATCAGAAGATAATTCTAAAGAAGCTTCAACATGAATCGTTTCTGCGGGGATGTTTTTAACCACGCCAAAATCGATGACATCTGGAATTTTTTGCTGATCAGTAGGCCAATAAGTTGGTTGACCACTCGCGACCACATTTAAATCCATTTTAGACATTGTATTGTACAAAACACGACCCTTTGGTGTTATGAGCCGTGACCCCCAGAAGGTATGCTTAGCGTTGTAATCGCCAGCGGCTAGGAAACAGGGTCCTAATGATTTAAAATATTTATAATATTGGCTTTCTGATATTGAAAATCTAGGTGGAGAGTATAATGATGAAAGTACTAAGTTTCGATTTAGCTCTTCAACAAAAATGTTCGTTGCTTGCAGATAATCTTCACGATAATCACACATTAAGTAGTGTTTGATTCGGGCTTTTATCAACATAGCAGAGCCTCCACAAGCTCTATCTCGAGGGTCCTTGGTATCATATAATATATAACCATTAATTTTAAACGTATTTCTTGAGGTCAAATGAGTTTCAGAAACCATCATTACATCAATTTTAAACGTATTTCTTGAGGTCAAATGAGTTTCAGAAACCATCATTACATCAATTTGTTTACTTTTAAGAAAGTATTCTAGTTCATTTTTATGTTGGCGAATGCCGTTTGCGTTCCAAAAACAAATTTTTAAACAATTCATGGCTTGTTTAGTACAGCCTGCAATAACATCTATTGCATTCTTAACATTTCCTGCATCATATTACCCATTGTGTTCGTAAAGTTAGTTACTGTTTGCACTAGTGTTTCCATGGTTTTTTCTAGACGACTTAAATTAGAAACTGGAGTCTCATCATTATTTGGCAAATCACCTTGAATTGGAATATGGTTTGATTTTAGGACGTTTGCGTAGGATGTTCTGTTATTACTAGGCTGCGGCACTTGAATGTCATTAGTGTTAACTTGATGTGATACCTGCATTTGAGGGGGATTAGGTTTCGGTCCAACCGAGCGCTTGACTATAGAGTATACAGGGCATCCTCTATAGTTGGCAGTGTGATTACCACCACAGTTGCTGCATTTTTTTACATTGGGGTCGTTTTTAGACTTATCGCAGAGAGCTGTGCCATGCAACTCTCCACATACAACGCAAACAGGGGTTAAATGGCAGTATGCCTTAGTGTGACCAAATTCTTGGCGGTTTAAACATTGCACGGGACCGTTCCTTTTGTGCGGCTCCTCTATCGTTATTTTCCTATACAGGATATATTTCAGACTGTAAATGGGATGCGTTTCGTTTTTTTTAAGCTTAACGTCGCCGGGTTCTAACTCCACTCGAAATAGTGGCTGGGGATTTTTTTCTCTATTTTTAATATTTATTACGTTTTTTATTTTGAAGCCCTTCTCTTCTAAAAACGTTTTTATCTCACTTGGGTCTACGCATGAATCAATGCCCTTTATCACTACCTGGAGACCTTTACTGCTCTTCAGTTGGTATGTATAAAAGTTTTTTTTTAGTGCCTCTAATTTCGTAATTACCTTACGAAAGTCATCTTCACGATTAACTTGTATTTTTGTCTCATTTATACTACCCCGCTTAATTGCAACTACATAAAAAGAATTTTCACCTATTACCGAGATCAAATTCTTTATTAGTTCATTTGAGTTTTGCTCTCTAAGATATATCGGCGGTGGCTTAGAAGATTTGATAACGTTTTGTGCTTCCGGAGATTCCTCATCCAGAATTGCAAAACGATTTTGAGAAGTTGTTTTATCAGCTGTACCATCTTTTAAGACTTTTGAGACCGAAGCAACTGCTGAAGAGGTTGGGCTGCGACGCCGTTTAAGCACTGTTATGTACCTATCAATACCTACTTGTACTGGAGGCTTTTGACCACTTTTTACTTGTGGAGCTGAGTTTTCCATCATGCCTGATTTGGGGGTAATATTTTCATCACTTATTACAATCGTTTTTGCCGCTGAGGCACCGCTTGCAGGTTTTATATTTTTTATTGTATTAATATCAACCGTATTATTAGACATCGAAGGTGATACTGAGTTTTCTATTATGCCTGATTGGGGGTTAATATTTAATAATTTTAATATTTTAAATACACAAATCAATAATCACGTTTTAAAAATTAAAAAATAAACCGTATGCCGAGCTTAGAAAACACGTCTATCTTCAACGAGCGCGAGAGACAGAATGAAGGTAAAATGTAACAAGAAAATACAATATAATAGTCTGGTAGTGTATAAAGTCATTTATAAAATAATTTAAGGAATATAGCTATTACAAAAAGCTTTATAAAATACATAACTGAAATTTAACTCATAGAATAAATTCGAAAAAAAAAATGAAAAATGTTGAATATAATAAAGTTGCTTATGAAAAAGAAATAATTCCCAATATCTATTTGTTAAAATAGTTGAGTTAAATACATTCAATTTATAAAAGTATCACTATCCAGTGTGACACAAAGAGTGCTGACGAAGGCCGTAGCGGGCCAGAAAATGCATTACATTCTGCTGGTGTCTAATAATTGTAAATTTTTCTGTACATAAATATACTTCATTGCTATCCAACGGAAAGCTAAGGTAAAATGTAACAAGAAAATACAATATAATAGTCTGGTAGTGTATAAAGTCATTTATAAAATAATTTAAGGAATAGAGCTATTACAAAAAGCTTTATAAAATACATAACTGAAATTTAACTCATAGAATAAATGAGAAAAAAAAATGAAAAATGTTGAATATAATAAAGTTGCTTATGAAAAAGAAATAATTCCCAATATCTATTTGTTAAAATAGTTGAGTTAAATACATTCAATTTATAAAAGTATCACTATCCAGTGTGACACAAAGAATGCTGACGAAGGCCGTAGCGGGCCAGAAAATGCATTACATTCTGCTGGTGTCTAATAATTGTAAAATTTTTCTGTACATAAATATACTTCATTGCTATCCAACGGAAAGCTAAGGTAAAATGTAACAAGAAAATACAATATAATAGTCTGGTAGTGTATAAAGTCATTTATAAAATAATTTAAGGAATAGAGCTATTACAAAAAGCTTTATAAAATACATAACTGAAATTTAACTCATAGAATAAATGAGAAAAAAAAAATGAAAAATGTTGAATATAATAAAGTTGCTTATGAAAAAGAAATAATTCCCAATATCTATTTGTTAAAATAGTTGAGTTAAATACATTCAATTTATAAAAGTATCACTATCCAGTGTGACACAAAGAATGCTGACGAAGGCCGTAGCGGGCCAGAAAATGCATTACATTCTGCTGGTGTCTAATAATTGTAAAATTTTTCTGTACATAAATATACTTCATTGCTATCCAACGGAAAGCTAAGGTAAAATGTAACAAGAAAATACAATATACCATACCATACCATACCATACCATATTTTAATATCAAGTTTTCTGTTAAGCATTTTGCTATTGACTTTGCTTCCTTGGTTTCCATTGGTGCGGCTATTATGTATTTGGTTAGTTCACATTGCATAGTTAGTATATACCGGTAGTTTCCTGATGGTCGTAGAGGTCCAACTGTATCTATGACTATAGTAGAAAAACTATCCTTTGGTGTGTCTGTGATACATAATGGTTCCTTGGTGTGTCTCACCTGTTTATTTCTTTGACAAAGGTCACATTTTAATACATAATTTTTTACCATTTTGAACATATTCTTCCATATGTATTTCTGTTTTAATTTTATTAGAATACTTCCTTAAAAATAAACAAATTGATGTTATGATGGTTTCTGAAACTCATCTGACCTCAAGAAATACGTTTAAAATCAATGGTTATATATTATATGATACCAAGGACCCTCGAGACAGAGCTTGTGGCGGTTCTGCCATTTTGATAAAGAACCGAGTAAAACACTACTTAATGAGTGATCATCGTGAAGACTATCTCCAAGCAACGAACATTTGCGTTGAGGAATTAAATCGAAACATAGTAATTTCATCATTATACTCCCCACCTAGATTTTATATATCAGAAAGCCAATATAATAAATATTTCAAATCATTAGGACCTTGCTTCCTGGCTGCTGGCGATTATAACGCTAAACACACTTTCTGGGGTTCACGACTTATTACACCTAAGGGTCGTGTTTTGTTTAACACAATTTATAAAATGGATCTAAATGTGGTCGCGAGCGGACAACCAACATATTGGCCTTCTGATCAGCAAAAAGTTCCAGATGTTATCGATTTTGGAGTGGTTAAAAACATCCCCGTAGAAACGATTTATGTTGAAGCTTCCTTAGAACTATCTTCTGATCACACACCTACAATTCTTACAATAACAAATCCTAATAGAATTGTATCTCCGTCTGATAACTTAGTGACGTCAGCCACTCAAATAAATTGGTTAAAATATAAAAAATATCTCAGTACCCACTGCACTGAAAATATTCCGCTTAGTACACCGGAGAATGTGGATATTTCTATTGTAAATTTTGACAGTTATCTGAAACTAGCTGTTCAACATTCTAGTATAACCCTCAAAAAAACCAAAAATAGTAAAATATATTCTGCAGATGTTGAGCGTCTCTTGACTGAAAAAAGGAGAGCTCGAAGAGAATGGCAATTGCATAGATCCCCTCAACTTAAGAATTTACTAAAAGAGTGCACAAAAAGGCTAAGAAAGTTACTGCAGTCTCAGAAAACGGCTTCCCTGGAAAAATATCTTAAGGAACTTGATGCAACTTCTCAATCAGACTACTCATTATGGCGTGCAGCTAGAAATCTTAATAGACCAGTTATCACTAAACCACCATTAAGAAACTTAAATGGAAGTTGGGCACGAAATGATGAAGAAAAAGGAAATCTTTTTGTTAATCATTTGAAAAACGTATTTACCCCGCATACATCTCCCGATATTGTAGTCGAGTTGCCACCAGTTGCTGTTAGAGCTGCTGTTCCCCTTAGATTTGAGATAAAAGAAATCGAAAAGCCTATTAATAATTTAAACCGCAAGAAAGCCCCTGGTTTTGATAAGATCAGCAACAAAATGCTTTTAGAGCTACCCAGCATAGCAAAGAAAATTATTCTTTTAATTTTTAATGCTATTATACGCCTTGAATACTACCCACAAGAATGGAAAGTATCCTTAGTTACAATGATACCTAAGCCAGGAAAGGATCCTACAAAAGTTGAGTCATATAGACCTATAAGCTTATTGTCTAATATATCAAAGCTGTTTGAGAAGCTGTTAGTGTCAAAATTAGCCCCAATTATAAATGTAAATAGATGTATTCCTAACCATCAATTCGGCTTTAGAAGAGAACATAGCACAATCGAACAAACCCATCGTATAGTAAACGCCATAAGAAAAGCCTTTGAAGAAAAAAATATTGTTCCGCCCTCTTCATCGATGTTTCCCAAGCTTTTGATAAAGTCTGGCATGAAGGGTTATTACATAAATTGAAGCTAAACTTACCAGTAAACACACACAAGCTGTTAGAAAGCTACTTAGTCGGCCGAAAGTTTATTATTAAAGAATGTGATTTTATAAGTTCTCCTCAGCCAATTGACGCTGGAGTCCCTCAGGGAAGCATCATGGGCCCACTCTTATACCTTATATATACCTCAGACATGCCAACAAACAACCACACCCTTACTTCAACATTTGCTGATGATACAGTTTTTCTAAGCGTACACGAAAACTGTCATGAAGCATCCCGTTACTTGCAGGATCATATATTTGAACTGGAAAAGTGGTTAAAACAATGGAGGATAAAGGTCAATGAGCAAAAATGCGTACATATAACATTCACCTTGCGTCGGGAGTCAGGTCCCCCTATTAAAATCAATAATCAATTAGTGCCCCAGCAATCGCATGTAAAATATCTCGGTATTCATCTAGATCGGCGTTTGACATGGAAATGCCATATAGAAGCAAAACTAACACAAATGAAACTAAAAGCAATTCAAATATATTGGCTTATTGGAAGAAATTCTGTTCTTAGCCTCGACTGCAAACTTCTACTTTATAACTCTATATTGAAGCCAATCTGGTGCTACGGTATTCAGCTATGGGGCACTGCCTCGGCCTCAAATATCGAAAAAATTCAAAGGCGCCAAAATAAACTTCTTCGAATAATCACAGCCGCTCCCTGGTATGTTAAAAACTCTAATATTCACAAGGATCTCAATGTGCCATTAGTAAAAACTATTATTACGAAGTACGCAGCAAAATATTTAAAAAGGCTTGAGTCGCACCCAAATCCACTTGCTCGAAATATTTTAAATGACAGTGGACACTCTAGATTAAGGAGAAGAGATACCGCAGGACTTATCCGAAAGGAAGACCGCTGAACATCTACATATGTGAACAGAAACCGTGAGGAGAAAAATTTTCGTCTAGCATTGGCAGGACAAAAATAAAGTATTAGTATAAGATTTGATTAATTATTGTTAGTTCATATTTAATATATGAAGATTCAATAAATAAATAATTTTTTTTTTTTTTTTTTTCTCTCATTATTTATTTATTGAATCTTCATATATTAAATAAAATAAAATAAAATAAATAAAATAAATAATGAGAAAAAAAAGTTTTTCTAACTCCGAAATGTCCTCCGCATGGTGTGCTGTGATACAATTTAATTAATTCATGTTTTTTATTTTCATTTTCAATTCTTTGAGGATTTTTATACAGTAGAATTCTGACGTCTTTTTCTTTATCTTTATTTATGATTTCTTTCAATCTTTCTATTTTTATTTTCTTAAATATCTCGTCACTTTTTTCTAGTGCGAACTTTACACAATTCAATCTGCTTAAAACAGAATGTAGTTTCTCCAACATATTATTTATATAATAGGGATTATCGCTACATCTGACGGCCCTTTGATTTAATGCATGATTGTTTTCCACTACGAATTCTTTGGTCGACTTTTTTAATATAAATTTTAACTTTCTTGCAAGTTTTATATCTTTTATGGATGTACAATCCCATATTTTGAGTTGATCAGACTCTTCAGGATTTATATTACCATTTTCTTTGGATCGATCTCTTCTCTGTTTGTGTTTCTTTTTATTTTCCTCATTTCTTATTTCCTCATTTTGTATTTCTTCATTTTGTATCATTTACTTTTTCATATTTCTTGTGATCACCGGTTCTCTTTATATTTTCTTCATTTTTTATTTCCTCATTTTGTGTAATTTTTCTTCTCATATTTGTTGTTATCACCAGCGTTTTCTTTATATTTTCGTCAATTGTTTGAGGTACCATTGTTTTTAATATATCTGAGTCTATTTATATTCTTGACAGTGCGTCTGCGTTAGTATTATTTTTTCCTTTTTTATAAACTATTTGGAAATCATAATCAGATAGTTCCAATCGGATACTGGTTAATTTTGAGCTTGGGGTTTTGTGTGAGAATAATGCAATTAATGGACGGTGGTCTGTTACTACGATAAATTTTCTGCCGTATAAATAAGGTCTAAAAAATTGTATACCCCAATAGATTCCCAGTAATTCTTTTTCGATTACCGATTTATTCCTTTCGTATTTGTTAAGTGAGCGACTTGCGAATGATATTGGTTTATCCTCACCAATTTCTCCTTGCGATAATATAGCGCCTAAAGCAAATTCTGATGCATCCATTGTTAGGACGAACGGTTTTTCGAAATTTGGATACTGCAAAATAGGTGGACTAATAAGTTTATTTTTTAGAGTATCGAATGCTCTTTGACATCTTTCAGTCCATTCGAATTTTTGACCTTTTTTCAATAATTTGTTTAAACAATTCGCTATATCAGCAAAATTCTCAATAAATCGTCTGTAATAATTACAAAATGCCACAAATCTTCTTACATCGTCAGCATTCTTGGGTACGGGATATTTAGTTATAGTATCAAATTTTTCTGGATCTGGCTTAATTCCTTCTGAAGTTATTAAATGTCCTAGATATATTACCTCTGGTTTCAAAAAACAACATTTTTTAGCATTAAGTTTCAAATTGTATTTTCTTAACCTTTCAAATACTTTTACGAGACTTTCGTTATGATGTTTTAGACTGCATCCGAATACTATTATATCGTCTACGTATATAAAAGCTTCGGATTCTAACCCAGATAAAGCTATTATTAGCATTCGCTGAAAGCTGTTGGAAGATATTTTCAGACCAAATGGTAATCTAGTATATTGATAATGCCCACTAGGTGTTGAAAAAGCTGTATACGGGCGAGATTTTTGATCAAGTTCAATTTGGTGAAATGAACTTGTCATGTCTAATGTTGAAAAGTATTTTGCTCTTCCTAATTTATCCAAACTGTCATCTAGACGAGATAAAGGAAATTTATCGTTCACAACTTTGTCGTTTAATTTTCTAAAATCGACAACTAATCTCCATTTCTTTAAATCTGTTTGTCCTTTTTTTGGAACTAGCAGAAGTGGTGCGTTATATGGGCTTAAAGATGGTTCAATAATGTTGCTTTCCAAGAGTTTCTTCACTTGCGAATTTATTTCTGCTGTCTGAGTTTGTGGTAATCTATAATTTTTTATATATACAGGACTACTGTCGTTCAATTTTATTGTCTGTTTATAAAAATTATTGATACCTAAGTACGGACCTGTAGTAAAAACCATTCACATATCAGTTGATGGATCTGTCATAAAAACCATTCAAGTATCAGTTGATGGATCTGTCGTAAAAACCACTCAAGTATCAGTTACTGGATCTGTTGTAAAAACCATTTAAACACCACTCAGATAAAGGAAATTTATCGTTCACAACTTTGTCGTTTAATTTTCTAAAATCGACAACTAATCTCCATTTCTTTAAATCTGTTTGTCCTTTTTTTGGAACTAGCAGAAGTGGTGCGTTATATGGGCTTAAAGATGGTTCAATAATGTTGCTTTCCAAGAGTTTCTTCACTTGCGAATTTATTTCTGCTGTCTGAGTTTGTGGTAATCTATAATTTTTTATATATACAGGACTACTGTCGTTCAATTTTATTGTCTGTTTATAAAAATTATTGATACCTAAGTACGGACCTGTAGTAAAAACCATTCACATATCAGTTGATGGATCTGTCATAAAAACCATTCAAGTATCAGTTGATGGATCTGTCGTAAAAACCACTCAAGTATCAGTTACTGGATCTGTTGTAAAAACCATTTAAACACCACTCAGTTCATGGATCTGTTGTAAAACCATGTTCTTCGTTTTTGTTAAATTATTAACATATAAAAATATATAGAATTAAATTATGTTGTATTTCTTTTAATTTATTTTTGTTTTTCAATTTTAAATTAATTTATATAATTTTGTTTACATTGATTTATTTTTTGCAATTACCTGTATTCTTGCAAGGTGGGCGGCAATGTTTAAGTTTACTTGTAAGAATAGTGGGTATCTCGGTTAAGGGTTAAGGTTTGCTACTATTTTTTTTAGCAACTTTATCCTTTCGGAGTAATTTTTTTGTAGTAAAAATTAATTAAACATTGTATTCGCCATTTTCAAGTTTTTTTGGTATATCCAGTTATTGACATAACTACCAAACCCTTCACTGCCGAATTTTTAAGATAAATAAATAAATCTTTTTAAAACCAAAGACTAAATTGTCTTTTTATTTAATTTTTTCCGCCTTGCGCGCAAACATTATGAATTTAGAATTTTGTTTTTGTTCATACATATACATATGTATATAAGAAGTCTGGCCTCAGCCACTTTAAACATAACATACACTTTATCGATTTTATAAACACAACGCTAATTATTGTCGTTAAAATACCGAAAAAAACTGCTTAAAGTTACAGCTGACTTTAATCGACAGCGAATATCGTTAAAAATGTTACTGAGTAGCAAATTCGATAAATTTTCGTTATATTTATTTAAACGATACGATTATCGTAAAAAAAGTTAGTGAATCGCACTACTAAAGTGGTTGTAATATATTTCTGTCACATCTGCCCCGTTAAATTTTGCTATTGAAATTTAGTCAGACCTCTTGGTTATCAATACACAACATCCGACAAAATATGTGCGGTATTGGAGATGGGGGCGTGGTAGAAAATAGATTTCGTTTTTCGTTCACTATGAACTTACTCAATACAAGGTAAGTGTTTTATTTTTGAACAGCTGTAACCTAAAATTCAAGGCATATTTATACATTTTTTAAAAAAGGCTCGTTGTTACCCCAAAATATCCACAAGTTACTGCGAAATTTTTTATTAGATCGTTCATTTGTAGTAAAGTATAATCTCATACTCAAGAAATATCGCAGCAGGAGTTCCCCATGACAGATTACTTCGTCCTTTCATGTATATATTTATAATTCAGATATGCACACAAACAATTTGATACACACGCCAACTTTGGCAGACGATGCACCGTTTATAAGCGGATATAAACAATCAGTAATTGCTTTAAGTTGTCTGCAGGCTCATATCAAAGACCTCAAAAAATGGCTTAACAAATGGAATATAAAGGTAGGTCCTAAAAAGTGCGCACATTATGCATAACATCGATATCCCTAGATAAAAAACATCTTGGTATACACATTAATCGACGCCTTACCTGGTCTTACCACATTGAATCCAAATCCACACAACTTACACTTAAAACATTGAAGCTTCAGTTGCTCCTTTGTCCCTATTCTGCTCTCAACCTAACCTACAAGGTTCTACTTTACAAACCTATTATTTAACCAAGCTGGATCTGTAGTATCCAGCTATGGGGAACAGGGGCCAATTCTACAAAATGAAAATCTTTCACATTTTCATAGTTTTTTTGATTCCTGTTTAGTGAAAAAATTTAAAAAGAGCTTAAAAAAGTTTTCCGATGAAAAAAATTAATTTTAACGAAACAAAATATTTTTCACAGATAGTAAACTCGGTCGATAAACTGAAAAGTAATCCCAAGATATTTTCTTATGAAAAAAAAAATAAGTGAAAAAATTGTCCCGGTAAGAGCAGGTGATTTGTGAGGCATGGTTTAAACGGACAGGTTACTCAGGCGTTCAAATCTCAGCGCAGTCAAGAATGAAAAAATTATCAATAAAAAAAATTTTAATTAATTTCATGTTGTAAAATTCCTGTCTTCATAAAAATAATTTAATGAAAATTAAATTCAATGAACTTAAGCCTAATTAAAAAAATATCTAAATTTGGATTAAAAACCATTAACAGTTCAATAAAATAACCACAATACTAATTATTGTTAACAGCTAAGGCACGAGCTATGTTTACATTTGTCCTTCAAGTTGTGCTGAAAAAGGTCAACAAGAAAAAAGAAAGACAAAAACATCAAAAAACAAAAATGTACTTTGGACTTCAAGAAGAATTCTTGACAAAAAGTACGAAAAAACAGAAGTTAGGAAGAACATGTAAATCAATTAAAATAGATAATCATTCATTCAAAAAGCAAATTTCGATCTACCAAAGTGAAATACCATTTGGTTTAAGGATTGATGTTTGACTATTGACGTCGCCCGGCCTCAATAGCCGAGGGAGTAAAACGGCAAACCCCACTGACGAGATTATGTGGTTACAATCGTCTTCATAAAAATAATTTAATGAAAATTAAATTCAATGAACTTAAGCCTAATTAAAAATATCTAAATAACAATAGCAATATTAAGCAGTCAGTAAGTGTATCTGTAAATGACTGTTGCCACTAGTACCGATGCAATATCTGCAGGTAAAGCTTCAGGTGCTGGCGTTACATAAATCAACAGGAAAGACGAAGTGGTGTATGTCAAAAAAACTTTTAAAAATCAAAGAATAAGACTTGCTGAAATGAAAACAACAAACCTCCTAAGACGCGAACCAATAGCTATTTTAAAAAACCAAAACAGCTACTTAAAAAACTGGCAACCCAACCAAATCCTCTTACAAAGGATCTTGTACGATAAGGAGGTTTTTCCTCACCGGTGGCTTTATAGAGCAATTCAGTTATTTCGAATTGTTGTCTATAGGCTACTGAAATATGGGCAATTATTTAAAATGTTCTTTAGAAAACCTTGCGACCGTGAAACGCGACAAGAAGAACAACCAGTTTACTCGATGTCAACTTTAACCATATTTTCTTTATTTAAAAATATAAATCTTAAACCTAACATACCAAAATGTATGTACATAAGGGCCACACTGTTGTTGCTGTGTTATTTGTGTCGTTCATTGTAACAGTGAATTATCTCCTTGTAATTAAATTTTGAGAAAACGAGCCTTTTAAAAATCATTGTGTAGGAAAAAAAACAATTTTTTCAGTGTTTTTTCATTATTTCTTGTTCAATACAAACCAAAGTTATAATAATTTGTAGTATCTGATAGTAATCAACTTAATCAAATTTAATAAATGAACTTAAAGTTTTTTTTCTGGAGTTACTTCACTGTTAAAGTGATAAGTTGCTTCAGTCATATGTAATTTCATCATCAGATGAACGTTCCTCGGCATTAGGTGTACTTAAACGAGTTGGTATATCTGTGGGAAGAATTTTGTAATAATGGTGGTAAACCGGTGGGATGTAGGGTAGAAGGTCAAGCTTTCTTTTTTGCGTAAGTGACTGATCTCCTTGACGAATAGAGTGGGTCTTGTTGAATATTGTATAAGTGAGCATGTCGTCCTTGCTTTTTTTTACATAAATCTACTTTGTAAAAGCATGTGTCTGGATTTAATGTTTCTTTAAATTGAAATTCTAAAGGACGATTTCTTTCACATCTAAGCCATCTAATATTCAACCAGTTGAAGTCATAACCGCAAGTGGTTTTTTTTCTATTTGTAATAGAAGTTTCCAAGGCCGCGGTACTTAAAAAGTCGTCAATTTTCATTTCGTTAACAATAAAAAAAAGTTTCTTTGCGTTTGGCTGTTTTTATAATTTCAACCCATTGGTCTTTGTTATAAATTTGATGATGACGGCGACAAGCACTCTTAATTATTCCGAATTCCCCGTCATTGGGAAGATAAGAATGTCCCGATCTCAGGATCTTGTACAAGCTTCAAAAGAGAAAGGGTTATCTTTATACTACGATTTTGTCCAGTGCAAGAATCGGAATATAAAATGACATGCTTCTGCAATGCCGCATAAGTTTTTAAAGACATGCTGCTATGTCTTGAGAACCTCTTCCACCTTCAATTTCGTCCCAGACATTCATGTATCCTGTATTATTATTGAAGCAATGTATTCCTAAATTATACAAATAAAGATTTCTTTTATAATATGCCACATACGTTGTTAATTTTGAGAAGTCTAAAGCTTTCTATAGATCAAAAGTCAGTATGTATGCTTCACCAGTTTTTTTCGAATCAGTCTGTAGCATTTCTCTTGATGAATCTGCTTTTTGTTGATGAAGTTCTCTTTGGAACTCATAATATTTCTTGGCATTTTCGTCATCGGCTCCTTGTATTTTGAAATTCAAATCATCACATTCTGTCTGTCGCGCTCGTTGAAGATAGACGTGTTTTCTAAGCTCGGCATACGGTTTATTTATTTATTTTTTTTTTTTTATAAAAAACGTGAACAAATAAAGTATTAAAAAAAGTAAATACAAGAAAAAGGTAAAGAAAAAAATACATGTATGTACATACATACATACATAAACACAGATTTTTTTATTCTCGGTGTTGATAAACAATAACAAATAAGAAGAGCACAGCTGTAAACAGTAAAAAAAAAAACTCTTATGAGTTCAAACAGTAGAAATGCATATATCACAGTGAGTGTTAACGAGACAAATGCAGAAATAAAAAAAAAAGAATCGATGATAGCAAATACCTAACGGCCAAACCTATTACTCGCACGCGATCCCTCTCACCTTTAGTATTTAATAATACGGTAGATACACTAACAAATATAAAACCTTCAACCGTTGCCTCAACGGCAAAAACTATTTTAATAAGTGATAAAAATATTAACCCTCAATCAGGCATAATAGAAAACTCAGTATCACCTTCGGTGTCTAATAATACGGTTGATTCTAATACAATAAAAAATATAGAACCTGCAAGCGGTGCCTCAGCGGCAAAAACGATTTCAATAAGTGATGAAAATATTACCCCCAAATCAGGCATGATGGAAAACTCAGCTCCACAAGTAAAAAGTGGTCAAAAGCCCCCAAAGCCCCCAGTACAAGTAGGTATTGATAGGTACATAACAGTGCTTAAACGGGGTCGCAGCCCAACCTCTTCAGCAGTTTCTTCGGTCTCAAAAGTCTTAAAAGATGGTACAGCTGATAGAACAAGTTCACAAAATCGTTTTGCAATTCTGGATGAGGAATCCCCGGAAGCACAAAACGTTATCAAAACTTCTAAGCCACCGCTCGGTAATAGGTGAAAATTCTTTTTATGTAGCTGCAATAAAACGGGGTAGTATTAATGAGACAAAAATACAAGTTAATCGTGAAGATGATTTTCGTAAGGTAATAACAAAATTTGAAGCACTTAATAAGAATTTTTATACATATCAACTGAAGAGCAGTAAAGGTCTTCAGGTAGTTATTAAGGGCATTGATTCATGTGTGGACCCAGGTGAGATAAAAACGTTTTTAGAACAGAAGGGCTTCAAAATAAAAAATGTAATAAACATTAAAAATAGAGAAAAAAATCTCCAGCCACTATTTAGAGTGGAGTTAGAACCCGGCGACATTAAGCTTAAAAAGAAGGAAACGCACCCCATTTACAATCTGAAATATATCCTGTATAGAAAAATAACAATAGAGGAGCCGCACAAAAGGAATGGTCCCGTGCAATGTTTAAACTGCCAAGAATTTGGTCACACTAAGGCATACTGTCATCTAACCCCTGTTTGCGTCGTATGTGGAGAATTACATGGTACAGCTCTCTGCGATAAGTCTAAAAACGACCCCAATGTAAAAAAATGTAGCAACTGTGGTGGTAATCACACTGCCAACTATAGAGGATGCCCTGTATACTCTATCGTCAAGCGCTCGGTTGGACCGAACCCTAATCCCCCTCAAATGCAGGCAACAAATCAAGTTTACATTAATGACGTTCAGGTACCGCAGCCTAGTAATAACAGAACATCCTACGCTAACGTCTTAAAATCAAATCATATGCCAATGCAAGGTGAGTTGCCAAATAATGATGAAACAGTTTCTAATTTAAGTCGTCTAGAGAAAACCATGGAAACATAAGTACAAACAGTAAATAACTTTACAAACACAATGGGTAATACGACGCAGGAAATGTTAAGAATGCAGTCGATGTTATTGCAAGCTGTACTAAACAAGCCAAGATAAAAATGAAATAGAATACTTCCTTAAAAATAAACAAATTGATGTTATGAAGGTTTTTGAAACTCATCTGACCTCAAGAAACACGTTTAAAATCAATGGTTATATATTATATGATACCAAGGACCCTCGAGGTAGAGCTTGTGGAGGTTCTGCTATTTTGATAAAAAACCGAGTAAAACACTACTTAATGTGTGATTATCGTGAAGATTATCTCCAAGCAACGAGCATTTGCGTTGAGGAATTATCTCGAAACCTAGTAATTTCATCATTATACTCCCCACCTATGTATATTTTCAATATCAGAAAGCCAATATAATAAATACTTCAAATCACTAGGACCCTGCTTCCTGGCTGCTGGCGATTATAACGCTAAACACACTTTCTGGGGGTCACGACTTATTACACCTAAGGGTCGTATTTTGTTTAACACAATTTGTAAAATGGACCTAAATGTGGTCGCGAGCGGACAACCAACATATTGGCCTACTGATCAGCAAAAAGTTCCAGATGTCATAGATTTTGGCGTGGTTAATAACATCCCCATAGACACGATTCATGTGGAAGCGTCCCTAGAATTATCTTCAGATCACACACCTACAATTGTTACTATAATGAATACAAATAGAATCGTTTTTCCGTCTGGTTACTTATCGACATCAGCCTCACAAATAAATTGGTTAAAATATAAAAAATATCTCAGTGCCCATTGCACAGAAAATATTCCGCTTAGCACACCGGAGAACGTGGATCTCGCTATTGTTAATTTTGACAGTTATCTCAAACTAGCTGTTCAACATTCCAGCATAACCCCTTAAAAAAAACCAAAAACAAAATCATATATTCTACAGATGTCGAGCGTCTATTGACTGAAAAAAGGAGAGTTTGAAGAGAGTGGCAATTGCACAGATCCCCCCAACTTAAGACTTTATTAAAAGAGTGCACAAAAAGGCTGAGAAAGTTACTGCAGTCTCAGAAAACGGCTTCCCTGGAAAAATATCTTAAGGGACTTGATGCAACTCCACAATCAGACTACTCATTATGGCGTGCAGCTAGAAGCCTCAATAGACCAGTTATCTCTAAGCCACCATTGAGAAACTTGAATGGAAGCTGGGCAAGAAATGATATTGAAAAAGGAAATCTGTTTGCTAATCATCTGAAAAATGTATTTACCCATAATATATTTCACGATATAGCAGTCGAATTACCGCCTGTAAATGTTAGAGCAGCTATTCCCCTAAGATTCGAGTTCGAAAAGGCTATTCGGGATTTAAACACCAAGAAGGCACCTGGTATTGATAAGATCAGTAATAAAATGCTTTTGGAGCTACCAAGCATAGCGAAGAAAATTATTCTTTTTATTTTTAATGCTATTTTACGCCTTCAATACTACCCTCAGGAATAGAAGGTTTCCTTAGTAACCATGATACCAAAGCCAGGAAAGGATCACACAAAAGTTGAGTCATACAGGCCTATTAGCTTATTATCTAATATTTCAAAGCTATTTGAGAAACTAATAGTGTTAAAATTAACGCCGATTTTAAATGAAAATAGATGTATTCCTAATCATCAATTCGGGCTTAGAAGAAAGCACAGCACAATTGAACAAACTCATCGAATAGTAAATGTAATAAGAAAAGCCTTTGAAGAAAAAAAATATTGCTCAGCACTCTTCATCGATGTGTCTCAAGCTTTTGATAAAGTCTGCCATGAAGGTTTACTACTGAAATTACAGCAAAACTTGCCAGCAAACATACACAAGCTGCTAGAAAGCTACTTAGTCGGTCGTCAATTTATTATAAAAGAAGGCGAATTTTTAAGTTTTCCTCAGCCATTTAACGCTGGAGTCAAACAAGGAAGCATCCCGGGCCCTCTATTATACTTAATTTATACTTCGGACATGCCAACAAACAGCTACACACAAACCTCAACATTTGCGGATGACACAGCTTTCCTAAGCGTACATGAAAACTGTCAAGAAGCATTTCGTTACTTACAGGATCACGTATTTGAACTGGAAAGGTGGTTAAAACAATGGAGGATAAAGATCAATGAGCAAAAATGCGCACATATAACATTCACATTGCGTCGGGAAACATGCCCCCATATTAAAATCAATAATCAAATAATACCCCAACACTCGCATGTAAAATATTTCGGTATACATCTAGATCGGCGTTTAACGTGGAAATGGCACATAGAAGCAAAATTAACTCAAATGAAACTAAAAGCAATTCAAATTAATTGGCTCATTGGAAGAAATTCTGTTCTTAGTCTCGATTGCAAACTTCTACTTTACAACTCTATCTTAAAGCCAATTTGGTGCTACGGTATTCAGTTATGGGGCACTGCCTCTGCTTCTAATATCGAAAAAATTCAAAGACGCCAAAATAAACTTCTTCGAATAATCACAGCCGCTCCCTGGTATGTCAAAAACTCAAATATCCACAAGGATCTCAATATGCCATTGGTAAAAACTATGATAACGAAATATGCAGTAAAATATTTAAAAAGGCTGGAACTGCACCCAAATCCATTAGCTCGAAATATTTTAAATTATGGCGGCCACACTCGCTTAAGAAGAAGAGACACTGCAGCACTCACCCAATCAGATGAGCGATGAACACCTACATACATATGTATGTAAACAGAAACCGTGATGACTAAATCTTTTTTGTCTGGCACTGGCAGGACATAAAGTTAATGTTAGGATAAGATTTGATTAATTGTTAGTTCATATTTAATATATGAAGATTCAATAAATAAATACTGATAAAAAAAAAAAAATCATCACAAGTCTTGCATGTGTCTTGCCGTGGTGCCTTAAAATGTAGATTAAATTTAGTGTTGAATATTTTGTAATAATACTTTAATTTCTCAGGTTCAGTCATTTCAATTTCACATTTTTCTTTATAAAGGTCATACATCTTACGAATGGTAAGCCCAGGATTTAAATATTTTCTATTAGGATTACTCTTTCGAGTATAATGGCTTTGATAAGCAGGAAAACTTTGGATATGTCTAATAATGTCCGAATCATCAAGTTCTCGGGAGCTAGTTGTGCCACGTTTATCCATGAATTTAGAGACATCATCTTTTAATGACACCGATATAATCATCCATCACTTATTTGAAATGTTTTCAGAAAATATTTCTTACATACTGATTCTGTCTTGATACTAGACTTGATGAAATATTTATACGCCACTTTTTTTCCCGCACGAGACCCACCTTTAGGACGTTTCCGACTAACTGTTGTTTTTTGCACTAATGCAAACAGATAAGAATTCTGCAAATTAAAGTCTTTTAAATTCCAGAATGACTTAAATATTGCTTTTCTTTCATTTTCTGTAAATAAAGTAACACATTTTTTAGGACATCCACAGTCAAAATTTTAAATTTTTTTGCCAGCTTTTCTCACTCCTGTTTTAGTCAAATCTTCTTTTCCACTGGTACGCAATAACTTTAGTCCAGGTTCAATTTGAAGATTTGGTTGGTTATTATCTAAAAAAAAACCAAAAAAAAAACGTAATGTTACATTTTGAGGTTAGAAAAACAACAGATTCATACAAACTTACCAGAATCTGATTCAGAACAGTTCTCTTCGGAAGACGGCTAATATTCCGATCCGGAATCACTAAAATCCTCCATATTTATGGAAACATGCTTTATAATACTTATTTAGGATATTTTTTTATAAATATTACTGCACAATAGATGGCCACCTGTCAAACATTAGTCACAATAAAAGTGAATCAACTCCGGACTTCACTATTACACATACATGTGACTTACTTCACTCTTATAGTGAATATTTTGCAGTTTTACTTCTGCGAGTAAACAAGTTACGCCATCTATGGGGTTTTGGTGCAAATATTGCAGTTGCTTTACTGTTACTACGAAAGATATGACTCAATGTGATACTATTCTACAAAAATATGTATTTATTAAAAATATGGAGTTAACCACGTTTACAATAAACGACACATTTGTCTCTTCTTTAGCAATGTACCAATTTTTCCTTTTATTAATATGTATGCATTTATTTGTACCAAAAACAAATTACATTGAGTCTGACTAAATGCAATTGTAATTTCTGGTTACAACAACATAGCATACTAGTTAATAAGCAAGAAACAAATATTCTGACCTAACTGTTAATTATCAAAATAAATTACAGTGGGTTAGTATAAACAAAATTTACAATAAAATACAGTGGTAACAGTGGGCCAAAAAGTGAAAAAATGTTAGGAAAATTAATATGCAAGTAAAATGAACAAGTTATTTTAAAATAATAATTAAAAATAAACAATGAAATATATAAGTGTTATACGTTGACCTAACAGATCTAGTGCATTATATTAGACATACTCGCCTAAAGAGGTAGACATAGGCCTTCGCTAAACCGCAGAAAGATCTTATAAATAAATTAAAAGCTTAAAAAAAATTGTATAAAGGTACTCGCAGCCATGATAAAATTATTTAAGTATTAGAAAATAAAAAAACCAAATATATCGAACACAAAAAAAAACGGCTTTTTGAAAAACCCGAAAACCGTGACCGGTTTAAAACAACCGGAAAAATAGGAAAATCCTGGTTTCGAATAAACTTTTAACTGAAACAGATTTGGGGGCGGGGGTGTTAGTTAATATCAAATTTTCCTTCACCCGTAGCCATAACTGCATCTATAAATCCATGTCATAAATGTGTGTCTTGCATATTATAAAATTATTATTTTATTAACCTGTTGGTCGTACTCGTTAATAACAAATGTGTTTTTTTAACTCTGCATACAATTTTTTTAACATAAATTTGTTTTAATAATATCATTTAACAAGCGAATTGGACGCTCTAATAGAGTAATTTTTAATCCAAATTATTTAATTTTTTTGGGTGTTACAACAATATAATAAATAATATGAAGAGCACTGTAAACAAAAAACGGTGATAAGCAAAAACAACTTTCTGTATAAATAAAAACAATGAAACAACAATAAAACTAAATGAAATTCATGCTAACGAAAGCAATGCTGAAATAAACATAGCAACAGAAAACAATAGTAACAACCCAACAGCAAAACCAACGCCTGCAAGTGTTACCACAGAGGCAAAGATAATCTTAGTAGGATATGATAGCATGAACTCAAGCACATACACAATGAAAAACTCACAAGTAAAAAGATGTCAAAGCCTCAAGTACAAGTTGGTATGGACAGGTATATAACAGTGCTTACACGAGGTCGCAGCCCTACCTCTTCAGTTGTTGCTTCGGCCTCAAAAGTTCCATATAAATTCACAAAATCGTTTTGCAATTCTGGAGGATGAATCCTCTGAAGCACCAAACGTCATAAAATCGTCTTATTCAACCCCGATATATCTAATAGGGCATTTACATTACATTGAAATCTAGTAGAATTCATTTGAAATCTTCCTCCAAATCTAGTTCGTTTACATTATACTTGTTTGACATTAGCGCTTTGGTAGATTTGGTTTTCACAACAAAAACCGCCGACTGAAAGTTTTTTGTGTAACACATACTTACATATAAAGAAATAGGCATTTAAAAATTTGCATTACATTTTCTTTATAATCAACTTCATTTATTTTATCAGTATTATTTGTCATTTGCATTTTTTTTTACTATTTTACGAAATTTTTAAATTTTTTAACAATTTTAACAAGCAGCTATTATTGTTTTTGTTTTGTTTTTTGTTAAAATGTAATTTTTTTTCTTGTGCAGGGAAGTAGTTTTTAGTACTATATGGGGAAAAACATAGTTGCATCACTAAGTACTACTAGATTTCGAATAGATTTCGTCAAAATCTAGTCACGGAGTAGACTTTGTTTTGTACGGGAAATCTAGACAAAAACAACTAGATTTGGCTCGAAATCTCAAAAGTACTAGATTTCGTTGTAGTG
The DNA here is from genome assembly GCA_943735925.1 of Pollenia amentaria. Taxonomy (NCBI): domain Eukaryota; kingdom Metazoa; phylum Arthropoda; class Insecta; order Diptera; family Polleniidae; genus Pollenia; species Pollenia amentaria. The sequence goes on along the minus strand of OX031007.1, from coordinate 84,092,941 downwards.
TAAATTGCCTATAAGGGAGCAAAAGTCAAGTGTCGTAGCCGTTTTACGTAGCCGCAATCAAGCGTGGTAATATAAACGAGACAAAAATACAGGGAGGTTACCGCGTATTTCGATTCGAAAGCAATTTCCGATTCGAAAGTTGAACCGTACTGCGTAACTCGTTCGAAACGATGACAGAGTTGTATTTATAAACAAAAGGGAAATTTGATAAAAAGTTCGTAGCACTGTTACTAAAATACAAAAATGGACAAAAGAAGTATTAGATATTATTCAAAGTGTTTAAAATATTATAATTGTGATTTGAATTAAAATGGATTGTATTTTCCTGTGGTTTGATGACAATGAAAACGATCATACCATTCCAGAATGAGTCCAAAGAAAAATAGTAAGGGATTCATCAAATATTATGAATCTTAATGATAAAAGGTAAGAAAACCAAATTTTTACTTTAAAAATTATATTAATAATTAACTTTAGACTAGGTAAGGATGCATTTACGTATGTTCTTACTAGTATAGAAGGTGAATTAAAAAGTAAACGCAGCTTTTCCTGATTTAACAAGCACTTCCTGAAGGTTCCTATCAAAGAGCTGTTGGTAACGATTCTAGCATATGTCTAAGCAGAAGTACAGTTTCAACTATTCTAGATGATGTACTCAATGTTATAGAGCGCTTTATTTGTCCACAGTGGGTGCAACTTCAAAGGAATTCCAACGAAAAGCAAAGATCAAGAGACTATTTCTATAATAAATATAAAATAAAAACAATAATTGGCTGCATCGGCGGGACACACATCAAGATTATAAAGCCTACCTTAAATGAGCATTTATACTTTAATCGTAAGGGTTATTTCAGTATGAATGCCATGATTGTAAGTATTGTACCAGCACAGTTTTATATTATTTATTTACTTAAACTATGAAACTAATTTTTATGTACATACTATGCATTAATGATTAGATTTGTGACCACGAAATGAAAATTCGAGCGGTAGATGCATGGTATCCCGGCTGAAGCCATGACGCATTCATATGGAATATTAGTAGCGCCAGAAATAATTTCCTTACCAGGTATGAGTCAGGAATAAAAGAATAAAAATTTAATATAGCTCACTCATCAGCCCGTAATATTGTGGAACGAACAATACGAGTTTTGAAAAGCCGGTTTCGCTGCTTAATGAGCTCACTACATTATCACCCAGAAAAAGTAGTAAAAATAATAAACTCCTGCTGTGCACTTCACAAGATCTGCAGAAGCTACAAAGTACGAAACAATGAGGAAAACATAACTTTGACACGTGATAGTGAAGAAGGTCAAAGGATAAGAGATGAAATAGCCAATATCTTGTAACAAAATTTGTATCTACAAAGCAGAAATAAAACTGGTTTAAAATAAAAGTAAAATAAAATTTGTATTTCATAAAACAATAACAAAAAAATTAATAAAAAAAATTCAGTCTTTAAAAATCAAATATTATATAAAGGTACGTAAGTAAGTTTGAAGCTACTCGTATAAAACTTAATAACTAAAGGTACATTATTTAAAAATGTTTATCACTTTTTCTTTTCATATTCAAATTTCGTTATCTCCAGGTCTAACTGCTTCTGTTTTGACTCATTTTTTTCAATCATTACTTCCAAAATTCCCCTGTTGACTCGCACAAACTCTTCTTTCAGTTCTGTAACTGCATTTGCTATTGATTCTTGCCCCTTCTCGATTGTCCTATACAAACGCCGTAAGCTACTTGCACTTTCTTTTTCTGTTTTCAATAGCTCTTTCAACTTTTCTTTCACTGTCTTCGTCTAGAAACTTTTAATCGCTAGCCAGGGGTTTCGGTTTTGAGCCTTTTAGGTGTGCTGATAATTAAAAGTGGAGACACTGGACGTTTTGTAGAAGTTGAGGGCATTTCTTCCTCACTCTCAGCACATACATTTTTAGGCAAGCCAATCGCAATACCAGCAACACCTTCCACCGCCTGAGCAATTCCACATACACGGATTATTGCTTCTTCGTTGCTAGAAAGCTGAAACTTAGAAAACGGTCCGCCACCAGATGCTCTGGACTCGGCTTTATTCTGCGCCAGCTTTCTCTTCGCGTCGCTTTTCCATTCGGTCCAAGTCTGTATAATATAAAAACACAATGCAGTAATAGAATATGATATACTGCTCATATTTTGCCTATCTTTTTCCATCCGTTAATATCCTTTTGCGGTGGACCTGCGCTGCTTAACGATTCAACCAACTGTTGCCAAAGGGATTCTACTGTTGGCTTATCGCGTTTTGTGAATCCTCTGGCAAGGGAGGATACTTTTCCATAAACTCGATAAAAATCGAGTTTTGTTTGTTGTTTTTATGTTTTCCCCTATTGAGAATAAAAACATGAAATTAAAAGCTATTTTTTTTTTAACAATTTATCAACTTTATTAACTTACATTTTTGCAAAAAATCTAAATGTTGAAAAAACTAAATTAAAATTTGAGATTTAGCTAGTTTATTTATTTTCAATAAAAAAAAAACAATGGCTGTAAGCTGCTTGGTTTATTTTCAATAACAAAACCGATAACATTGGTTTCTGTGACACCTAAAACCGACACTAATTTCAGTTCGAACAAAAAACCGATAACATTGGATTTCATGACACCAATGTATTTTTTTGTCGGTTTCAAATCCAATACCGATAAGATTGGTTTCAATGACACCCCTGTACAAGGTTAAATTTGATGGTTTTGCACTTTTATTTAACATGAAACATTTAAATACTTACATTTTTAATTTTTCTTTCACTTTGTCACTAACCAAATAGCTTTCGAACAATTTCCTAACGCTTTTTGCATAACAGGCTCGTGTTTTCGTAATACAGAGTTGCACTTTCGAAAGGGATTTTTATTGTTCGTAATAGAGAGTTGCCGTTTCGAAAAGGATTATTTGTTTTCGATAGTGTATAAAAAATTTCCGTTCATTCGAAACAAATTGTACGAAAATCGTAATACATAGTGCAAATTGTTCGAACTCCTAAATTATGTCTTTCGAATCGAAATACGCGGTAACTCCCCAGGTTGATCATGAGAATGTTCTTCGTAAAATAATTAATAAGCTTGAAGCACTTAAAAAAAGCTTCTATACATACTAGGGTATTCATTTGGTTAACCGATTAATTATTACCCGATTAACTGATCGGTAAATTTAAAATTGCCTATTTTCAATTAACGATTAAACCGATTAATTTCAGTCGATTAACCGATGTAACAATATTTTTAACTTTTTGTAGTATTGTTACATATTTTTTTGTGTTTTTAATTAATTGTTTTGCTTCATATACAAAAGGTATGTGTTTAGAAAATATTTTTTCATACAAACAAAGAAGCTGTTCAGTGTTTTTCCTTTTAAATAAGTGTAAGCTGTCAACAGCTTTTTGTTTCAGGTACTTTTTATATGTATGTGTTTAGTTATTTCCCAGCAAAAACATTGCTTACAAAATAAGCAGAAAAATAATGAGAACTTGAGGAAAAGACTACTTATTTTTCTAATAGAAAAAGTACTTATTTTTGTTCGCGATGTCCCAAAAGTTATCCTTTATAGTTTGGCCAATTACAACCCAAAAATAATACCTCTATTTTATACTCAAAAGTTTTTTAAAAATATGTAGTTACCAAAAGAGACAAGAAATACGAACTTTCAAATTAACTTTCAAAAAGGTTAAAACACACTAATTAAAGTTGTTCTGAAATCTTATGGAATTTTTGTTGAAAAAGTGTACACAATAATAAATTTTTCGAAATGTAAGAAAATATTTAATAAAGAGTGCTTTTGCACCACAAAATCATTTATAGCTCTAACATTATAATAAAAATTTGTGTATTAATATATGTTAATGTACGAGCCTATCACAGAAATCAATTTCGATCGAAAGTTTTTTTTTATTTCGAGAAAGCTTCTTCAGAAAACGAAAACCGATAAATTTTCTCCGAATGAAATCACTTAATTTTTCGATCGAAAAAAGTTTTTGTTTTGGTTTGCACAATATTGCCACATTTAACTTAAAAATAACAAAATTAAAATTTGGCGGAATTACAAAAGTCGATTAAAACCATTCTGAACAATATCTGTGACAGGCCTGATTATGTTCTTCAAAAAAACAACGTTTACATTAGATCGATTTTTGGAACATATTTATCTACATATATTATTTTAGTATTTGACATCGAAATTATTCTACAAATTTTCTAATATTACCGTATATATCTAACAAATATTAATGTAATATATTGCAAATTGATTCAAATAAGTCTTTAAAATCATATAATAATAACTTATTTAAATCATTACAATAAAGAATTATTTTGTTATGTATAATTCCGGCTTATTTAAGATATAATAAGAAAGTTATTATTTAATATATAACTAATAATGCAAAAAATGGCGAATACAGCTGCAAACTAATGAATTCAGGAAGTCAATAAAAGTAGCATTGTAAGTTAAATTTTTGCTGGGTTGTTGCTTCTCATATCGATCTTTTAACAGCATTAACCGAAATAATGCGAAGTCTGAAAAATTTTAAAAAATATAAACAAGAAAATTCAGGAAGAGGACTGAGAAATAAGATATTCTGTGTTATAGGTTGCTGTTGATTTCTCGAGCATCTACGATAAATGAAAGAATTTTTTCAAAGTCAAATTTAATCAAAACTAAAGAAAATAAACGCTGAAATCCTAAACATTTAAGTCAAATTATTTGTATAACAGATTTGTACAATTTCTCTTAATAATAAGACAATTGTCGTTGAATGTTTGTAAGACACTGAATTTTATTTAAAATATAAAAACCTTAAGAACTAACTTTACAAATCTTAAACTAATGTGGGAAAAAATAATAAGGGTTGTTTTATATATAGACAAACGCACTGTGTGCCAAAGACCAACGCACATGCGTATGTCTTATCACTATAAGTACACACTCAAAAACTGAACCCAAAATAGCCTACTACAAAAATTGGAAAAACCAATATCATTACGGCAGATGTTGGTATTTCTGTTTGGGTGTACGTTAATGTAGTAGGTATATGTACATATGTTCAACTAGTTTGAACAAGATTATTTTATAAGATTTTCTTAAACTATTGAAATAACTAATAAAATTATCTAACAGTTTATTGTTTAATTAATACATAATATTTATGTATTAATTAAAAAATATGTATAACATATTTGTTAATTATTCTTTTGTTTGCTTGTTTTAGTTCAATAATTGTTATGTTTGTTATGTTTTTGGTTTTTTTAACTAATAAGCTCCAAATATCAAATAATTTATTGTTTTTTATATATTGATATTACTTAATTTATAAAAAATTTATTAATTGGTTAACCGATCAATAACAAAATTAACCGATTATTAACCGATTGAAGCAAAAGCCCGATTAAATGAATACCCTAATACATACCAACTGAAAAGCAGTAAATGTCTTCAGGTTGTGATTAAGGGCATTGACTCATGTGTGGACCCAGAAGAAATAAAAACATTCTTGGATGAGAAAGGCTTCAAAATAAAAAATTTTATAAATATTAAAATTAGGGGAAAAATCCCCAACCACTATTTCGAGTGGAGGTAGAGCCCGGCGACGTTAAGGTTAAAAAAAATTAAACGCATCCCATTTACTGTTTGAAATATATGCTGTACAGAAAAATCACAAAAGAAGAGCCGCACAAAAGAAATGGGCCCGTTTAGTGTTGTTTACCCCTGTTTGTTTCGTATGTGGATAATTTCATGGCACCGTCAGTGCGATAAGTCAAAAAATTACGCGAATGTAAAAAAAATGGAGCAACTGTGGTGGTAATCACACTGCCAACTATAGAGGATGCCCTGTATATTCGATTGTCGATTCTGTTGGACAGAAAGTTAATCCCCCTCAAACGCAGGCAACTAATCAACAAAACACTTACGGCGTTCAGATCCGCAGCCAAATAATAACAGAAAACCATATGCTAATGTCTTAAAATCTAATCATATGCCATTGCAAGGTGATTTACCAAATAATGACTAAATTCCTATTTCTAATTTAACTCGGCTAGAAAAAACCATGGAGTTTATAATTTTACTAACGCAATGGGTAATATGATGCAAGAAATGTAAAGAATGCAATCGATGTTATTGCAAGTTTTACTAAACAAGGCATGAACTGTTTAAAAATTTGCTTTTGGAACGATAACGGCATCCGCCAACATAAAAATAAACTAGAATACTTTCTTAAAAATAAAAAAATTTATGTTATGAGGGTTTCTGAAACTCATTTGACTTCAACAAATACGGTTAAAATCATTAGTAATATACTATATAAAAGTAAGGACCCTCGAGGTAGAGGTTGTGCCATTTTGATAAAAAATCGAGTAAAACACAACTTCATGTGTGATCATCGTGAATATTATCTCCAAGCAACGAACATTTTTTTTTTGTTGGGACCAGCACTCAGGGGATGACCCCTACTAATGCAATGCATTTTGTTGGAGCTAGGAAAATAGGTTATGGGAAGGAGGAAAGACGGGGGGAGTAGTGTTTGTGAACATCCGACTTGAACTTTTTCATGTTGTAAGTGAGAGGGAAGACATCAGCAGGAAGGTTATTCCACATACAGGGAAAAACGAATTTTCCCTGTAATGCGTTGTACGATTCACCGGCCAACCGACCACAAAAGGATGTGCTCTTGAGGAAAAACGTGTATTACGAACAAAGCTATGGGTTTCGGGAACCAAATCCCTAATTTCATCAGAACACATCCCGTTGTAGTAACGATTAAATAGGCAAGTACAACCCACATTGCGACGGTGCTCAAGGGAGTCAATAGAATTGGATACCCTACTGTCGCCAATGAGAACCTTCGCCCTCTCCTGCACGCGGTCGAGAAGCTCCAAAATAGACTGAAGCACCGGCCCACACATGAGAGTTGTATTCCATTCGCGGTCGGATATAGGTGGTATAAATAGTAAGGAGATCAGATGGAGTGAAGTATATCTTACACCGTTTCAAAAAACCGAGGCACTTGAATGCTTCTTTCGACACCTTGAATATATGTTCTGTCCATCGGACATCACATTGTATCCTCATGCCCAGAACATCAAGAGATTCTGTTTCCTCAATATTTATACCACCCATACATACAGATGAGGCACCTTGACCCGTCGCGCGTTTATGCGTTAGTACGCAACATTGGGTCTTTCGGGCATTAAATTCGACCCTATTCGCACGACCCCATTCTGAGATTATGTCTAGGTCACGGCCAAGCGTATCATTCATGTTCTGTCTCATAGCACAAACATCGGACACGCCTGGTCTGTAACCAAATGAATACGAATGGCAAAGGTTGCTGTCATCTGCAAAAGAATAGATAGGGTTGGAAGTTTGACATAAGAGGTCATTTAGAAAAATAAGAAATAGAGTAGGAGAAAGAACGGAGCCTTGCGGTACCCCTGAATGAATCTTGAACTCGTTTGATGAAACCCCATCTATAACAACCCGTATAGTGCGATCTCTGAGAAAGCTCGATATAAATCGAGAGAAATTATCACCGACACCAAATGCAACAAGTTTAGACAAGAGTGCACCATGCCAGACTCTGTCAAACGCCTTGGAAATATCTAAAGCAATTACCTTACTTTCGCCAAAATGGTGAATGGAACGACACCCTTTTTTTTGCTAACAGGGCCAGTAGGTCTCCAGTAGAACGACCTCTACGAAAGCCCTACTGGCGGTCGCTTAGTAGGTAATTTGACTCTAAAAATTTTACAAGATGGTGATTTACCATACACTCCATAACTTTGGAAAGTGCCGAACAAATTGCAATTGGGCGGTAATTTTCAGGGTTATTAGCCACTCCTTTTTTAGGAATTGGCGTTACATTAGCAACTTTCCAGCAGACGGGAAATTCACCAGCATGGTATAGAGTGCTGAAAAGATTTGCTAAGGGACGAGCTAGCGTCGAAGAGCACTGCTTCATGACCAGTGCATGTATACCATCCGGGCCAGGAGACTTGTTTATGTCAAGATCCGCAAGAACCTTTTTAACAGCTCGAGCCCTAAAAAATATTTTAGGCATAGTTACGGATACTTTTTAGAGTTCGGGTAGTGGTTGGTTGCTATCTGGTAAGTTAGAATTATTTGCAAATAATTCGGCAAAACAATTAGCCTTATCAACCAGGTTCGTGAATGTTTGGCCATCCTTTAAAAGAGTTTGAATTGAAGAACTAGCATTAACCCTTACTCTTTTAACGAATGACCAGAAGCTTTTTCTGCCCCGGGGAGCAGTAAGAACTTCAGCACGAAGACGTTGCTTGTGAAGAGTTTTTTCCCGTCTTAGCACTTTGGCACACGACGACCTTGCCATTTTGCGTAGCAATTCAGTATCAGCGGTTTTATTGACACGCCAATTTCTGAATGCTTCCTCTCTGGATCTGACTGCTGATTTGCACGTCTGATTAAACCAAGATTTGGACCTAGGTTTATTCGAAGCATTTTTAACTGGAATGAACATTTTCATTCCTAGCATAATAACATTTTCAACAATTTTCTCCATGGCATTGACGTCATTGTCAAGGAAACAAAGTTTCCAATTAAAATGCCGAAAAAAGTCGTTGAGTTCAACCCAACGTGCTTTTCCGTAAACAAATTTTGATCGTTTAATAGCCTGTCGTGAAACGTTCCGAAGTTCGGAGAACGGAAAAAAGGCAGAAATGATGCAATGATCCGAGTTACCGAGAGGTGCTAGAACTTCAACTTCGTACTTTTGAGGGTGCGAAGAGAGGAAGAGGTCAAGGGTTTTCTGTTGGTGCCCATCAACACATGGAATATGTGTTGGTTCATTCACCAGTTGCACGAGGTGATTATGTGCAGCAAATAGCTCAACATATTGGCCTTCATAGGTTGTACGGCCCGAGTGGTGAAGCCAAGAAGAATTGTGGACATTGAAATCACCAGCAACAACGATTTCACTGTCCGGACAATTCTCAAGAATCTTCGATATTGAGTCGGAAAGGGAGTCGAAGCGCGATAATGTGATATCCCTTCCCGCGTTTGGAAACCCGAAATGCAAAAAGTGTGTATTGATTTTGAATTTAACCCAAAGCCAGTTAAATTCCGCATCAAACATGCCCACTGGTTGCTGGCATTGATACACAACTTCATTGCGTATATATATAGCAAGACCCCGATGAAGATCAAATAGGGATAGAAGGTGATACCCAGGAATCTGAAAATCCAGTGGATCAGAATTTTCAGATACCTGTGTTTCACATAAGGCGAAAACATCCGGCCGATGGAGACAAATGTGAGCGTATACAGAAAAAAAATTCGTTCTCAGCCCACGTATGTTAAAGAAGTCGATTCGAAACCGACCTCTCATCACAACACAAATTCAAATAAAACGCAAAGTACGGATATCTATGCTAATTGCCGTTTAGAAACTGTTTGGTGATCAGTGTTATACCTTCATCACCAAAACAGATCAACAACGGTTAACACAAATACATCCGTACTAACACGAATATGGTGGACGGTTATAGGGGGTACACAATGGACAATGCCATAAAAGGACCATAAAAGCCCTGATCTGGTCAACGCCGAAAAAGACCATCACTGGCAGATTGTTATTATTGTTGTTTGTTTATTTTGTTATTTCGTTTGTTGTTTTTTTTATATTGTTATTGTTTTTCTTTTCTGTATGTTGCAACGGTTGTTTGATTTTTGTTTTTTTTTCTTTCTTTTGTATATTTATTTGTATATTTAATTTGTGTTGTATGTTTGTTATTTTATTTGATTCTTGTTTGTTTAATAAATTATTTCTCCTTATTGTTATTTAGATTCTTTTACGATTTTATTTATTTATATTTGGTTGCGGTTTTTTAATTTTTTTTAAAAAACTTTCGTATTTTCACAAATTGACACAGACACAGCGGACTAAATATAAAAACGTGTGGACACGACAAAAGACAAAACACTACTTGAGGAATTTAATCGAAACCTAGTAATTTCATCATTTTCCTTCCCACCTAGATTTTCAATATCAGAAACCCAATATAATAAATATTTGAAATCATTAGGACCCTGCTTCATGGCTGCTGGGAATTATAACGCTAAACGCACTTTCTGGGGGTCACGACATATAAAAACAAAGGGCCGTGTTTTGTTTAATACAATTTTTAAAATGGATCTAAATGTGGTCGCGAGCGGACAACTAACATATTGTCCTACTGATCAGCAAAAAATCTCAGATGTCATAGATTTTGGAGTGTCGTCTAGCCACCAAGAGTTTAAAATAAAGTAGGATTCAAAGGATTCTTCTAGAATTTAACAATTTTATTAGCCTTCTTCATCTGCTGCTTAGTAACGACTAACTGTAGTTTTAAAGTGGTTTGTAATAAAAAGTACAAAAATAAAAGCGGTCTTTTCATAACCGACCATACTAAAACTAACATATTACAAAACTACTAAAAAACTCTTGAGTATATTTATAACTTTAATAAAAACAACCTTTCGAATTTAAATTTCTCTTTAAAAAAGTTGAACACGGTTCAACATCCTCCCGGGTGAGCATGAGATTTACAACGGCAGCCATTCCACTTTCCATGAAAGGAAGATTTGGGATCTTGAACAAAGTTTCGCTTAACATTACGGAGATAGATCGTGTACAGTTCTGTGTTTTGAAAATTATATTCTGCACGAGCGACTGAATATTTTTCATAGTAAAAAGAAGCTGTATTGGTTTTATATTTTTTAAAGTGTTTGTTTTTTATATTCTTAAGAGACGAAAGTTGTTTAGTATTCCAGGGTGGGCCAGATTTGTTACGTGGTACGTGCTTAGGGATGCATTCCTCCATATAAATAAACATAGTTTTTTTAAAAGTATCAGTAAAATCGTCAACAGAACAAGGTAAGCTATTCGGAGCGGTCAGTAATTGATGCCAGTTAGTGTTAATTAGACGATTGTTTAGTTCCATGTAATTTGGCTGATTAAAACAGAAAACCTTTTCGTTTTGTGTAGAATTTTTTTTTACAACACGGTTCACAATACATTCGACATGTTTTAATTCCTGAACTCATGTTTATAAATAGTACACGGTCTGCACTCCCGGGTACATTTTCTAATAAGATTTCTTATACGCGGTATATAAAAGCGTTGCCTTAAAGCTCGTAGCATTATATGGTGCTCATCATGCAGTAGAATTTCATGAGTGTACTTGACAAGAAGAACGGATGACGTTCATCGTAAGTCAGCCCAGCATTGCTAAGTCTTTCTCCTACACGTAGAAGATTAATCTTGTCGATGAACGGCGTAACTGTGAGAAGTCTGCTTATACTGCTTAATTAATGTTTATTCCGTAAACATTCGATTTCTTAAGGAAAGTAAGCCTGCTGAGAAATAGCAATTAAACGGGTTATAGTATATCGCAACTTTTCAAAAATAATACCAAGCTTTGATAAAACGGAGCATCCTCGAGAGCGGGGAACATCCTCATGAGCCAAGGTCTGCGGGATTGTCCTCACTCTGAACGTGTATCCAATGACGGTGGCTTGTAATATTGGCGATTTTCGTAATTCTATTTGCCACAAATGTCTTTAAAGTGTTGGGCAGTTTTTGTAGCCAACCAAGAACAATATATGAGTCTGTCCACAAAAAAAGCTCCTGTGGGAAATTATCATTTGTCCTTCAGATTTGCACAAGTTTTGCAAGTAGCAAAGCTCCACATAGTTCTAGTTTGGGAATTGTTATTTTTTGATAGGTGGCACTTTTGTTTTTGCGGCTAGCAAATTGCAGAATATTTGGCCATCTGACGACGTGATTCTTCGAAAAAAAAAAAAAAAAAAAAACGGCACAGAAATAAGCCCCTTCAGATGAATCACAGAAATTATGTATTTGACTTTGGTATTGCGGTGCGAAATTCGTCCATCGTGGAATTCTTAAGTCAGATATTCGAGGTAAGTGTTTAATGAATAAATATAATTTTCTAACATATTAAGTGGAACAGCTTCGTCCCGATCAGCTTTGCATTGCCACAGCTCTTGCATAAACAGTTTGGCTGTCACAATAATTGGCTCGATCCATCCCAGCGGATCAAGTATCTGCCTTTCTGTTGAGAAAGGTGCAATTTGCGTCGGCTTAAAGTCATAGTAAAATGAGTCTTGTCGGGCATCTCACCGAATGCTATAAGTTTTGATAGTGCTAGAGGACTCAAATTTCAAATCTTCATCTAGAAGATCCTCCCGGGGCAACTTTTTCAAAAGTAATTTATTATTTGCCGTAATTTTTTTCAAAGGGAAAACCAGCCGTGTATAAAGGCTCTTTGAGTTGGATTGGTTTAAGTTGTCCTTCTTGAATTGTATGTTCTGACAGAATGTCGTCAACGTATACTTTTTAAAATAGCTGATGCCATTGAAAATAAGTCTTAACAATCATCGGTTAATTTTTTCAAAGTTCTTAGTGCTAAGAATGGAGCACAGTTCATTCCTAATGAAACTGTTTAAAGTTGATATGATCTTACGGATTTTTAATTTTTTCCTTGAAATATAATTTGCTTTTGTGGACGATCTACATTATTTATCAATGTCCCACGTAAGTACATATTTGTAATTTCGCCACGCTATTATAATTTCCATTAAATCTTTTTGTAGGGAAGGCCCTTGATAAAGTACGTCATTCATGGAGAATCCACTTTTATTTTTTAATTTTTGAGGCATTAAATAACACCCCTATTTGTGTTGATTTGGACTCAGGCCGATACACGCCATGGTGAGGTAGATAACATTAAAATTGTTTTTCATCATTGCTGCCTATATTAATTACACTGTGCTAGTTGAAAAAAAAAATAGACAAGCCGGGGACCTGGTGTTTTTACCTAATTCGGGTACGCTGAATCCAGTGGTGCTTTTTCTTTACCCACTTACAACTACAATTAATGTTGGGAGAATTCCAACTAATTGTAGTGGGGAATGTAAGAAAAGATAAACTCACTGTTTTTTTGTTGGTATTTTGTTTAAGCTTTGATATCGTTGCAAAAAAGACTTTTTGAGTGTTTGTAGGTAATTCTCATTCCCTCTGTAGTCTTGTTTGCTGATAGCTTTGGCTTTTCTAAAATTATTTAGGAGAACGTTTCCTGATGATCTGGCCTAAGCAACCAGTAAAATGCGCAAAGGAACAGCTTATCCTCCAACAATAAATTTAAGTATTTGTATCAATTATAAAAATAGGGAATTAAGCACAACAACCAAAATCTTTTAATTTTTAAACATTTATTTTTGTTGTTAATTAAAGTTAAAGTTTTTATTTAGATATATGTATATTCTTCTTCCTCCTGCATATTTTTTTTTATTATTTATTTCATTTTTAATAATTCATCATAACTTTGTTGCCTCTGCGCCTAAAAGGCATTTTAGAGGCGAGTTGGCAATTAAATACTACAAAATTAACAGTTGTATATTATTTAAACTAATTGAAAAAAAAGTAATGCATGTACATATATAAATTTCTATAAATTTGACATTTATACTTATTACATTAATATCTCTTCTATGTGTTGTAATAAATAATCTTTGACCTCTCTTTTAAATGTTGAAATTATATTTATATCTTTCAAATACTGAGGCAAATTATTGAACTCACGGCTACCCATGTATTCTATCCTTTGTTTTGTTGCTTCAAGTCTACACCGGGCTACTGATAAATTGTTATTATTTCTTGTATTAAATGAAGACTGATTTCTCGAGAAGCTTATAGTGTGGTGACCAATATTGTGCAAACATTTCAAAACATACATTAATAACTGCAATATATAAGTTCCTAAAATAAAGCACTATAAAGCAATAATTTCGTATTAACATCAAACCTATTTTTAAATTTATAAAGTAGTCCCACATCTTGAGCCGTTTTTGCCTTTAAATTCCGAATATGCTGACTCCAAGAACGATTGCTTTGGATTTCTACTCCCAAATACTTAATGGAACTGACTTCCTGCACCTCATACCCGTCCACAAATACATTAAAGTGGATGTGATCACCATATGGGTTAAATCTCATTAATCGAGTTTTAGTTGAATTCAAAACTAGTTTTTTGATTCTTGCAAATTCGGTTAATAACGACGCATCCCGTTCCATATAAACCTTGGCTACTGTTTCGTATTTGTAGGGGTAGAATAAACAAATATCATCCGCATATATAAAGAGTTTTCCAGAAAGTTGAAGATTTTTTATATCATTAAGGTAAATGGTAAACAATAATGGACCAAGTACACTACCCTGTGGCACACCATGTTCAACTGCACCAAGTGAACTTTTATGACTTTTTATCTGAACAAATTGTTTGCGATTCATTAAATAACTTCTTAAAAGAGACATTTCTCTACCACAAATACCATATAGTTTCAATTTTTCCAATAAAATATCATGATCTATAAGATCAAATGCCTTTGTAAAATCATAAAATATACCTGCCACTCCACTAAATCCTTCGTCCAGGCCTTTGCAAATAAAGTTGATAACATTTACTACAGCTTCCTCTGTACCACATCCTTCCCTAAATCCAAATTGAAATTCATTCAACAGGTTATGAGTTATCATATACTTTGAAATTTGACTGTGCAAAATTCTTTCAAACACGTTATCTAAATATAACAGATAAAACAGCAATAGGCCTAAACTTATCCGCAGTGCAGGCATTGTTTTCCTTTGGAATCGGAACAACCTTGTGGATTTTTAAAATATCTGGATAAATGCTACAGTTCACCATGTTATTAAATATTTTAACCAATTATGGTGTGAATTCATTTATATTATTTAAAAGTATCTTCGGCACTATATTATCATGGCCACCACATTTATTTGGCTTCAAATTTACTACTGCATTTCGAATATCATCAGTTGTTGCATAAACAAGATGAAATCTTATATTGTGTTGAGAAATAGTTCTTAAAGAGAATAATGAGTCTATTGAAAGTTCTTCAATTTGTACCTTTAAATCCTTTATAGATTTCAAAAAATAATTGTTTAAAACTTCGGCTTTTTGAAAATCGTCTGTAATTAAGCCCCGCGGGAATCCTTAATATTAATACATCTGGTCATAGATCTTCCCATTGTTTCATTTAGAAACTTCCAACATTTTTTTTGGATCATTCTGAAAACAGTCTAATTTGTTTCTGTAAAAATTATTTATTGACTCTTTACTTGCTTTCTTAACTATGTTACTAATTCTTTTTAGCCTTGCCTCTATATCAGCATTATCAGGTTTTTTCCTTCGTTGTTTTAATAGATTTTTCTTGAAAGATATTAGTTTTAGCAAATTAGCATTTAACCATGGAGTAATTTCTCTTCTTATTATTCTTTTTTGCCTCTTTTCACACGTAGAATTTTTAACAGCGATAGACGGGTCTCCAGTTTGGGTTAATCCAGGTAAATTGTTATAAATATAGTTTGAAACACGATTATAGTCACAGTGGTCACGAATTCCACTTGTGCATATTTCGTTTTGTGTTTCAAATCTAACACCACATGAAATTAGGTTATGGTCAGATAAATTACATACCACAGATGCAATGTACAAAATATTGTGAATGCTACTATAAATATTGTCTATAGATGTACCACTTTCAGGGCGAGTAACCATTTTATGGCAATTTTCCACTTAATTTAAGATTATTTAATGTTAAAACTATAACATCATTATAGTTTTCACTTCTACAGACTTCAATTTCATACTGCATATTCTCCTGAATAAACATCGACGTTCCACCAAACCCATCGCGTCTACAACAGTGTATACTTTTAAAGCCAAGAATATTATATAATTGAATTAGTTCTTTACTGAACCACGTTTCCTGAACAGCAATTATACTGGGTAGCCGCGGTAATCTACAAACAAACGCTTTGAATTTAATAAATTAATCTATAGAAGAGATACTTCTTATGCTGACAGATACTATTGCAACATATGAACTTAAAAATTTGTTAACAAAACCACCAAATGAATTTAAATTTAAAAAGTATTGATTACACAGTACAACAGCCAATCTGGGGGGTGAGAAATTCCAAGTCAGGGTGATGGTACTAGGTCAGTATAGTAAAACCCTCAAAGGGTTTGGCGTTCGTATGTGTCAGTTTTTTTTATGACATTTTAAATTTTTTCCTTATCTTGATGTTTTTTCGCTTAGTTGTAACATTTTGGCAAAAACGTAGTTTAACATAACTCGAGAACCACTTGTCCGATTTTGCTAAAACAAACTCAAAAAAATTTAGAATTACAATTTCTTTAATCCGTTCATATAACGTTTTTCTTTATAATCAACAGTTTTGCCGGTAAAAATAAATTTGTGGAGAAAAAAAAAATATTTTTTTGCCTAAAAATTAAAATTTTTTTTTTTAAATTCATAAAAAATCCAAAACGGAAAAAAGGATCAAGTGTTATTAATTTCATGTAAAGTCATATAACCTATAAACAAAATGCGACATAGATCATAGAAATCGATTAACGCGTTCTGCTTTTATTTACAATTAAGTGAAGGTATCCCATTTTGACAAGAATATTGATATTTGTTTTTATTCAAAAAAGTGTCATTTATCGCCTTTTTTATAAATTTTCCCCAATAACTCCAGACCTCTGGCCATAAACTACTAAAAAAATTGAGTAAACATTTTTATAATTTTTTATTTTTATTTTATTTATTTATTTTTATTTATTTTAATAAATATTGCCTAGACTTTTTCGATGGTGGTTGTTCGGGACTAGTGGCATCGCATTCATCGCTATCATCAGTTTCTGAACCACACATGATGGCAATGTGTGACTCCAGGTGGAACTTCTGCATCTCCTGAAAATTCTTTATCATCAAGATCATCCTTGTCTTGCCACACAAGCTTACTCCACCAGCAAATTTCCGCAATTATTGCACTCGGCGACTTTTTGACGCTGAAATGAATGCATGGCAGGCAATCAAAGAAGTAATAGAAGGCTTGTTGGGAAAGCATCGTTCTAACAGCAACGATGTTTCTGTCGCAAGGATGTTAAGAGCATTCTCGGAAATTGGTGTCCACATGTCCTTGAAAATCCATTATTTACATCATCATCTGGACTACTTCAGCAAACAATTGGCTACCGAATCTGATGAACAAGGTGAACGCTATCATCAAGTTGCTATGCCATTTGAAATGAGGTAATACTGATTTTTTATTTTTTCAAACTCATTTTAATAAAACAAAAACTTACAGATATAGAGGCAAAAAGTCGCTGAGTGCAATAATTGCGGAAATTTGCTGGTTGAGTAAGCTTGTGTGGCAAGACAAGGATGATCTTGATGATAAAGAATTTTCAGGAGATGCAGAAGTTCCACCTGGAGTCACACATTGCCATCATGTGTGGTTCAGAAACTGATGATAGCGATGAATGCGATGCCACTAGTCCCGAACAACCACCATCGAAAAAGTCTAGGCAATATTTATTAAAATAAATAAAAATAAATAAATAAAATAAAAATAAAAAATTATAAAAATGTTTACTTAATTTTTTTAGTAGTTTATGGCCAGAAGTCTGGAGTTATTGGGGAAAATTTATAAAAAAGGCGATAAATGACACTTTTTTGAATAAAAACAAATATCAATATTCTTGTCAAAATGGGATACCTTCACTTAATTGTAAATAAAAGCAGAACGCGTTAATCGATTTCTATGATCTATGTCGCATTTTGTTTATAGATTATATGACTTTACATGAAATTAATAACACTTGATCCTTTTTTCCGTTTTGGATTTTTTATGAATTTAAAAAAAAAAATTTTAATTTTTAGGCAAAAAAATATTTTTTTTTTCTCCACAAATTTATTTTTACCGGCAAAACTGTTGATTATAAAGAAAAACGTTATATGAACGGATTAAAGAAATTGTAATTCTAAATTTTTTTGAGTTTGTTTTAGCAAAATCGGACAAGTGGTTCTCGAGTTATGTTAAACTACGTTTTTGCCAAAATGTTACAACTAAGCGAAAAAACATCAAGATAAGGAAAAAATTTAAAATGTCATAAAAAAAACTGACACATACGAACGCCAAACCCTTTAAGGGTTTTACTATACTGACCTAGTACCATCACCCTGACTTGGAATTTCTCACCCCCCAGACAATAATCCCAAAAATGTTCCATAGTGTTATTAATCATAAAAAATTTATAAGTATATACTTAAAAAGAATAACAAATATTAAAATACACAAAAAACTAAGGTGATAAATAAACGTCATCATCATCAGCTGTTCCATGTTGATTATCATTTCCACGAAGCGACCTACGGATTTTCTCCTGTGTTGTTGTTGCCTCAAGCAAAAGCTTATCCACTTCATCCTCATTACCAACTAATCTAGGTTTGGATAGCTCACTTCTTTTTACGAAAATGTTACCAACAGCTGAATATACTGCACGATAACCCACTGATTTTAATGGCCTAGCATGATTTAGCAACTTAAGTGCCTCTCTGCTCAAGTAATCATTAACAAAAACTTTAGATTCTTTCTCTTTTAGCACTGGTTTTACAGACATCAATTTGTCCTTAGATTTTTTGGAGTTGAATTTAACAACCCTGTTTGCTTCTCAATACTCTTATTACCTTTATCGTTTTGGCTATTCTTCTTCTTTATAAAATAGGCATCACCAATACATTCAGGATTTAAAACCACACCAGCATCACTGGTTAATTTAACAATTGTGTCCACTGCTGACGATCCTTTTGGCACTTCCACACCGCTAACTAAACAATCATATTTCACTCTTTGATCGTTTAGAAATTTAACTGAGTTTCTAAGAGTATTAATTTCTGCTTTCAAAAGTTTATTTTCTTTCTGAACCATATCAATTTTTTTTATTTTCTGCAACACCCTTTAATAATTCATCGTACTGATGAGACATAAAATTCATAGTTTCTTGTATACCTTCCAACTGATCTAATTTTCTCAATTCTGTTTTGGTTTCATTTAACTCTGCTTTGATGTTACCACTACAATCACACAGATGACATGCAAATTCTTCCTTCTCGTGCTGTAACTACATGGAATGTTCTATCACATTTATCACACTCAATAAATTCGTCTTCTTCTTCATCTACCACTAATTTGCATTGGCCACAGTTTTTCTTATTGGTTTTTGCCAAACTACGACGATTTGATTTAGGCATTTTTAAAAATATTTAAATTCTCTATCACTCACTTTATAAAAATACTTGTTTACTTTTATTTAAACTCATAACAAATATTTATTAAATTAATTTAAAAAAAAATTTTGCGTTTCACGTAAGGGTTGCCAACTCCCCCTATCCCCTAATAGCTAATCAAGTTGTTTGCCGCTATACCAGTGTTCGAGCCTGGCTGTTACTTAAGCCTATAGTACACGGCATGTAAAAGTACACATGCGCATGTGGTTCTGACGTAATTTTGACGTCAATGCAAAGCCACAATAAACATTGCGTGAGTTATAGTAACAACTGCAAACACAACAACAACAACAACAGATACACCAAAGAAACCACCTAGATTGAACAACTATATCAGCATATAAAACACAATAAAGAAGAAACCCAAAACTAAGCATAAAGACAACTGTAACCAAAACAACAACAACAACAGATGCACTAGATTAAGTAGCCACATAAATAAAATAGCCATATCGGCATATACATATTTGTCATTACAAATAAAATAACTTAAACCTTTTCTTTATAAACAAAATTGCGAAACCGTTTATTGAACTTTAATTTACGTAAACACTTTTGTATTTAGGTAATTGCAGAATCATTTAAAATAAAAGTTATTAAACTTTAATGTATGTAAACACTTTTGTATTTAGGTAATTGCAGAATCATTTAAATTAAAAATGATTAAACTTTAATGTAAGCACTTTTGTATTTAGGTAATAAGTTTCATTTTAAAAAAGAAAATCAATAATAAAACAGAAGTATTTTGATAACAGAAGTGACAAGTGTATTTATTTCTTGAAACGGAATAACTCATATAGTTAACTGGCGCAGTCGGGTAGTTCCTGTAGTTCCTGTATAAATTAAAAAGAATAAAAGCGACGGATTATTGCCATATATTCAAGGGACGGATTATCACTACACACATTGTACAAGGAACATCATTACGAAGGATCATCGTAGAAGATTGGAACAGGAACCACAAACAACAATGCAGGTTACGATTATTATTGTGTAAGTTGAATATTGAATAATAAATAAACTAAAAAGAATAAAAAAAAAAAAAAAAAAAAAAAAAAATATATATAAGTGAAAACCTAACTAAATTTGAAAACAAATATAAACAAAAAAAAATAATAAATAAAAAGTAATCAATCAAAAATCGATAAAAACTAGTTTCAATAGTACATACACTTAGATGAATATAAAATAATTTACCTTTCCGAAGATTAATTATTTTATATACTAAATAAACAAATTCATATATTTTTAAAGACCAGCGATTCTCAAGGGACCCTCCTGTAAATCTCTTTAAATATATGTTTTGTTTAAACACAAGTAAAACACTATATGCCTAAATTTCGTCCCTACTTTATTCCAAAAAGAACACTTACTCCTATCCCAGAATCTGAAATTGAAATGAGTGTAAATCAAGATAACCAAAGTAACACTATGAATTCTACAAATAATTCACCTTCGACAGTAAGAAATATTGTGGAATCTTTAAGAATCCCTGATGCTGTCAAGGATCTTCCGAAATTCGACGGAAATGCTAGATTGTTATATGATTTTATAAACAATGTAGAGGAAATTCTTTCGATATTGTCACCCATCGATGGCACTCCGTTTGCCAAAATGATCTTAAGATCCATACGTAACAAAGTCGAAGGAGAGGCAAATGAAATATTGAACATGTACAGCACAGATTTGAGCTGGCAGAGCATTAAGAATAATCTTATATTACATTACTCTGATAAGAGGAATGAGACCTCATTAATTCGAGATTTACATCTCCTAAAACAGAATAATAAGACATTAGAAGAATTTTATAGCTCAGTGGTGGAAATTCAAGCCAGAATAAATAATCATCTAATGATTCACGAAGTAGACCCCAATATTATCTCAGCTAAGAGGGAATTGTTTGCCAAAATGTGCCTCAACACATTTTTGTCCGGTCTTAAAGAACCACTTGGTTCCTCCATTAGGGCTATGAAACCAGAAACATTACCAACGGCTTTTTCATACTGTATTACTGAGCAAAACATGTTTTATATTCGACAAGAGAGTAGAAACCTAGTAAGAAGGCAGGAAACCCATAGAACTTATAATCCACAACAATCATATCCTCATTATCAAAGACAATTTACCCCAAGATTACAACCAATAAACAATTACAGACCACAACAAAACATGAATTATAGTCCTCCCATTTATCAAAACAGAACACAGACCACAACAAAACATGAATTATAGTCCTCCCATTTATCAAAACAGAACACAATTACCACCCAATCAGTCATTTGCTAGACCCCAATTAGCACACAATTTTAATTCACCAACACCTAGACAATCATACTATCACACAGCCACAAATAACCAAAACCAATTTAACAATTTCAAACAACCACAAATAAACACTAACACAAACTATCAGACACCGGAACCCATGGACACTAGCTCAGGTTACACTCACCTTAAGAACAATAGTGGACAAACACGAAGACTTCCAAGGGAAGTTCATCATTTCGACCACAATTTTGGAAATCCTTATGATACTGACCAGAACCCCGGGAATTTTCAGGATATTTATCATAACTTTGGAAATTTTGACAATTATTCTAACCCAGAGGACCATGATGTCCCAAACTATGTGCCTGATATGGACAATTACAACGAAATTGAGGACGTAGAAAATTTTCAATTAGATGCCTCCAAAACCCAACGGGATACTTAGATATCAACAAACATGGTACTAACCTCCCGTACATAAACATTTCATCCCCATTTGGACATCCACTCCGCTTTCTAATAGATACAGGTGCATCGGCATCTTTTATTAATCCAGAATACACCAAACAATTAGATATAATAGAATGTACACCGATAATAATAAATACCGTGTTAAACAAACACCGATTAAATACAAAAGTTAATATTCCAACGTTCATAGAATTTCAAGAAAACGGAAACATGGAATTTTATATTTTCAAATTCCACAACTATTTTGACGGTCTTATTGGATTCGATATACTTACCGAATTAAAGGCGAAAATAGACCTCGAAAAGAGGCAATTAATCACAGGTAAATCCTGTATCCCCTTGTCCTTTAAACCAAACTTAACTTCGGGTAAATTTCTAATAGCACCAAAAACGAAAGCTGTCATTAAAATCCCTGTGGATTTGGAAAATGGCGATTTCATAATCCCTACTATCACAATTAACCCCAAAGTAACTATTTCCCCTGGCATGTACAAGGCAAAGAACTGGTACAGCTTTGCGGAGGTGAATAATAAATCAGTTGCGGATAAAATTATTATAATTGAAAGTCCAATTAAAGTAGATCCAATCACAGATTCATACTACAAGACAACTGTAACCAAAACAACAACAACAACAGATGCACTAGATTAAGTAGCCACATAAATAAAATAGCCATATCGGCATATACATATTTGTCATTACAAATAAAATAACTTAAACCTTTTCTTTATAAACAAAATTGCGAAACCGTTTATTCAACTTTAATTTACGTAAACACTTTTGTATTTAGGTAATTGCAGAATCATTTAAAATAAAAGTTATTAAACTTTAATGTATGTAAACACTTTTGTATTTAGGTAATTGCAGAATCATTTAAATTAAAAATTATTAAACTTTAATGTAAGCACTTTTGTATTTAGGTAATAAGTTTCATTTTAAAAAAGAAAATCAATAATAAAACAGAAGTATTTTGATAACAGAAGTGACAAGTGTATTTATTTCTTGAAACGGAATAACTCATATAGTTAACTCGTGTTGTGTGATGACGTCAAAATTACGTCAGAACCACATGCGCATGTGTATTTTTACATGCCGTGTACTATAGTCTTTAGTGAAATCTCTCGCCATGCTCAACAGACTCGGCTGGTAATTGTTCATTAAATTTTTCTGCATGGCAATGCAAAAAATGTATTTTCAATGACTTTCTAACGATTAAGTTTATAAATGCGGTTAGCATATTTTAAATTAATGCCCCTATTGCGGTTCTCCACTCAACTCAGTTTGGTCGTGTGGAAGTCAACCCAACTTATGCACAACCAAACTCATTTTAGGTATTGTGATACCCAACTGTTTTTAGTTGAGTTTGCTATAAAGTTGCCAACTTAAAATATCGATTTGCCAACTTTAAATATAACGTTTGACAAGTGAAAATTTTAAAAATTAAATAATTTTTTAAACTAAAAGTATTTTTAATTGTTGTGTTGAATTAAAAGTGTTTACAATGGATATTAGTGTCGATTTTTTTTATGATGACGAAAATAAAAACCCTTGTACAGATGTGCTGCGTATAAGAAGAAAAATTCCTGATGATTCCAACCCTCCTGAACTACGTAATGCCAAGTAAGAACTTATAATAAGTAATGTGACTAAATAATAATTTTAAATTTGTAGATTTAAAGGTTATTTCCGACTAAACAAGGAAGCGTTTTGATATTTGCTGGATGAAATCAAAGATCATTTAAAACCCACCTGTTCGCGTAGTGGCTATTCCTCCTATATTAAAGTAATGTGTTAAAGTCCCATATATGTATCTTTACACTGATTTTTGGTCACACCAAATTTTGGTTTTCCACGTGCAATCTCTGGGTTTTTTTTTCATTAGATTAACAAGCCTCTTAAATTGTGCTTTAGTTGTAATTTTCAAAGATCTACGAATGTATTAAATGCTGTGAAATTCTAATATACAGTATAACAAATCTTTCTACTTACGGTTTTTCCATTGTTATTTTTTTTTTTTGCTTTAAAAAATGAAAGTCAACTGAAACTGAAAACAACTCAACTACTAATAAACAGTTGTGTATTTATAACGTTTCTGTCGACCAAACTTTTACAAAGTTGAAAACGGCAATACCACGAAAAAAACAGGCACACAACTGAAAAGCCAACTGCCAGTCGAGTTGAGAATGGCAATGCAAATTTACCAAAGACAACCAAACGGTTACAAAAGTGGAGAACCGCAATAGGGGCATAAAATTCGCCAAATTTCAGACCAATGATTTTCTAATTAATTTTCTATTACTGATTTCACTCAATTCCAGGCCAATAGCTCGATATCATTCAATGCAACTTCAAATTGATGATCCTTCAAAAGACGACGAATGTCCGGTCCATTAAAAATTGCTGTAAAATAAATCCATTATGATATGAAATATAAATCTAATTTAATAAAGTAGTTAGAGTTCATACCTTCTTTTTCTTTCATGCCACTTAATTCGGCGCAATTCGGTAAAAGCAACACCATCTGGGCTCAATGCTTTTATAAAATTTTTTACAATACCCAGTTTGATGTGGAATGGAGATAGCAAAATCTTTTCCCTCGGCACAAGTGGTAATTCAATAACATTATATCTATGCAATCTGCTTTCCTCATGTAAAGCCTAATCCCGGTCGCCATCGAAACACGTATTCCATAAGCACATGAAGCACATATTTTTAGTATAGCCCAATTGCATGCCTCTTAAAAGAGCAACCACTTTTAAATCTGCGCATATTTTCTACTTATGGTCTTCATATTTAATTAACTGTATTATTTTCTTCATTGATGCGTGACATGTAGCAAATTAGTCACATGAAGCAAAACTGCTTTTAAGCTACTTTTGGAAAAATCAACGAATAAGCGCCAATCTCCAGGATTATATTTATTTTGCATTGTTGAAACCAAGCCGCGGATGTCAGCACAATACGCGATAGAATTATTCCCAAAATCGACTATGGCGATTAATAGCCTCATATACCTATTTGCACATCTGGTGCTAAAATATTAGCCCGTACCTTTATATCCAAACGATCTTGCGTGATTTCATTGTGACTGCATGGAACCGCTCTTCAACAGAATGAATTATTGAGGGTATATGTTCTGATGGTGTTTGGCTATCCGGAAGAGAAATTTAATCAGAATGTGGCGGCGGAAATCGAGCATATGCTGTTGCAGTGAGATATAGAAATCATTTTTCTTTTGTTAAACGGCTGTATAATTTATGCACGCTTAAAACTCATCTTCAACATGATGTATGGAATCTCTCCAAATCATTGGAACACCATATGACATGGCGTCTCCATTTTTCCCCACTTATTTAAATGGTACATGCACTGTGTGCACACTATTGATGATGTCCAACTTTTGCGCTTAAAGAAAATATGTTTCATACAAGTAATTTGTTTCATTAGTGATTTTTTGGCATATTTGTATATTTCACACACACATAACAAAAGTAATTAAACTTGTTACTCGCCTCCATCTTAGATATTCCAATATAACTGATTCCACGACTCTACAAAACAATTTTCTTTCTCAGTCCTAAAGTTTATTTTGTGATTTTTCAGTTAATTATACACAAAAACGAAAAGAAAATACCTTTTTTTTTGTATAAAGTTTGCTTTTGTGATAGTTATAGTAATAATACGCATTTTTGAATTTTTTAAAAAAACTTTATTAAATTAAATATATATAAAAATACCACGCTAGATGCCACTCGAGTGATAAACAACGAGCAGGTGTTTTACGTTCACATAATGCCGCTAGATGGCACTCGAGTGATAAACAACGAACAGGTGTTTTGTACAAGTCTAGAAAAACTTAAAATGTCGTCGCGAAAGTGTAAATATGATGCTGATGCATTTTGTTATATGTGGTCAATTTATTAAGGTTCGAGACGTAAAATACGAACTTAAGAAAGCCTACGAAGCATATTTTAACTGTCCTGTTCGGAATCAATGCAAGTCATGGGCTCTACATGTTGCCTGTAGTAATTGTAAAAGATCTTTGGAAGGTAAGCAAGTTTTAATTAAGCGGTGAATAAATTATAATTATAATAGACAAATAAATTTTTATCTCTGTATTTTAGGTTGGTATCGAGGTGAGAAGAGCTCCATGAAATTTGCAATACCAAGGATCTGGCGAGAACCAAAAGACCACGTCAATTACTGCTACTTTTGCATTGTGAATCCGAATAAAAGACGTAGAGGTAAAAATGCAAAACCTATCGAATATCCTGACCTTGAATCTTTATCTGCGCCAATTGTACATGACCTGACACGACCAGTACCTGAGCCACCGAAAAAATTATCGCAGAAAAGTAGCTCATCTTTAAGTTTAAATGAAAGTAATTCCGATAAGGAGTTTCCAACTAGACCAGATCAACCAAAACACCATTTTGTAACTACAGAAGATTTTAACGACTTGATAAGAGATTTAAATTTGCCAAAAAATAAAGCAGAGCTTCTAGGCTCTCGATTAAATGAAAGGAATTTGCTTGATAATGTTAATATTACGGATCAGCGGACTAGGCATGAAGCATTTTCAACGTTTTTCACAAAAGAAAATGGACTTTGAAATAAATTCCCATCTCTTCCAATAGCTCACTCAGTACATCTGAAAAAAAATTATGACAGTGTTAAAATTTTGCTGGAATCTGTAAAGTATCGCGAGTATAACTGACAGCTGATTGGATATTTTAAAATGGTGGGATTTTTAATGGGACTACAGAGCGAATATACAAAGTATCCTTTTTATCTGTGCTTGTGGGATAGCAGAGCGGATGCTAAGCACTATATTCAACCGTCATGGCCTGTAAGAACAGAACTTTGTGTCGGAAAACAAAACGTAACATTTGAACCTATTGTTGAAGCGGACAAAGTGCTAATGCTTTAAAAAGTTTTTTCCAAAGTTATCAGAAGCAAAATTTAAAGCTGGGGTTTATGTTGGTCCGCAAATAAGGCAGATTTTCGCAGATGAAAAATTTCCAACGTTGCTGAATCGTACTCAAAAAGCGAGTTGGAGCAATTTTAAAGAAGTAGTTTCTGGATTTTTAGGAAATAACAAGGCTGAAAACAACGAAAAGTTAGTTGCGGATATGCTAAACAAATTTTAAGGCCATGGGCTGCAGGATGTCATTAAAAGTACATATGCTGCATACTCATTTAGATAGGTTTAAAAATAACACGGGAGCGTATTGAGAAGAGCAAGGAGAACGTTTTCATCAGCACATTATGACCTTCGAACAACGTTATCAAGGCCAATATAATGAAAATATGATGGGAGACTATATTTGGGGTTTATTGAGAGAAAGTACTTATGAACATAAAAGAAAAAGTAAAAGCGTTTTAATTATTTTCCACTTTTTTGTAAGTTTTTTTTAAAGTAAAACTTAATAAAAATAATAAACATATTTATTTAAATGGTTTCATCTTCAGTTAAAAATTAAAACCCCCGATTTTAAAAAATTCGCTCAATCGGTCTCCTAAATACAAAAGCAAACTTCTTTATACATATATTTTTTTTCGTCTAATTAAGACCTAATATATCGAAATTTTATGATTTAAAGTCAAAGACAAATTTTGTGTTGACCCGTGTTATATACAAGACTGTCAAAGGCTTTAAACTTCACTAATGACTTTCGCAAGCAATTGTCTTATGACAATGAAGGGGTTGAGGAACTTATTTTTATTGGGGGGATTCACAAGGTGTGCTATCAAGTCATATCGTCATAATGTCCTAAATAATATTTTACAATTGTTTAAAAAAAAATATTGTTCTGTTTCAAACAACATAAAAAAATATTTTTTTTAAACAATTGTAAAATATTATTTAGGACATTATGTCGATATGACTTGATAGCACACCTTGTGAATCCCCCCATTGTAATTGTTTTAATCAAAGTACCTGTCGAGACCTTCATGACCATGTTTTTTAAAAAAACAAAGCCGGGACGAATTATGTTTCTACCTGCTACAGGTATAACAATAGAATATCCTACTTAAGTTTTTTACAAGACCGATTAGTGGGGTTTTGTCCGCACAATAAAACACAAAGATGTAAAAATGTATGACTTTATTTCTTAATTCTAAGAATTTTTTAATCAGTAACTGTGGATTTTCCAAAATTCCTCCCGGAAAGCGAAAGAGTAATGTGTTATGCATATTTCTTTGGAATAGCATTAATTCGTAATGTTTGTTCTATTCTTTTGTAAATGGCACAAAAACCGCATTTAAAAAATTTAACGTCAAAATGTCATTGAAAATACATCTGATGCGCATCTATGGTTAGCTTGCGATGCTCCTGCAAATCAGCGTATTTGTAATGCGTAATGCGTAATGCGTAATGCGTATTTTAGATTTGTTTGCGCATCATCTGCATTTGTTATGTATTTTCGAACAGCTGACACTTGCAGTGATGCTAAACCGAACGCGCTGCGCCTCAGATGCAGCGCAGTGATGCATTTCCGAACAGGTCCATATTTTCTACATTGCCACATTTTTCATTTATAAATAATGTTGAATAAAGAATTTAATAACTAAAAAAGTCCTATGAAAAGCTTCATATAAATTATATTCTTCATATATATTGAAGAAAAGATTCCACAACTGCCTAGGAGTCATTCCTAGTGGGATAAAATGTATGACGGACCTCCATTAGTTTTTCGTCATTAACATTTTCTCAAATCATACTTTCCCTTTATATCCACCCCTTAGGTGGCGCCCATACAAATATTGCGTTTTATGAATTAGAGTTAATTAACATGTTTCATCTTTTGTGAATAAAATCAAAAGTTGTTAACAGATTTTTAAAAAACAAACATTTCGAACTTTTGATGAAAAAATTATTTTTTTTTTCTACAAAAAAAAAATTATGTTCCTTAAACGACTGCGCATATAAGAAAGAAGTTTTACCTTTCTTAAAGGAAATTTTATCGCGGAATTTTCTTGTTAAGCTAAAGCGTTTTTGAGATACGCGAACATATGTTGTGCAACCTCCTCTATTTTCGAAATAACGGTATATCTCGAAAACCAGAGCTAACCTAAAAAAACGGCTAGCACCACTGGATTAAGCGTACCCGAATTAGGTTAAAAAGCCAAGTGCGCAGCTTGTCGGAAAAAAAGTGTCAGTTTTTAGCACAGTGTAACTAATCAAATCTTATCCCAATACTTTATTTTATGTCCTGCCAGTGCCAGACAAAAAATTTCGTCATCACGGTTTTGTTCACATATGTATGTGTTTATTGCTTTTCTGATTGGGTATCCTTAAGCGAGTGTGGGCGGCATAATTTAAAATATTTCGTGCTAGTGGATTTATGTGCATTTCAAGCACTTTTAAATATTTTATTGCATATTTCGTCAACATGGTTTTAACTAATGGCACATTCAGAGCCTTGTGAATATTTGAGTTTTTAACATACCAGGGAGCAGCTGGGATTATTCGAAGAAGTTTATTTTGGAATCTTTGAATTTTTGAATATTATATACCGAGGTAGTGCCCCATAACTGAATACTATAGCACCTGCTTGTAATTTGTAAAGTAGAAGTTTGCAAGCGAGGCTAAGAACAGAATTTCTTCCAATAAGCCATTAAATTTGAATTGCTTTTAGTTTCATTTGTGTTCGTTTTGCTTCTATATGCCATATCCACGTAAACGCCGATCTAGATGTATACCGAGGTATTTTACTTGAGAGTGTTGGGGTATTATTTGATTATTGATTTTAATAGGGGGAATGTTTCCCGACGCAATCTCAATGTTATATGTGCGCATTTTTGATCATTCACCTTTATCCATTGTTTTAATCATATTCCTAGTTGAAATATATTATCCTTTAAGTAACGGGAAGAATTATGACGGTTTTCGTGCACGCTTAGAATGTATCGTGTGTTGTTGTTGTTACTTGGGTGTAGTTCTTTGTTGGCATGTCAGAAGAAATTAAGTATAATAGAGGGCCCAGGATGCTCCTTCTTTAATAATCAATTTACCACCGACTAAGTAGTTTTTTAATAGCTTCTGTGTATTTGCTGGTAAGTTTTGCTTCAATTTATGTAATAAGCTTTCGTCCCAGACTTTATCAAAAGCTTGCGAGACATCGATGAGTATTTTTTTCTTCAAAGTCTTATCTTATGAAATCTACTATTCAATGACTTTGCTCAATTGTGCTGAGTTTTCTTCTAAATCCGAATTGGTGGTTTGGTACACATCTATTTTCATTTAAAATCGGCGTTAATTTTGACACTAGAAGTTTCTCAAATAGCTTTGAGATATTGGAAAATAAGCTAATAGGCCTGTATGACTCAACTTTTGTTTAATCCTCTCCTGGCTTTGGTATCATGGTTACTAAGAAAACTTTCCATTCTGGAGGGTAGTATTAAAGGCGTACAATAGCAATAAAGAATAATTTTGTTTGCTATGCGAGGTAGCTCCTAAAGCCTTTTAATAATGATCTTATCAAGACCGGGTGCTTTCTTGGTATTGAAATCACCAATAGCCTTTTCGATTTCCCTTAACTCAAATCTTAGGTGAATAGCTGTTCCAACAGTGAGATATGTTTGGGGTCAATACGTTTTTCGAATGATTAGCAAACAGATTTCCTTCTTCGATATCGTTTCTATCCCAACTTCCATTCAAGTTTCTTAATGGTGGCTTAGAGGTAACTTGCATCTTGATATTTTTTGCTGCACGCCATAATAATTAGTCTGATACTAGAGCCGCATCAAGTTCCTTAAGATATTTGACCAGGGAAGCCGTTTTCTAAGACTGCAGTAACTTTCTTCGCCTTTTTGTGCACTCTTTTAATAAAGTCTTAAGTTGTGAGGATCTGTGCAATTGCCACTCTCTTCGAACTCTCTGTTTTTTAGTCAAGAGGCTCTTGACATCTGTAGAATATATTTTACTATTTTTGATTTTTTTTTAGGGTTATGCTGGAATATTGAACAACTAGTTTAAGATAACTGTCAAAATTAACTGTAGGGATTTCTACATTCTCCGGTGTACTAAGCGGAATATTTTCAGTGCAATGGACACTTAGATATTTTTTATATTTAGCCAATTTATTTGTGTGGCTGACGCCGCTAAGTTACCAGACGGAGATACAATTCTATTGGGATTTATTATGGAAACTATTTTAGCGTTTGTGTTTAGCGTTATAATTCCCAGCAACCAGGAAGCAGGGTCCTAATGATTTGAAATATTTATTATTTTGGCTTTCTGATATTGAAAATCTAGGTGGGGAGTATAATGATGAAATTACTAGGTGTCGATTTAATTCCTCAACGCAAATGTTTGTTGCTTGGAGATGATCTTCACGATGATCACACATTAAGTAGTGTTTTACACGATTTTTTTTTATCAAAATCGCAGAACCTCCACAAGCTCTACCTCGAGGGTCCTTAGTATTATATAGAATACCAACATTGATTTTAAGCGTATATCTTGAGGTCAAATAAGTTCCAGAAACCATTAAAAAAACATAAATTTTTAAGAAAATATTCTAGTTTATTTTTATGTTAGTGGATGTCGAAAGCGTTCCAAAAAAAATTTTTTTTAAGCAATTTATGGCTTGTAATAACATCGATTGCATTTATACATCTGCATCCTATTACTCATTGTATTCGTGAAATTATTAACTGTTTGCACTTGTGTTTCCATGGTTTTTTCTAGACGACTTAAATTAAAAACTGAACTTTCATCATTATTTTGCAAAGCACCTTGCATTGGCATATAGTTTGATTTTAGGATGTTAGCGTAGGATATTCTGTTATAACTATGCTGCGAGACCTGAATGTCATTAGTGTTTTCCTAATTTGTTACCTGCATTTGTGGGGGTTAGGTTTCGGTCCAACCGAGCAGTTGACGATAGAGTATACAGGATATCCTTTATAGTTGGCAGTCTAATTACCGTCACACTCGATACAGTTTTTTACGTTAGGGTCGTTTCTGACTTATCGCAAAGAACTATACCATGTAATTCACCGCATACGACGCAAACAGGTGGTAAATAGCTTTATGCCTTAGTATAACCAAATTCTTGGCAGTTTAGACATTGAACGGGACCATTTTTTGTTTCTTCTGTACAGAATATATTTAAAGCTGTAAATGGGAGTCGCTTCGTTTTTTAACCTTAACGTTGAAGGGTTCTAACTCCACTCGAAATAGTGGTTCGGGGGTTTCCTTATTTTTAATATTTGTAACGTGTTTTATTTTGAAGCCCTTCTTTCTAAAAATGTTTATTTTTCGTCTTTTTCCACGCATGAGTCAATGGCCTTAATCTCTACCTGAAGACATTTACTGCGCTGCAGTTGGTATGTAAAAAAGTTTTTATTAAGTGCTTCCAATTTAGTGATGACTTTGCGAAATGATCCTCATGATTAACCTGTGTTTTTGTCTTGTTTTTATGCAGCTAGATAAAAAGAATTTTCTCCTATAAACGAGATCAGACGCTTTATTAACAAGTAGCAGGGCACTAAATTTCACGTTTTGTTACGGTAAATTGGCCACCTAGATCGTGCGCTATCACACCTTTGGACTATTTTCTCTGGGGATATGTTAAGTCTGAGGTCTTCAGAAATTGACGCTTTGGAAGCCAATATTACTCGTGTTATTCGCGCGATACCAGTCGGTATGCTCGAACGAGTCGCTCAAAATTGGACCTTACGAATTGACCACCTCAGATGTAGTCGTGGCCAACATTTACGTGATATAATTTTCAAACAGTACATGCCAGAAATTGTTCTTTTAATCAATAATAAAAATTTTAAGTTCACTTTCAAATTGATGTGTTGTATTTTACATAATAAATCAACCTTCACGATAAATGACCCTAATAAACAAGCTTTTAGGAGACGTATGCTTGAGTATGCGGATCTCGACATAAACAAGTCTCCTGGCCCGGATGGTATACATGCACTGGTCTTGAAGCAGTGCTCTTCGACGCTAGCTCGTCCCTTAGCAAATCTTTTCAGCACTCTATACCATGCTGGTGAATTTCCCGTCTGCTGGAAAGTTGCTAATGTAACGCCAATTCCTAAAAAAGGAGTGGCTAATAACCCTGAAAATTACCGCAATTTGTTCGGCACTTTCCAAAGTTATGGAGAGTATGGTAAATCACCATCTTGTAAAATTTTTAGAGTCAAATTACCTACTAAGCGACCGCCAGTATGGCTTTCGTAGAGGTCGTTCTACTGGAGACCTACTGGCCCTGTTATCAGAAAAATGGTGTCGTTCCATTCACCATTTTGGCGAAAGTAAGGTAATTGCTTTAGATATTTCCAAGGCGTTTGACAGAGTCTGGCATGGTGCACTCTTGTCTAAACTTGTTGCATTTGGTGTCGGTGATAATTTCTCTCGATTTATATCGAGCTTTCTCAGAGATCGCACTATACGGGTTGTTATAGATGGGGTTTCATCAAACGAGTTCAAGATTCATTCAGGGGTACCGCAAGGCTCCGTTCTTTCTCCTACTCTATTTCTTATTTTTCTAAATGACCTCTTATGTCAAACTTCCAACCCTATCTATTCTTTTGCAGATGACAGCAACCTTTGCCATTCGTATTCATTTGGTTACAGACCAGGCGTGTCCGATGTTTGTGCTATGAGACAGAACATGAATGATACGCTTGGCCGTGACCTAGACATAATCTCAGAATGGGGTCGTGCGAATAGGGTCGAATTTAATGCCCGAAAGACCCAATGTTGCGTACTAACGCATAAACGCGCGACGGATCAAGGTGCCTCATCTGTATGTATGGGTGGTATAAATATTGAGGAAACAGAATCTCTTGATGTTCTGGGCATGAGGATACAATGTGATGTCCGATGGACAGAACATATATTCAAGGTGTCGAAAGAAGCATTCAAGTGCCTCGGTTTTTTGAAACGGTGTAAGATATACTTCACTCCATCTGATCTCCTTACTATTTATACCACCTATATCCGACCGAGAATGGAATACAACTCTCATGCGTGGGCCGGTGCTTCAAAGTCTATTTTGGAGCTTCTCGACCGCGTGCAGGAGAGGGCGAAGGTTCTCATTGGCGACAGTAGGGTATCCAATTCTATTGACTCCCTTGAGCACCGTCGCAATGTGGGTTGTACTTGCCTATTTTATCGGTACTACAACGGGATGTGTTCTGATGAAATTAGGGATTTGGTTCCCGAGACCCATAGCTTTGTTCGTAATACACGTTTTTCCTCAAGAGCACATCCTTTTGTGGTCGATTGGCCGGTGAATCGTACAACGCATTACAGGGAAAATTCGTTTTTTGGCCGGACAGTTCGTATGTGGAATAACCTTCCTGCTGAAGTCTTCCCTCTCACTTACAACATGAAAAAGTTCAAGTCGAATGTTCACAAACACTACTCCCTCTTTCCTCCTTCCCATAACCTATTTTCCTAGTTCCAACACAATGCATTGCATTAGTAGGGGTCATCCCCTGAGTGCTGGTCCCAACAAAAAAAAAAAAAATATATGCATGGCTTAGTATTATATATAGATTTCAGTAAAGCGTTTGATACATTATCACATTCAAAATACAAACTCTAGAAAAACGGTTTAAGGAGAAGCACTCTTAAATGGTATTAAAGTTACCTAGAACCGAGATCATATCGTGTTAAAATTTATAATAAATAAAGTAACCATAAATCACAGGATTATAAGTTCTAAATTTTGACCAATACTCTACATAATTTATGTAAACGATATTTTGAGATGTTTAAGTGAAAGTAAAACCTTCTCGTAAACAGACGATACTTAACTAATTGTTGCAGACAAAGATTTATCGATAGCAATAAATATAATGCAGATACAATTTCATGTCGCAACAAAATGGTAAAAAAAGTAAAACTAAATTAATGCACATAAAGCCCCTTCATCTTCCTTACACAAATATTGATCTAAATATCACAGTATTGAATGCATACATAAAAGAGCTAAAACAAAAAAAAAAAACAACATACGCCAATAAACAACTAATAGTAACCTGAACAAAATGCAACTTAAAAACGCCTTGTGATACCTTCAGCGCAACAAAACGGGAAAGTGTAACCAAAGATCTACATGTTATCTAAAACACAACTCTAATCAAGGAGATTAACAACGTTACAAAATTTTAGCAACCCCGGTAGGCTAGCTGGTAGTGAGCTAGTCTATCAGTACCGGGGTTGCGGGTTCGATTCCCGCCAGAGACTGGTTTCCTGCAGACAAGCGAAAAGCTTAGCGGTGTAGGAATAAAAAAAAAATTGAAGATGCTCAGAATACTAGATGGCGTGCCTGAGGACGTTTTAAGATCGACCAATTTAATAATGAATAAGGAAGGAGCACTTTCTCAAAAGTACTGCCAGCAATTCTAAATAAAATACCAATAAGTATACTTAAATGAATTCAAAAGAAATACACTTTTAAAAATGTATTTGATAAGTTCGTAATAACTTTACTAAATAATTCATAATATAGAATTATTTCTGAAAAACTTATTTAAAATGACATTGTATTTTTTGCTTTGTATATTCTGCAGACAAGCATTAAGCTTTACGGGTTTAATGGTAAGAAATTTGTACAAAAGAAGTTTTAAATACATAAATAAATAAATCAAATTAAAAAAAAAAACGATAATACCTCTGGCAGTTAGAAAAGAATCATTTTAACCACAGCCTCGAAGATCCATTTACCGCCATCGGGCTTAAGCTCCAGTTCCTGCCCAAATATCTCATGCAGGTCTATACGGTCACAGTTGTCCTATCAACCCTCGAACCCACGGGGCAGCATCACACCTTGTAGGGTGCCCCTATGTAAAAATCTTCAAAATTGGTAGTGCCCATCGTTGATTTAATCTTAGATTGTTATTTAAAATTATAAACTGAAAAACTGATTTTGTGTTATTTTTCAAGATGGCAATATTCATATATATATATCGTTTATTTGCTACAACGTCGTCATATTCTCTTAAAATGGGAAAAGTATAAAATGTATAAAGATGACTTTTGTACACAACACAAGAAAAATATAGCGAATAATTCTACATCAATAACTCCAAAATTTAATTTTTTTAGTTATGACGACGTTTTTGCTGTCATCTCAAAAGTTTCGAGTAGTCATAAAAAATCTCGTCATATTTTTATTGTATACGACGCTCAACGAATTTTAGTTTACCATATAAGTTACTTGTGAAATTTTATTTTTCGTATATAGTAAAACTACTGAAAAATTTGTTTTTAAAATTTTGATGGGCATATTTTTTCCACAAAAAACCTCTTACCTGATTTTTTTCGTACACTTAACGTGTCAAAAGTTGTCAGAATTTGCATACTAGTGAAACTGAGGAACTGAAATAATATTTGTTAAAAGAAGATTGTTGGCGGAAGCTTAGGCCTTGGTGTATCCCTCAAAATTCTTCACAATTTGTATTTACATACATATTTATTAAAAACCGTAACATTATTTAAAGTAAAACCTAAGGCACATAAATATATTATTTTTGTTGCTCTTGCTTGTAATTTTTCATTTATGGCTCTACATATGTACATACTTACTCACTAATGTGCATTTTAATAATTCTCTTATAATACAAGAACACTCACTAGTTAGATCGCAGCAAGTTGATTTTTGTAAATATCAACGCCACTGCAGTATGTATGCACATATGTATGTATGTATGTATGTATGTACCTATATTTGTAATATTTATGTATTTACGCATTTTACTTTATTGCCAAATTTCACATTAAATTTAGGTTTACTTTAATTTTTTAACATTTGTAAAGTCAGTCGTCGCTTAGATGCCGTTTAATAAAAAAGTTGTCTTTTTGGAAAAATCATCGTACTCGTTTAATTTTGCGCCTTCTTGCAAAAACTATTGCAAGAACAAAACAAGGGTGACCCCGACGTGATCCATTTGTAACCAAATATCAATTTGGATATTTATTTTGCGTGTCAATATCAATTCGGATGCTGACAATTATTTTTATACAACTATTTTGGTTTAAATTGTCATTCAATTATAGTATTGAATAAATCGCAGCCTTGTGAAAAATGGCAACCAACAATATGGAGAAGTCTGCAGTGTCATTAGATTTAGCACCTTTTCGCTCGAAAACTGTCGTAATCTTGAAGCAGTTACAGGACTTAAATCAAATGCTATCATCAGCCCAATTAGAGCAATACGACGAAGCGGAGCTAGCTGTTCGTCTAGAATACATTGAGGAAATCAACAAAAACTTTGGAAAGGCCCAAGAAGTAATAGATGAAAATGAGTGCAGTGGTTCGGTAAGCAACGATCGCATGATGTTCATTTCATTGTACTTTGATGTGAAGGCTAAATTAACGCGCCAAATTGCTATCTTTCACAAAATGGAGGCTAATCAACGTGCGTCAACTATGCGCTAATTTTCTCTTGATGAAACGCCATCTCATATAATGCCCCGGCGAACAAAAGTGCCTGAAATACAGATTCCTAAATTTTGTGGTTCATACTCAGAATGGCCAAATTTCATTTCGTTATTTTCTACCGTCATAAATGATAACGTGGATTTAAGCACCCTTGAAAAATTTCATTACTTACGTGCGAGTTTAGAAAACGTTGCCCTCGATACTATTGCATCACTAGAGTTAAATGAAGCAAACTACCAAGAAGCCTTGACGTTGTTGAGAAATCGTTTTGACAACAAAGTTTTAAATTTTCAAACGCACATAAAAGAAATTTTTGCTCTTAGTTGTGTGGAAAATGGCTCTGCAGCAGGGCTACGTCGATTGAGTGATAATATGAATGCGCATTTGCGTGCTATTCAAACAATTGCGGATCAGCAGCAATTGGTCGATGGGCTTTTAATTCATTTGGTTTCAACGAAGCTGGATTCTAAATCGCTTATAAAATGGGAAGAACATTTACCTGTGAGTGAGTTACCTACCTGGGCCTCAATGGCAGCATTTTTGGAGAAACGATGTCGAATGGCTGAAAATGTGGAGAGCTCAGCGGCAAGTAAAACCACAAAGCAACCTGTTTTGAAAAAATCTAATAATCGCCACGTTCATGTTTCGGTGGCAACTTCCGCTAAAGTATGCAACTTTTGTGATTCTGCAGATCATTTTATTAATTCTTGTTCACGCTTTTTAAATTTGTCGCCCCATCTTCGTTTTAAGGAAGCAAAGAAAATGAAGCTGTGCTTAAACTGCTTAAAGAAGGGACACATGTTAAAAAATTGTGCTTCAGGTTGTTGTCGTCAGTGTGCCCTGAAACACCACACATTGCTACACATTGACAATGCCCCTGTAGAACAGCCCGTAACTGATCCTATTTCTTCGCAGACAGTGCTTGTTTCGTCCGGTAATCCGATGCCTTCTGTAGGTGTCTTGTTAGCCACAGCAATTATTATGGTAAAAAATAAATTCGGATTTTTTGTACCTTGTCGCGCAATACTAGATTCGGCATCGCAGCTTAATTTAATTACAAACCGTTTTGTTAATTATTTAAGTTTGAAATGCAATCAGAGCTATGCAACTATTTCCGGAATAGGCGAGGGTAGTGTCACAATCGAGAAATCTGTTGACCTTGCAATCAAGTCAAAGAATGAGGAGTTCTCAACATTTTTAAAAGCTATGGTAGTTCCCAGTATTACAGACTATCAGCCGAGTATTAAAACCAATACATCAGAATGGAAAATACCCAAAAATATACAGCTCGCAGATCCGTCGTTTGATAAATGTGGTCGTATTGATATTTTAATTGGGGCCGAGTTGTTTTTTGATTTAATGTCAGTAGGACAAATAAAACTAGCTGAAAATTTGCCTGTGCTACAAAAAACGTTACTGGGTTGGGTAGTTGCTGGTGGTAATCCTCGGTCTCATCATTCGTGGTCCTTGGCAGTTTCTACTAGTATAAATCAGGAGGATCAATTGTGCTCTATACTCAAAAGCTTTTGGGAAGTAGAAAATAATTTTGTCTGCAGCGATTCATTTACTAAGGAGGAAAGTTTTTGTGAAGATCATTTTATAAAAAATACTATTCGCCTCGATTCTGGTTCGTTTTCCGTTCGCTTACCTGTAAAGGAAGGACGAGGAACGTATTTGCTTGGTGACTCGTATGAACGTGCCTTACAACGTTTTAAAGGTTTGGAGAAGAAATTAAATAATCATCCGGAGGTCAAAGCTCATTATGCAGAATTCATGAGTGAGTACATTTCTTTAAATCATATGTCAGTAATTTCACCACAGGTTGCCCAAAAGAAATATTTTCTACCTCATCATTGTGTGCACAAACTTGATAGCACAACAACTAAATTAAGAGTCGTATTTGATGGCTCAGCAAAAACTACTACTGGTTTTTCTTTAAATGACATATTGTGTGCTGGCCCGACCATACAGCCCAAGCTTTTTAATACACTCCTGCGCTATCGCTGCTTCAAGGTTGCCCTTAGTGGGGATGTTTGTAAGATGTACAGGTGCGTACGAGTTTCATACCCAGATAATTACCTGCAATGCATTTTGTGGAGGGAAAACGAAAAGGATGAAATTAAAATCTATAAGTTAGATACAGTCACGTATGGCACAAAGCCCGCAGCATTCCTAGCAATTCGTTCAATGCACAAATTAGCAAGCGAAGAAGAAAATAATTTCCCGATTGGTGCAAAAATTATTAGGCGTGACTTCTACGTTGACGATATGCTATCCGGTGGCGATTCTGTTGAAGAAGTTCTGCAAATAAGGCACCAGGTTACAGTATTACTACAGCGCGCAAATTTTGTCATAAGGAAGTGGTGCTCAAATAGTTCCGCAGTTTTGAATGGTTTGTCCCCAGAGCAGTGTGAGACATTTTTAAAATTCAACGATGGCACAGATGTCACTAAGACACTTGGCTTAATTTGGGACCCTAATGGTGATAATTTTATTTTTTCGTTTAATCCGTTTGATAATTGTAAAGCAGTGACAAAACGTTTTATTCTCTCTTCGATTGCTCGTCTCTATGACCCTCTCGGTTTAATTGGCCCAGTTATAACAAAAGCAAAAATTTTTATGCAACAACTATGGAAGCTACAGCTACAGTGGGATGAAAGCCTTCCCCAATCACTGCATACATCATGGCAAAAATATATCGCTCAATTTAATTCTATCGCCCAATTTAAGTTTCCTCGGTGTGTTTTGACGCCAAATTCAAAGCTGCAAATTCACGCATTTTGTGACGCCAGTTTGGCCGCTTATGGTGCATGCGTGTACATAAGATCTGAATCTAAAAATGCTATAAAATCATCGATATTGTGCTCTAAGTCGAGAGTATCTCCCCTAAAGAGTTTAACGGTTCCAAAGCTTGAGCTCGCTGCAGCTTATCTTTTAGCAGAACTTGTTGACGTTGTTGTTAAAGCTTTGCCGTATAATTGTGACGTACATTGCTGGTCAGATTCTATGGTGGTACTTTCGTGGCTTAAAGAGCAGCCCTCAAATTTCACCGTTTTCGTATCAAATCGGGTTTCTCGCATACAAGCAATCACAAAAAAGATGACGTGGCACTATGTTCCAACCAACTTAAACCCTGCTGACATTCTCTCAAGAGGTGCATCGCCTACAGAATTGCTACAATCAACCTTGTGGAACAATGGCCCAATATTTCTATGTTGTGAACCTTCTAAGTGGCCAGACAATGCAACATTTTTAGCCGAGGTACCCGAGCGCCGTCGAAATGTATTGGCGATGGTTTTGGTGTCTGACTTATCAATGCAGTGTAAGTACCATAATTCCTTTTGCAAAATGCAACGAATTTTTGCATACGTGTTTAAATTTGCATATCCTAAATTACGAAACAAAAACGAAGTATTAACTCCAAGCGACATCAAGGCCGGAACACATCTTTTAATTAAAAATATACATTTAGCTCATTTTGCAGTTGAGTATAAGTACTTAAAAGAAAACCAAAATATACCTGCATCAAGCCCGCTTCGTTCCCTGATGCCTATAATTGACTCTTTTGGCTTAATTCGTGTAGGTGGTCGTCTACAGAACTCAGGTCTGGATTTTGACGCCCAGCATCCTATTATTTTGCCTAAAAATCATCCCTTCACTTCGTCTCTTGTCTCTTGGCCCGCAAGCTTTATTAGCCTCAATAAGGCAGTAATATTGGCCAATTGGTGGTCGTAAATTAATAAGTTCTATAATCTTAAAATGCTTACGTTGTTTCAGAATGAAGCCAATACTAAGTCAGCATGTTATGGGCAATTTGCCGGCCGATCGAGTAAGGCCAAGTAAAACCTTTTGCACCACTGGAGTGGATTTTTGCGGACCATTTTACTACAAGTCTGAAGTGAGGAATCGCCCTCCTGTTAAGTGTTACATTTAAATTTTCGTATGTTTTTCAACAAAGGCTACACACTTGGAAGTTGTTCAAGATGTATCCACATCATCGTTTCTGTCAGCCCTTCGGCGATTCATCGCCATCAGGGGCAAACCTAAAACAATTTGGTCCGATAATACAACAAACTTTGTGGGAGCTAAAAATGAGCTAGCCGATTTAAAGCGATTGTTTTTAAACGAATCACACCAGAAAGAAATACATGCGCAGTGCCTCGAAGACGAAATAGAATGGAAGTTTATCCCGCCTAGGTCGCCACATTTTGGAGGATTGTGGGAGGCGGCAGTAAAATCTGCTAAGCTACACTTTTATCGCACTGTAGGACTCAATACGTTAACATTTGATGAGCTACGCACTTTAGTTTGCCAAATTTCGGCCATTTTAAATTCCCGCCCGCTGTATCCGATCTCTGAAAATTGCAACGACCTTGACGTGCTGACGCCAGGACACTTTTTAGTGGGTGGTCCTTTAGTTTCTATAGTTGAGCCTAATATCACCGATATGGACATAAGCCGACTAAGCAGATGGCAAAGAGTTGCCCAGTTACATCAAACATTTTGGAAGAAATGGAGCTGTTCGTATCTTTCTCTTTTGCAAGAGCGTAATAAGTGGCGTAAAAAGGGTGAAAATATAATTTGTGGCTCAATGGTAATCTTGAAAGATGAAAATCAACCACCACTAAAGTGGAAAATAGGTCGCGTTTCTGATTTAATATTTGGTGACGACGGTGTAGCTCGCGTCGCAGTTATTCGCACAAATAGTGGCTTAATCAAGCGTGCAGTTTCCAAAGTGGCAGTTCTACCAGTGGAATAGGTTGAAAGCCGTAGCCTTCCAACGGCGGGAGGATGTTGGCGGAAGCTTAGGCCTTGGTGTATCCCTCAAAATTCTTCACAATTTGTATTTACATACATATTTATTAAAAACCGTAACATTATTTAAAGTAAAACCTAAGGCACATAAATATATTATTTTTGTTGCTCTTGCTTGTAATTTTTCATTTATGGCTCTACATATGTACATACATACATACTTACTCACTAATGTGCATTTTAATAATTCTCTTATAATACAAGAACACTCACTAGTTAGATCGCAGCAAGTTGATTTTTGTAAATATCAACGCCACTGCAGTATGTATGCACATATGTATGTATGTATGTATGTATGTACCTATATTTGTAATATTTATGTATTTACGCATTTTACTTTATTGCCAAATTTCACATTAAATTTAGGTTTACTTTAATTTTTTAACATTTGTAAAGTCAGTCGTCGCTTAGATGCCGTTTAATAAAAAAGTTGTCTTTTTGGAAAAATCATCGTACTCGTTTAATTTTGCGCCTTCTTGCAAAAACTATTGCAAGAACAAAACAAAGATTCCGATCACAGAAAAACATATCTTGTATTCAAAGTCTAGGTAATAACTTTTTACTAATTTTTGTCTTGATATTTTTAATTTTTTTTTATTGTAGGCATTGATAAACCTTTTATGATGACTGCTTTTAAAAATTGTTTAAAACATTATCTCTTCAAATTTAAAAATCCTTTTAACAGGATTTTGGATGTGTT
This sequence comes from Pollenia amentaria, assembly GCA_943735925.1. Taxonomy (NCBI): domain Eukaryota; kingdom Metazoa; phylum Arthropoda; class Insecta; order Diptera; family Polleniidae; genus Pollenia; species Pollenia amentaria. Next base: position 84,050,055 of record OX031007.1, on the reverse strand, counting down.
CATAAATAAAACTGAGCACGTAGAATGATTATATATTGTATCGGGTTTTTCGTATGTATGGGTTTTACGGGTTTGTGTGAAAATTACTGTTGTAGAGTGTAATATTAGATGCCCTATAGCACATGCCCGAATTTAACTAGCTAAATATATATAATCTGCCTGGCCCACAATATCGACAAGAACATTTTTTTCACATGTTTATATTGAAAACAAAAACAAGTTTTAGTTTTTTAAGAAATGTATTTGTTGATATTGTGGACCTTGCAGAATATTTAGACAAATGAGTAGGTGAGATGCAAAACTCGTTCGTTACAAAATTAAAAATCGAGATGGAATTGATTCTCACAGTTCCGTTGGGCGCTTTATGAGATGAAATATACGGATTGTATTAATGCATGTTCTTTTCCATATTTTTTCAAGGACATGTATTAATACTATCAGTATATTTCATCTCATAAAGCGCCCAACAGAACTGTGAGAATCAATTGTCATCTCGTCTTTTAATTTTGTAACGAACGAGTTTTGCATCTCACCTACTCAAATATTTAATATGTAACAAATTATTTGGTAATTTAATTTTTCGCCAAATATTGATTTTTTATACAACGTTGAAAATTGTTATTTATTTTATGATATAATTTTTTCAACGATTAATTGAATAAGTTTTATTAGAATAACAAGCTGTAGTGTCACTACTGTAGAGTTTATGATATATATTCGATCGAATAAGTATTGAATTTTATATATTGTTGTAAAAACATTTTTTTTGTTGAATTATAAAAATATAAGAAATTTTTTAAAAAAAAGTAAAAAATATTTTTTGCGGAAGTATTCTAATAAATAAATAGTTTATACCTATGTATATATAAATTCTGCTACATAATCCGATTACTAACATAGTTTTAAAGCCATTTTATTAGTATAATTGTTTAGTAATATCTCCATGAATACAATAATTCAGAAGAACAGAAAACACTGGTTAAATCCTTCAATATTAAAATTTAATCCAATCAATTTTTTTCACATCAACTGTTGTTCGCATTTTTATGGCATAGTGGTAAACAAGTAAGTGCGATTGCATAAGTATTTATGCAAATATGTAGAGCAGGGCTGTGGAGTCGTCAAAAAATAGTTCTAACTCCGACTTCTACTCTAACCTGGATGCGAAATGTATGTATATGAGACTAGTCCTAATTTGACTTTAAACAATTTTTTTAATGCACCACCTTTTAAATGGTTAAATATAGCAAGAAAATGATTCTATAAAAATTTCAAATCGATATTTTAATTCTAACACGCGCCGCATTGAGCTATAGTATAGTTATTTACATATGTATGTACATATCTAAAGTAGACTGGTTCTTTTTTTCTTACTTAAAATTTTTTAAAGTAGACCCTCTTAAAATGTTATTGTTAGCATAAAAATCAATACGTTATTAAACTCATGTGCCAAGTATTTTAACACAAGTAAATTACTTAAAAAAACCACACATCTTTTTTCAACTAGATCAATAACTGAGTAGCGATATTTAGTGTCTGGTGCGTTTTAAGTTGCAACTTATTGTTATTGCAATAATTTTGTCATTGACAGTGAGAGGTTTTTAAAGCAACTTTGCAATGGTAGATGCAAGTTAGGTAACAGCTGATATACACCGTTATTGGTTGTGAACATTTACAAAGAGGTGTTTGATTATTTCCTAAAATTTTTTTAAAATACCACGAAGAAGTGTAATAGAAAATACTATCGCAGCATTAGTAGATTTTATTTACAAATGTCAGCTGTTCGAGTACCAGAGATGCAAACGCAATACATGTAGCAGAAAAAGCTATACAGTTTTAGTATTGCGCAAAAGCAATGATGTGACAATTCTGTGTATTTTGTTGTTGGAATGCAAACAAAAGATACAATAGCGGAGTTCAGTGTGAAGTGCAAATGGTCTTGCGAAAGAGCAAATGCATAATATCATAGCTTTTTTGTTGAATCCAACAAAAAAATACACAGAGTTCCCGTTAGATTTCATAAAAAAGCTACGAAATTTTGCACTTGCTCTTTCGCAAGACCATTTGCACAAAACACTGAACTCCGCTACTATCTTGTATTTGCACTTTCGCAAGACCGTTGCATCAAACACTGAACTACGCTAGTATAAGTTTTGCTAATGCAATTCAGACTCTTGATCGCACGTATAAACAATATACAAGTTAACAACAATTTTATTAATTTTGCACATTTCTAGTTAAGTCCAAAAACCTAAAAATAAAATGCATTAAATTCCAACTAAATTAAAATTGCTGCGTCTTGTTGATTTACAAATTCTCTTCCCATAATGTTGTGACCCAATTGCGATTCACATTACAGTGTGTCGCAATTAAATTACAAATAAAATATTGTAGTTATAAAGTGCTGACGCTATGTCTACTACTAAACTTACCTGATACTTATTTGTATTTCCTTTTTATAATTTTAAAACAAAAAGAAATATTGTTAATTAGGCAAAAAGAACTTTATTAAAATAAACAAAAGAAATATTGTTTATTAAGAAAAAAAGAACTTTATTAAAATAAAGAATGAGTGACTTAGATTAAGTCGTAGTCAAGCACTCGAAAAGAAATATTAAATTTTGTTTTAATAAACTTACATACCAAAATTATTTAAATTATTACACACTTTTATACTATTTAGTACTTGAATTGAAGCCACATAAAATAAATTGGAATCTACTTATTCATAGGGATCTGCAAAATATTGCATCACCAATATTTTATTTTGGAAAATATTAGAACATTTTGGGGTCGGAGTCGCGAGGATTTGTTGGTCCTTCGACTCCGACTCCGGTACAAAAACCTTAATTCCGACTTTACAGCACTGATGTAGAGTACACAATTTTTTTGTAATTGTTTGTAAAATTACGAAGAAGTGAATTTTAATGTTTTAAAAAATAATTATGTTTAAAATTCCATTATTTTGGTAGTTATTTCCTCTGTTTGTCTACATTAGACCGTCTCACTTTTCATTTTTTTTTTCGAAATTTCTTCATTAACATCGATTTTCTTTATCTACTATAAAAACCAAGAAATTTGGTGTATAACACTTAAATATTGATGAATGGGAAGTGGTCTCTCAAATCGTTTTTTCATTTTTTTAAGCAAAATACCTTTTTTTCAAAAAATGGAAAAATCTTGATTTAGTAATTTGCATCAAACTTAAGCCGTTCTGAATGGATTTGAACATCATTTCATGCATTAGAAAGCTTATTAAATTTCCTAAATGTTTCTTAAAGCAACATTGCCATTTTGTTCGATGGTTCTTTATTCATAGCATTACAAATTCAGATTTTCAAATACAAACTTAACATTTTTTTTAATTTTTGCTTACCTTTTCATATATAAAAATTGAACGAGGCAAAACTTTTATATTTTGTAAATGCAGTATGGTAGGCAATTTTAAAATAAAGATTTTGGTGTAAATAACAGTCGTATTCTGTTAAGAAAAACTGCAGTTTTATTTGAAATGTGTAAAGTTGTTTATTTCTAAATTTTCTTCTATTGCATAAATATATTATAAAGTAAGAACATATTGGTTTTTTTATTTTTTCAAATTTGGTAAAATTATGCTTTTGTTGGAGTTTGGATGCGTTTTGTGAAAATGCTCGATGACTTAAATTAAATCATTTTGGGTGTGGCACTTCCCATACAAAGACGTTATACATTTCTGTATATCTGGAGAACGAAGCGAGCTAAAGTTACCAAATTAGGTACAAACATATCGGTTATCAATACACAGCATCCCTCAAAATATGGGCGGGATGGGAAAAGTGGGCATGGTACCTCCCGTACAAAGATATTATTGAAAATACTCAAAATTTAAAATTTTAGGGCTATAGTATGACATATGAACACGTTTTATATATCAAAATATCAGAAATTTTTAGCAGACTATATTTCCCGAAAATCCTGCAAGTTTTTTTCCCAAAAATGGAAGAGTAATGCCCAAAATAAATTTTCGGAAACAATAGATCTTTCCGAGTCCAAGCGTTATAATCTAAGTAAATGGTAAATTTCTTGGCTGTGGGAAAAATCGCCCAAAGAAAAATGGCCCAAAAAAAGAAATGAAAAATCGCCCAAAAAAATTCCATGTAAAATTGGGCCTAAATTCATATGAAAAGTGACCTAAAATTTTTGGGCTATTTTTCGTTATTGTTGGGTGATTTTTCGTTTTTTAAATTAGTATGAAAAATCACCCAAAAATGTTGTATGAAAAATGGCCCATTTTTTTGATTTTCTCCTCTATGGTATAACAAACACCGGCTTCGCTTACTAAAGCTTCTCTGCACAGGCGGCCTTCGGCCGGGCGCAAGGATTTTCTCCTCTATGGTATAACAAATACCGGCTTCGCTAACTAAAGCTTCTCTGCACAGCCGGCCTTTGGCCGGCCGCAAGGATTTTCTCCTCTATGGTATAACAAACACCGGCTTCGCTAAGTAAAGCTTCTAAAATCTGCCTTGTTTCCAAATGAAAGCCGACTATGCAGAGAAGCTTTAGTTAGCGAAGCCGGTGTTTGTTATACCATAGAGGAGAAAATCCTTGCGCCCGGCCGAAGGCCGGCTGTGCAGAGAAGCTTTAGTTAGCGCAGTGTCCATGGACACTATGACACTTTTTGGAGTGTCATAACGTCCATGGACACTATGACACTGGACGTTATAACATGCCACCGGGAAAAAAATTCGTTTTTGCTTTTTGGGTCATTTTTCATTTTTTTTTGGGCCCTTTTTCGTTTCTTTTGGGCAAAATTTCATATACAGTGGTTTCCCGATTTAACGAACAATTGATTGTCAACCCTGTTCGTTAAATTGAAAAGTTCGTTAAATCCAGTACTAAAAAAATTTAATTGAGCAATCCTAAACTACTATTTCTTACTATAAGGAGATCTTCCTCTTCTCGTAAAAGTCTGGCCAATGGTATATCATCCTCTTCATCTAAGTGTTGGCCGTTTCTGTACAAAGTTTTATTCCAGCATTTTGATATTGATGTTTCTGAAACACTTTTCAACGCCAATGTGAGCATTAAAGAGGCTTCGTACAAGTTAAATTGTTTTAAAAACTTTATAATGTCGACTTCCCCTGATGTAATAATTTTAGACAAAAGGCTGTTTCTATAATGCAGCTTTACAAGACGGATTGCATTTTGATCCATCGGTTGTATTAGAGGAGTAACATTTGGTGGCATATAAAGTACCCAAATCTTTCCATTACGTGTTTGTTCAACTAATTGATCTTCTGTTGGGTGGCAAGGAGCGTCATCCAAAATTAATAAAGCCTTTTGGGGTAAATTATTTCTCAGAAACTAAAAAAATCAAACATAGATGGCAGTAGTACATAATTCATTGTAAACAAAATGAAATATATGTCTGGAGGTGTGTGTCAACTCTACAACAGTTTGCCTGACTGCTCCATCTATGTATTTAAATAAGTTTTACGAATTTTTTGTATATTATTTATATTTGTTCGTAACATCGAGTACCAAATTGGATTTTAATTCGCTATACACAGTACCTAAAGTAAAATGTTTGCCTGTTCGTTAAATCCCGAATTCGCTAAATCGAGAGTTCGTTAAATCGGGAAACCACTGTATAACTTTTTGGGTCATTTTTCATATTCTGTTGGGCGATTCTTCATTTGGGCGATTTTTCATTTCTTTTTTTGGGCCATTTTTCTTTGGGCGATTTTTCCCACAGCCAAATTTCTTCCTTAAGACGTGGGCATATAAATCTGCCAAATCGGTTAAGAAATGTTATTAGCAAAATACTCCAAAAATGGGCTAAAAAGCATCAACATTTTTATAAAAACTTAAATTTTAGAGCTGTTATATGACCTATGGATACGTCTAATATATCGAAAGATCGGAAATCTTTAGTAAAACATATTTGCTGAAAAACTCGGAAAAATCGGTTCAGATACAAAAAAGTTATTACCAAAATATTATTTTTTTTTTATATTTAGAAATAAACAACTTTAAACATTTCAACTAAAACTGCAGTTTTTATTAACAGAATACGACTGTTATTTACACCAAAATCTTTATTTTAAAATTTCCTACCATACTGCATTTACAGAATATAAAAGTTTTGCCTCGTTCAATTTTTATACAGTGGTTTCCCGATTTAACGAACTCTCGATTTAGCGAATTCGGGATTTAACGAACAGGCAAACATTTTACTTTAGGTACTGTGTATAGCGAATTAAAATCCAATTTGGTACTCGATGTTACGAACAAATATAAATAATATACAAAAAATTCGTAAAACTTATTTAAATACATAGATGGAGCAGTCAGGCAAACTGTTGTAGAGTTGACACACACCTCCAGACATATATTTCATTTTGTTTACAATGAATTATGTACTACTGCCATCTATGTTTGATTTTTTTAGTTTCTGAGAAATAATTTACCCCAAAAGGCTTTATTAATTTTGGATGACGCTCCTTGCCACCCAACAGAAGATCAATTAGTTGAACAAACACGTAATGGAAAGATTTGGGTACTTTATATGCCACCAAATGTTACTCCTCTAATACAACCGATGGATCAAAATGCAATCCGTCTTGTAAAGCTGCATTATAGAAACAGCCTTTTGTCTAAAATTATTACATCAGGGGAAGTCGACATTATAAAGTTTTTAAAACAATTTAACTTGTACGAAGCCTCTTTAATGCTCACATTGGCGTTGAAAAGTGTTTCAGAAACATCAATATCAAAATGCTGGAATAAAACTTTGTACAGAAACGGCCAACACTTAGATGAAGAGGATGATATACCATTGGCCAGACTTTTACGAGAAGAGGAAGATCTCCTTATAGTAAGAAATAGTAGTTTAGGATTGCTCAATTAAATTTTTTTAGTACTGGATTTAACGAACTTTTCAATTTAACGAACAGGGTTGACAATCAATTGTTCGTTAAATCGGGAAACCACTGTATATGAAAAGGTAAGGAAAAATTAAAAAAAAATGTTAAGTTTGTATTTGAAAATCTGAATTTGTAATGCTATGAATAAAGAACCATCGAACAAAATGGCAATGTTGCTTTAAGAAACATTTAGGAAATTTAATAAGCTTTCTAATGCATGAAATGATGTTCAAATCCATTCAGAACTGCTTAAGTTTGAGGCAAATTACTAAATCAAGATTTTTCCATTTTTTGAAAAAAAGGTATTAAGCCTAAAAAAATTAAAAAACGATTTGAGAGACCACTTCCCATTCATCAATATTTAAGTGTTATACACCAAATTTCTTGGTTTTTATAGTAGATAAAGAAAATCGATGTTGATGAAGGAATTTCGAAAAAAGTATAAAAACTGAGACGGTCTAGTCTACATATTATAATTTTTTTTTATGGTACTGACCAAACAATTTAATTGTGCTTTAAGTGCCTTATTTTAAAAGCGCATTAGATATCTAACATCAATCGAGTTTTCCTGAAATAAAAGAAAAGTTCGAATTAAACGATATTTAATCCATACAAAATTTAAATTGCAATTAAATTATTATTTCAGCATTCCAATTGAAGATAAATGGCCGTTTGGTGAAATATCTGAAATCGAAAATACCCACGATATGGAATGTAATAAATGTAAAATACCGTTATCTAAGGATTCGTTTAATGTGTCCACGAGAAATGAACTTAATACATTTTTAAATAAAATAAAGGTATGTAATCAAAGTATTTATCGCTTATATACAATGCTCAAAGAAAAACTCGCGTGAATTCATTAGCATCATGAATAAAAACTATTTGTCTTGCATCATGTGCATGTATACAGTGACTCTAATTAGTATACAGTTGTTTTTTTACTGCGAGGTATTTATATTTAAATTTTATTAAGAATTTAATAAAAAATCTGAAATTTTATGTTTAAAAAATTCAAGTATATACAGCAGAAGACGAAATTAGTGTTATTGGCCAAATAGGCTATATCTTTTTGTTTTATTTATATATATTTAATTTTTTTTTAACTATATGGAAAGCAGTACATTTAAATAATTTAAAAATAAAAACTCTTCCAAAATATATGTGTTCAGAACATTTTACAAGGTATTGGTATTGAATTCTGAATGTGAACAGTTATGACCGCAGTTAGAGATCATTGTTGTTTCTGGGTCCAAGCGTTTGGTGTGTTCTCCCTTTGCTTTTTTAGCTTAATTCTTTTCCCAATTCTTTTTACTTAAGATGCTAGCATTTTTGGCTTATTTTTGTCCAAGCCTTAACGGCACGCTCCCAAAGTTGGGAGCGGTGTTGGGCGGGTTTCTTCTGAGCAAAAATTTTGCGTCTTGGAATGGACTAAAGGTACTCAAGTGGGTACAAGTCTGAGAAAGTAAATTTAAAAATTTACTTTCTCAAATGATTTTAAAAGCGGATTAAACGGAGAGTTAGAACCAAAAACAAAAGACTTAAATGACGCTGTAAAATTTACACTTGAATTAGAAAAAGGACTTTTCAAACAACAATGATCAAGTCTTATGCTCTTCAAAAAATAGGGATATAAAGAATAAGATTAAATTAAATAGAAGCAATAACCAGAAAGGCAATAGAAATAAGTACCAAAATAGTAATAGTCAAAATTATAATAATTTCAATAGAAACACTAGTAGACCAATTGCAAAAAATTTCAGGTCGAATAGCAAACAACATGACAAATTATAGTGAAAATCTAAATCGTTATAATAGCAACAATCGCTATAATAGTAACAATTGTTATAATAATAATGCCAGAAACAAGCAACGGAATGGCACTATCTACAGGAAAACTCAGAAGATCCGGAAGTTTCTCGAGGAACTGTATAAGCTTACTATCCGGACAAGAAATAAGACTTAATGTTTCTCAGATGTCAAACAACAGTACTAACTATACACAGAAAAAATATCGTAGTAAAAAACTAAACCAACGTTCAGTTTTTTTTTAATATTTATTAGATTTTTTGCACCTTAAATGTCCGTTTTAAAAAACTAAACAAAACTTTCAGTTTTACGTTGAATGTGCGTTCAGTTTTTTACTGTGCATATTTAAGCTTCTGCAACAAACACGAAATCAAACTTTTGATATGAAATGACTTTATCATTTGTCATCAAACCTTTTTCAATTGTTTGATTTTAACATTTGAATTAAAATTTATAATGATTTGAATATAAATATTTGACATACAATGTTTTGTCAATTTGATATCAAATTGTAATCAAATGTTGTTCTCAAATCGAAAAAAAGCACTGAAGCGAAAAATAAATGTGAACAGTAAAAATGGCGATTATAGTTAAATGTGTTACACAATTAAAGAAAAATTACATATTACGTGAAGTGAATTCGCCTTTAAAACCCTTAACTTCTTGTTAAAAAATATAAATTACCCAAGGGAACAAAATTGATCCTTTTTTGTGCGGTTTGGAACCCTATAGCAAATTTTTACTAATTTGAATTCTCTGATTTCAAATCTAATCTCCATTTTTCTCTATCAGCTCGACTTTTCGAAATATACCGTTATGTCCAAAATGCAGGCACTTTCACCACATATATTGAAGTATCTCTTGAAAACGGTTCACCATATTCTGTTAAAAAAAATGCGAAACTCGGCAACAATATTATCTGTAAGCCGTGCTTACATTGCTTTTTAATTTGCCCAGTAGCTTTAGAGATATCGTTGAAGTATTGAAAAAAATCGAATGAAATGAGCTTTATTTCATTGCAATCGATGCAAAACTTTTGATTTTGTTCACAATTTTCTAAGAAACCGATTGTAAAAATTGTTATTTTTTTCAAAACTTCAACCATATCTCTAAAACAACTGGGCAAATTTAAAAACGATGTAAGTACGGCTTAAAGATAATATTGTTGTCGAGTTGCGGATTTTTTTTAACTGAATATTTGAAATGTTTTTAAGTTATATAATTTTGGACATACCGGTATGTGGGCAGTAAAGGACAAACGACAAGAAGGGGTAATGCTTTTTAGACACGCAACGCTGACATACCAAACAAGAATAACTGACGAGTGACATGGACAGTTGATCGACGAGGACATGACGGGATGATAGTGAGTTGAAGTTGAGACATCGGACAATAAACACGACACTGTAACTAAATTTAATAATTTTATTAAATTTAATAAATTTAATAAATTAAATAAAAAATTCAATAAAAATTATTAAAAAGTGTTTTCGTTAAAAAAGCCCTACAGGCATATCTCGAAAAGTCGAGCTGATAGAGAAAAATGGAGATTAGATTTGATATCAGCAACCTAAAATTAGTAAAAATTTGCTATAGAGTTACAGGCCGCAAAATGAATGTTCCACAGTATTATTTATGAGTATAAAATTAATTACAAAGTGTAAGAATGTGATTAAGAATAAAACGGGGAAGTGAAGAAAATATTAGTTTTTTCTACGATCGCGGTGCTACGCCATGACAATCCTCAAAACAAAAATGAGCCAAGTATTTCGCTTTTGCAAGAATTAGAGAACGGAAATAATACTATTTCATCTTAAAGCTATGGTGCCGAATGTAAAGCTCACAGTTTATTTAAATAAATAATGAATTTAAATTAAAAAAAAATATATTTATATAATTCATTTATGTTCCACATTGTATTAAAATCATCACTTGAAAAACAAATGAGAATAACGTTTGAAAGCAAGTTGAAAATAAAGGAATTTCTCAATTGGAAAAAATCACCTTTTTTTGAGCATGCTATGATTTTTAAATGATTTGAAAATCATTATAAAACGTTTGTCATTTGATTTCAAATAATTTTCAATTTGAAATCAAACCTCCGTGTTTGTCGAGATGTTCGTTCAGTTTTTACAATGCTGAACGTGAGTGTAGTTTTTTATACAATGCGTTCAATTTTAACACAGCTGTGTGTATTATTTTTAATGTATTTCTTATCCATTTGCTGAACTTATATAAATTAACAATCAAACACTTGCTAAGTATTTGAAAAACAACTGTTTTGCATCAAAGTAATTATGTAAACAAACTTCAAGTTCGAGGGGAAAAACTTTAATAAAAATGAAAAATATTTTTTGCCCTAGCGCACTACTATCTATATTACCGGGCCACCCGATAACATACTTTTTCAGTGTTTTTTTTTTTTTTTTTTTTTGTACAGACAAAGAATTTCCTAATGATGCAGTATTGACCCACTGCATTATTTCTTTGTTTTTTTATTTTTTTTATTAAATAAGGAAAATATTAAAAATAAAAGCAATATGTATGAACATAAACATCTCCTCGCCCTTTGATAATCTAAAGATTTTTGTTAATTTGTTTCAAACACAGAACATTTATTTTGAATCCCCACTTCGAAAATGTTTCTGGGCTTACATTAGAATACCGGTAATTCTGCAGCAAGCTGAAATGATATTAAAATTTAAAAAAACTTTATATTTTTAACCATCCACTTTGCTCAACGAACCGTTTTATGATTTCCAAGAAGAATTTTACTAATTTTGCCTTCATTTATTCTTAACCGGAGTTCCGTAAAGCATTAATTATTTGAAATTTGAAAGCTGAACAAAACGTTCAATTGCTTATTTCAAACTCTATTTTTTGAATTTTTCGTTCAGTCAGTCGATATCTTGGAGCATTTCGGACTGAACGTCGCGTAGTAACTTTAGATGAACGTAGTAAATATGACACTAGCGTCCAGTTTAACCCATTCTGAATGTTGCGTTCAGCTAATTAAATTTTTGCTGTATATAAATTTATCTGTATATAAAAATTTATCTGTATTAAACACAACAGATATTTATGTCATTCTGAGGAACATTAAACTAGACGTTTAACCATTAAGAGATTATACGTTCATAACACAGACAATTACAAAAAGGGAAAAACATTGACGAAGAAAGGTTATAGCAATTACTCGGTACCTTGAAGATTGACATTAATGACTACAAAGCTAAAACAGAACTACTATAAAATTTTTAACGATTATCATAATATTTTTCACTTAGAATGAGATACATTATCTTCAAATAATTGTTGTACACAGAACTTGAAAGTCACTGATAAAACAGCAGTATTTATCAAAAAGCTACAGACTACCCCACACGCATACTGAAGAAATAAACAGTCAAGTACAACAATTACTGGAGGACGATATTATCGAACCTTCGAATAGTCCATACAAATCATCTTTGTTAGTTGTACCCAAAAATAATGAGAATGGAGAGAAAACATGGAGACTAGTAGAGGATTTCAGGCAGTTGAACAAAAAGAGGATAGTAAATGATAAGTTTCCATTAATGAGATTGGAAGATGTATTGGATCGTCTTGGTAGAAGAAAAGGATTCCGATAGAAGACGACATTAACGAACCAACAAGAGTTTTAGTAACAACACGTGGAAAGATTTCTAAAAATAAACAAACAAACAACATACGATACAGAAGGTAACATATTTCAAACGCACCATGAAGATCATATACATAGATGGGAATGTATGTACAAGATATAAAAAATATTTGCGAATTAAAATTTAATATTATGGGATCAGGTATACAAAATAAGGGAAAAAAGAAAAACGACCATGGTACTTTAGAGTCCATTTTTTGGACTTCTTTTGTGATGAATATTGATGATGATCTAGCAAACTAAGTTTGGCCTCTAGAGAAATTAATAATTCATATGTATAAGCACAATATAAAAAATCTCGCTCTTTCATGCGAAGATAAAATTTTTTTAGCTCATATCAATTGAATATTCAAAGAAAATTTATAATGAGGCTTACACATATGGTTTTAATGTTACTAACGGTTCTTCTAAAAATAAGTTTACATAGCAGTATTATATAATGTAGAAGCCCATACCATAGCTTAAGAGAGTTTCCAACTTTTTTAGTTTTCATGATACACATATATTTTTTTAATTTCGTCTTCTACTGCATCTCAAAATAAAAATAACCTATTCTAGAAAGAAAAAACATTAATAAAAACAATCTAAACATCAAAAAAGTATGAAACAACGAAAAATTAAACATTCATTATTATTATTTTTTTTAAGTTTAAAATTTAAAGCTCTTAAAATGTGTTTTAAGTGTGAAAACTAAAATATATATTTTTTGATAACATAGCTGACTCTGTCCGATTCTTACTGCATTATTTTTATTAAGGTACAATTGAAGATCAAAATTATCCCATTAATTTTCAATTGGGTGATTTGGCAATTGTTAAACAACAATTCACAACAATTGACCAGATAGAGCCCAATGAATTTTCCATTTATTCGGCTGATTACTTTAAATTATCCTTTGAAATGGTTAACTACACACGCTTGTTAATTTTTCCATCAACAGCAGTAAGGGCCTTTAAATGTTGTTTTAGGGCACTGACTAATGTATGCCCTTGGCGAAATTAAATCCTTTTTAGAAGAGTAAACAGCAGCGGGTGATGAGGTATTTTGGGCAGAATCTGTGAGCACAGATTGTTCGACGTACAGGAAAACAAAATTGTGGATAAAAGAGATGTTATATTTTGTGAAAGTGTTCTTTATTATTAGTTGTTTTTGTTTGGCTGTAGGTCCACGTAAATAAATAAAATAAAAAATAAAAATTCGTAATATTTTCGTTTTTTATATTTTTATTGTTTTCCCAATATTTCGGTAAGCATCGCTAACCATCTTCAGGGGTCTGAATAAATAAATACAATAATTATTATTATTAACATTAAACAAAAAACACAAAACATAATATTACAAAGATAATTACATGTAAACAATTAAAAAATATAATAAATACAAAACTTCACAATAAACACTTGTGCCACTTCTTATTAGATTTTATTAACTAAATCTATTTTATCGATCGTCTGTTTTTGTGTTTTTATTAATTGTCTGTATATGTGTCCACAATTTTCTGTGTCTTGTCGGTAATTTAGACGAAGCTGTGAATTAACATCAATAATATGTAGCATCTCTAATGTAAATCTCCTCGAATAATTCCTCTCTTCATGTAATATTTTTACTCCTTCAAAATGTGGTTTATGATTTTTCAACGTACAGTGGGCTGCTAGTGCAGTTTTTTGTTCAATAGCTTTATGGTCAGATTTGTGCGAAGATATTCTTGTCTTAAGTTTTGTTTTTGTCGTCCCAACGTATACTTTATCGCATATATTGAGCCCGTCGCCACCACAGGGAATTTTATATACCACATTTGACTTGTCTTCCTTTTTAATTTTTGATTTTGTTTTGCTAAATAACTGATTCACAGTGTTGTCCGTTCTAAATGCTAGTTCAAATTTTTCTTCGTCATAAATGTCTGAGTTTTTCCATCTTTCCGAGAGTCCAGAAACATATGATATGCTTTTATATTTTTTTGGTTCTCTTATCACCTGTTGCCTGTTATTTTTTTGCACGTTTTATAAGATTTTTAATTGTTATTATTGGGAAGTCATTCATGGTTAAAATATTCGTTATTTTTGTTATATTGTTTTTATGGAATTCCGTGTCACTTATTTTAAGAACTCGTCGTATGAAATTCGATGCTGTATTAATAATAATTATTCTTTTTGATGCTTAGAATAAAAATTTATCAATCGTCCCGAGGCTGTTGGTTTTTGATACCAATTAACTTTTAAATTGTTTCCTTTTCTAATAGCAATTGCGTCTAAGTATGGCAGTTGGTTGTCATTTTCTTCTTCCATGGTAAACTGTATTTGTCCATTAAATGAATTTAGTTTTTCGATGGTATCATTTATTTTGTCCTTTTTTACTATTGCGAATAAATCATCCACATATTTTATAATTATCCTCGGTTTTACGTCCATTTTAGCCAATGTTATGTCAAGAAGTTGTTCCATAATTATATCAGCTATGACTGGTGAGGCTGGAGAGCCCATCGGCATTCCTTTTCTCTGTTCATAGATTTTGTCATTATACATTAAATATCTACTCTCTTTGATACAAAACCTCACAATGTCCAAAAACAAATCCTTAGGTATATGTGTATGTGGCTCTAAAAATGTCCATTTTTCTTCAATTGTCCTTAGTGCTAAATTAATCGGAATGCTTGGAAATAATGAAACCACGTCAAATGAAATAAGAACTTCGTCATGGGCGATGTAAGTGTTATTTATTCTTGAACTAAATTCTACAGCATCATTAATATTATATATCGAATTTTCCGTCAAGTGTTTTAATATGTCTACCATGTATTTGGAGAGTCCATAAGAGGGTGCATTTATCGACGAGCATATTGGTCTCAAAAGCATTCCATTCTTGTGAATCTTAGGCAGTCCATATATCCTAGGAGCTATTGCAGTTTTTATAGTCAATTTGTGCTTCTGATATACATCAATTAACCCAAGATTGTATAATTTTTCCACAAATAAGTTGTTTTTAGTTTGTAAACCAGATGTCGGATCTCTCATTAAACGACGATATGTACAAAAATCTTGTAAAATCATTTTCATCTTCTCCTCATATTCATTTTTGTCCATCGCTACTGTTTTACTTCCCTTATCAGCGTTTAAAATAAGTATGTCCTCATTTTTGTTCAAAAATTTTTGCGTTTGTCCCACTGTGTCAAGTATTATTCTATCTCTTTTGTTAATTGTTGTTTTTTCCAAATGATTATCCAGTAACGATGTTAATTTTATTCTTGCATTCTCTTGTTTCTCTTTATTTTCAATTGTTTGTACACAGTCTTCCCCTACAGCAATGCATTTAAAAAGCGGGAATGTCTTTTTTGTTGTTGGTAATGCATGTTTGGGACCTAGTGACAGTAGCCCCTGTATATTTGTTGGTATGTTTTTATTTGTTTTATTTACAAACCACTCTTTGTTGTACTTTATATTTAATTCTTTGTCAAGTTGTTGTTTTAATGCGTTTAGTTTTCCAATATGTCTTATTTTATTGTTGTTATTGTGTTTTTCAAATAAAAAGTTTTCGCTTTTAAAAAACAACTCACTGTCGTGTTTGTCCAATTGCCTCTCTAAAATTTCTTTAGTTTTTGCCAATTGTTTTGTGTTCTTTTTAATTTGTTTATGTTTATGTTGTATTAGCATTTTTAATATTTTCATATGAAAATTGCAAATTAGTTTCCACAACGGTTTCTTTAAATTTTGTGGTATTTTATTGTCTTTTAACTAAAAATTTAATTTATATTAAAAAATGGGCAACAAATTCCCCAATCACTATTTCGAGTGGAGTTAGGATCCGGTGACGTTAAGGTTTAGATTATTTATATGTTAAAATGTATTGTAAGCAGAAGAATTAATATAGATAAGCCGAACAAAAGAATCGGTAGGTTCAACATTTAATACAATGCTATACTGCCAGTTACCCCTGTTTGCTCTATATGTGGAGAATTATATGCTTCAGTTCTGTGTGATAACTCTAAAAATTAACCCAATGTAAAAAATTTATCAATGCTAATCAAACTGCAAATATAAAGGTTAATTCTTCTGGAATGCTGGCAACAAATCAACCTAAAGGTCCAACTATAATAAGCTTACGCTAGCTTAAACTACTGCCAAAAATCAAGGAAAAGCCTGCCAAATTATTGGGTGCTTTGTGATGGCTATATTCTACTTAAATAACTTTTGTACATTTGTACTTATGTAAAAACTATATTCTTATGTTACCTTAAAATATCAATTCTTTGACAAAATTTTTAAATGAGTTAACCCATTATAGTTGTACACATTTGATTATACTCCTATGTATTCATACATTTGCTTCAGTTAGCTTAAGCACGTTATAGTAAGCCCTTAAGACTATTTACATTCAGGAACCGCCGTCTAGTAATTATAGTACCTTTTACACTTAAGACATTAGCGAATGATATACCAGTGCAAGGTTTATTACCGAATAATGGAACGAATCTGGTTTTAAGCTCTTGAAGCTAGTAATAAAACTGAAACTGAGAATATTAATGAAACAGAAAAATCATAAAACCGGAAGATGGAATAATGCTTAGGAAAAATTTTCATTCTTTTGGTTTCAATGTGTAGTAGAGAAAGGCTGCGTGGAGCCAAGGTCAATTCTTGTAAAAGATAATGAGGGTGCATTGTATAGAAGGAACGAACTGCATATTTCTTTAAGACCTCAACCATCAATAAGCCTAGAAATAGATAGGTCAAATGAGACCATTGTGAAAAAAGATGAAAAAGAAAAGGGTGATATTCAGAATTCTAAAGATGATGCTTATAGAACAAGAACTGGTAGAAAAATCAATCCACCTTCTTTGCATTTGATTAATGCTTACACAGTTTTTATGAAGCGCTTGTAATAAATTCAAATGCTATATCGAGCCAACTTGAAAATGTTAAACATAAATAATTTAATTAATTGAATATTGTTTTTTATTTATAAACATATATATATATATATATATATATATATATATATGCACAAAGCACATTTCGAGCACACATTTACGATCCAAAGCATATTTAGAGCACATTTGCATTCTTTGAGGACATGTATCAAAGAGCACTATTTGAGTACATGCTTAGTTTGAGCCCATTTTTTTTATTATTGGATTTTAATCCAAATTTAGATATTTTTTTAATTAGGCTTAAGTTCATTGAATTTAATTTTCATTAAATTATTTTTATGAAGACAGGAATTTTACAACATGAAATCAATTAAAATTTTTTTATTGATAATTTTTCATTCTTGACTGCTCTGAGATTCGAACCCAGGCGTTCACGGACAGGTTGCCCAGACTAGTTTCGATTGTAACCACACAATCTCGTCGGTGGGGTTTGCCGTTTTACTCACTCGGCTATTGAGGCCGGGCGACGTCAATAGTCAAACATCAATCCTTAAACCAAATGGTATTTCACTTTGGTAGATCGAAATTTGCTTTTTGAATGAATGATTATCTATTTTTTTTAATTGACTTACATGTTCTTCCTAACTTCTATTTTTTCGTACTTTTTGTCAAGAATTCTTCTTGAAGTCCAAAGTACATTTTTTAATTTTGATGTTTTTGTCTTTCTTTTTTATTGTTGACCTTTTTCAGCACAACTTGAAGGACAAATGTAAACATAGCTCGTGCCTTAGCTGTTAACAATAGTTAGTATTGTGGTTATTTTATTGAACTGTTAATGGTTTTTAATCTAAATTTAAATATTTTTTTAATGAGGCTTAAGTTCATTGAATTTAATTTTCATTAAATTATTTTTATGAAGACAGGAATTTTACAACATGAAATCAATTAAAATTTTTTTATTGATAATTTTTCATTCTTGACTGCTCTGAGATTCGAACCCAGGCGTTCACGGACAGGTTTCCCAGACTAGTTTCGATTGTAACCACACAATATCGTCGGTCTGTCCGTGAACGCCTGGGTTCGAATCTCAGAGCAGTCAAGAATGAAAAATTATCAATAAAAAAATTTTAATTGATTTCATGTTGTAAAATTCCTGTCTTCATAAAAATAATTTAATGAAAATTAAATTCAATGAACTTAAGCCTAATTAAAAAAATATCTAAATTTGGATTAAAAACCATTAACAGTTCAATAAAATAACCACAATACTAACTATTGTTAACAGCTAAGGCACGAGCTATGTTTACATTTGTCCTTCAAGTTGTGCTGAAAAAGGTCAACAAGAAAAAAGAAAGACAAAAACATCAAAATTAAAAAATGTACTTTGGACTTCAAGAAGAATTCTTGACAAAAAGTACGAAAAAATAGAAGTTAGGAAGAACATGTAAATCAATTAAAAAAAATAGATAATCATTCATTCAAAAAGCAAATTTCGATCTACCAAAGTGAAATACCATTTGGTTTAAGGATTGATGTTTGACTATTGACGTCGCCCGGCCTCAATAGCCGAGTGAGTAAAACGGCAAACCCCACCGACGAGATTGTGTGGTTACAATCGAAACTAGTCTGGGCAACCTGTCCGTGAACGCCTGGGTTCGAATCTCAGAGCAGTCAAGAATGAAAAATTATCAATAAAAAAATTTTAATTGATTTCATGTTGTAAAATTCCTGTCTTCATAAAAATAATTTAATGAAAATTAAATTCAATGAACTTAAGCCTAATTAAAAAAATATCTAAATTTGGATTAAAAACCATTAACAGTTCAATAAAATAACCACAATACTAACTATTGGATTTTAATTTTAAATAAATTCTCTTTATTAATTAATTCATCTACATATCGCACTAGCTATAAACTCTTTTCAAATATACACAATTTTTTAATTAAGTTAAAATTACAATTCAGAGTATTGCCGTACTTCAGCCATTAATTCAGTGCTTTTGCGTTTTTTCATTGTTTATGAAGATGAAGCATTATAATCAAGGTGGCTACTAAGAAACAGCTGTTTTGTTTTTGATTCAATTTGTCTATGCCCGTTGTTGTAATGGTTGTAATACTTAGACCACCTTTTCAGTACACATGTGCATTTCTTACAAAAAGAATAAACAAAACGTGTTACCGCTGAAAATCTTTATATATTTTCTTAGATATATAGATATGACAATGTTTATTTATTTGTTTGTTTGTATGTCTGGCTGTCTGTCTGCCCGTATGCTTGTTTGGTTGTTTGTTTGTTTGCTTGTTTATTTTTTGTTTGTTTGCTATACATTTTATCACCCAAGGGGCGAGTCCTGGGCAGCTATTTCTTCAATATATTTCTAGTCTTTATTGAAAATTTTGTATGGGACCCCTCTTAAGGAATGGAGATAGCGGGTAGGTATCTTAGAAAGATATTGTGGGGATACAAAATTAAGTGGGATTGGTCATAGATTTGAACCGTCTAGGAGCATCCTACGCGCTGCAGAGGCCAAATTTATGAATTTCACTAAACCGGCATATTTGTATGGGAGCCTCCCTAAGGAGTGCAGATAAGGTGCAAGTATGTTTAAAGAAAATGTTGTGGATAAAAAACTAATAGAGGTCGGTCATACATATTTTCTTCAATATTTGTAGTCTGTATTAAAAATCGGGTAGGTATGTAAGCAACAAATGATGATGATATAAAATAAATTGGGGTTGGTCATGCGTTTAACCTGTCTAGGAGCATCCTACGCGCTGCATGGTCCAAATTTAAGAATTTCACAAGATCGAAATATTTGTATGGAAGCCCCCCTAATGGATGCAGTTTAGCGCAAGTATGTTTTGCGAAAATGTCAAGGACAAAAACTAATGGAGGTCGGATTTTTCATCAATATATGTATATGAATTATATTCTTCTCCCCTTATTCATAAAAAAAATTATTTCTATGAATTTTTTTTTAAATTTCAACATACTTAGACAAACATTGGTTAATCAACTTCTCTACTAATAAGAACCCTGAATAAATATACTTTGTAGGGTCTAATATCAATATTGCATAAATTACAAACGGAATGACAAACTTATATGTATAAATTAATAAAAATCAAATTAATTTTATTTTTTAAAAAAAGGTTGCGTATTGCTTATAGCAATACGTCTTATTTTATTCAACCAAAAAACCAAACTAAAAACTAAATTATTAACACATAACTTAACAGGTATTAATCTAAATTATAAAATGCTGACGTAGTCCACGCGCTTGCTTTATACTGTGGGAACAACGCAATTTACTTGTTCTCGGCATGCGTAATAAGACACCGCTGGAATGTTAGTGCTGACGTTGCGTCTCGTGTAGTGTATGGCAGTTGCAATGTGTTATGCTTTTACTCCTCCCCCTTTAAGTTCCATGCGTCCTCGGATGAAACATTAAAAAAATGGTAAGCTGTGGATGCTCCTAATTCTTCCATTGCTTGACATCCTTGGACGAGATTCTTCGGGATGAGCAGTTTGAGATGCTTCTTCGGCATTGGTTTCGTTGGGATTCGCGGGTTTTACATTTTTAAATTTGTTTCTGAGCCTTGTAATCATGAAGCATCCAACTATCAAAAGAATTGCCATCATAATCAAGTTCAATGATATGCTAATTTGATTCATCGAGTCCAGTTTACGAATTGACATAGAGTTTTTAGGTTAATATCATTTATGAACTCCAAAGATAGTGTCTTTTCCTCTACATCTGTTTTCATAGGTTGTATTAAGGCAGGGAGAGATTTTGTGGTGGTGATTTGCTTTGACGAGTAAGTCTTATTGTTAATTTGTATTGTTGAATTAAAATGATCGATAACATATGAGCCATTGAGCCAGAGGGTTGAGTTATCCACATCAATTTGTCCACTGAATTGATTTAGGAACAAAATGCCGTCTTCTGTTACTTCTATTGAGTTAATGTGCTGGTTGTTGGTGGTGGTACATCTTGATGTTTGACTTGCCAAGAGTTTAGGGATACAGGGTGAATCTGAGATGTCTTCGTAAGTTTCTGGACTACATATTGATATCCCATTGTACGTCTTACATTTCTTCTTCAGGCCATAAATAATGTTTTTACAATTAAGTACATGTTCATAATCTAGTCTAGTTACAATTTCATTTCTTTTTACAGCTTTTATAAGCAACATATTACAATTTTCAGTTTTAGTAGTAGGAATACTTAGAATATAAAGAATATTGAAGCCTTCGATTGCAATTTTAATTTCTGCAAAGTGTAATAATTCATCGGTACTTGAAAATGGTATATTGCTTTTAATAAAAATTTCATTTAAAGTATTAATTTCAAAAGATGAAAGGATAAAAGAATTGACAATGTTTACTTTAGCCAAATGGATTGCAAATTCAATGTTTGAAATATCTTCTTTTAAAAGTTCTAACTTATATTTCCACTCTAAAATTTTTTCTTTATGCAGATCTTGTTCTAATTTTAATATTTTTATTATTTCGTTAGTGGCCTTTGTGAGAGCTTTAATTTTCTCTAGTGACAGACGATTTATTATAATCTGATTGCTATTGTTTTCCAAAACGTTATTTATTTTTTTCTCAATGATCTCAAAATCTTGATGATCTGGAGGGGGGGTGCTTTAAAACCATGTGAGATAAGGCCATGATGGCTTTATCTCTCATTCAATAGGGAGATAAGGCCTTTTTTCATTTGAATGGGAGATAAAGCCATCATGGCCTTAGCTCACATTAGCAATATTAGAAAAAGGCTTTATCTCTCATTTCAGTTTTGAAGAACTTTTGCATTTTACATTGATTAATAATAGATTTTCCCTTTTACGAAATCTGGCTTCGCATACTAAAGTTTTTCTGCGTGGCGGCCTGCGGCCGCGCTTAAGGGTTTTCTTCTCCAGTAGGACGCGGCAGGTGGCTTCGCTGAATAAAGTTTTCCTGCGTGCGTCACAACTTTAGTGTTTCTTTTCCCGGAAACACTAAAGTAAAGTATTGGAATTTGGCTTCGCATACTAAAGTTTAAAATATGGCTTTATCTCTCATTTGCGAAAAAAAAGTATGGCTATATCTCTCATTTCGCAAAATTTTAAATATGACCTTACCTCTCAATGATTGGGCAATAAGGCCATTATGGCTTTATCTCCCATTCAATTGAGCAATAAAGTCATAATGGCCTTAACTCACATGGTTTTAAAGCACCCCACCGATCTGGACTTCCTGCGATCCACTTCCATGCAATACCGAGGAAATCCAGTGAGCGTTTAGACTTTATTCTTGGTTTTAATCGGGATATGAAGGATTTTATTTGGGATATGGTATATTCAAGGTAGGGCATTAGAGGATGATTATGGGTGACATTCAATTTCGCTAACGAGAATTTCATAACTTTGGAGATCAATAGTATGGATAATTTTAAAATTTCCGGTCTGAACCTTTGCCAGGCCAGAATGCAATGCAACTAATTTAGAATTGGAATTATCTAAAATTTGTATTTCGCCTGCACAAAGTGCTACCAATATTAATAGTCTGAAAAATTAAATTGTAATAATAAATTAGTTCCTAATATGCTTTTTGTGAACAATTCTACCACTCTCTGTGACTACAGTGGAATTCCTTTTTTCCTTTACTATTTCTTCTTTAAATCTGTCGGATAGCTTTGTCCCTAATCTTTTGTTAATTCTTACATATATTGTCTGTCCGGGAATGTACTCTTTACGATCTTGTTTTTTCCTATTGTGATATTCTAAGTTCCGTTTTTGTGTTTCTTGTATTCTTTCCATGTTTGATTGTCTAGTCCTCTCATAGCTTCCAGGAGAGAAATCGACGGTTCTTCCGAAAAACAAATCAACAGGTTTTTTTCCTACCGTCGAATGTATAGAATGGTTGTATTCGTTTGTAGCTTTTTCAAGAAGTTCCTCAATATTCCTGCACACTCCCTCCGCCTTTAGACATCTAAGCAATTCCGTCAGAGTCGAGTGGAATCTCTCGACTTGTCCATTAGCTTCACGTCTGTAGGGCGTGGTGGTAAAAACGTCAATATTCAATTCGACCTTCATTATGAAAAGTATAGTGGCGGAGTTTAATGACTTCTCGTTGTCGATTACAACTGTCTTGGGAACACCAAAGAAAAATAAGATATCCCTTAGAGGTTTCCTTATATCTTCAATAGATTTCCCATTTAGCATCTTTACTTAGACATACTTCGAAAACTTATCCAAAGCTGTCATTACCAATTTACCACCTGTGGAAAAAATGTCGATATGGACCACTTGTCCTGGATATGATGGTATAGGTGTCTCATTTAACTTTGGGTTGTTCGGATATCTATCATACTTATTAATCTTACATATAGAGCACAGTTTCACTACCTTCTTAATTTTAGAAAACATGCTCGGAAAATACCACTTTTTTAAAATCTGCTGTTTGTTTTCCACTGCATTCCTGTGAGCTCAAGTATGGGTTTCGATAACGATATTTTCCTGATCATTCTCCGAGATTATATCTTCTACCATTTTTTGCGTGAAACGAACCCTATAGTTTCGGAAATGAAGTCTATAGATTTCCTGTATTTTTCCCATTATAAATTCTTGAGTTTGTATACCATTATTGACGGAAGGGTTTAAGTATCTTTTTAAAAACATAAGCAAGTTGTCCGGGTTGTATTCTCTCTCGACAATGGTGTGTCTATGATACCCCGGGAATATGATTTGGAACGCTGCCTGATATTGCTTTTGCGCAAAAAAAATCTTTGTTTTGTATGGGATTTTTTACTAGTTCTGATTTAATATAATTTTTATTGCTTCCAGTATCTAAAAGAATTTTTAATATTTCACCGTTCCTCGTTTTCCTCTTGAAAAATGGCAGCGAGGAACTATTTAGCAAAAAAAAATTAAGGTCTGCGTTTAAGTCTTCAGTTGCATAGTCATCCACAAGTGTGTCCGAAGTTCCTGCAAAGTGTTGTGTCCACTCATCTACGTATTCATTGCTAACAAAATCAACATATTCGTCAATATTTTGCGTACCTCCGACGGCTCCTTCTGGTGCCTTAGCCTCGAGGTTACACTTCGGATCCTCTGCTTTGTTCACTTCTTGATTTGACGTGTTTCCGGTTTCTAAATGAAAGTTTCGCTGGGCTTTATTAACCGGTCCTTGATAACTTCCTGCATGTGGCCTTTTGTAGCCCTGGGGTGCAGGTGGCCTATTCGCATAATTAATCTGTCGGGTTTGAATGGAACGGTCGACATCCATTGGTTCTTGGTTTTGGGGATATTGTTGCTGATTTGGGGCGTGTGATTGTAGCCTCTGATGTTCATTTGGGTAATATTGGTGACGTAGTGTATATTGGAAATATGATCTATCTATTGGACTTGGTGTTGGATATTGAAAATTTGGTCTATCGATTGGCCTCGGCGGGGCTCTTTGTGGTAAAGGTGGCCTGCTTTGGCCTCCTACGTGAGCAAGTTCGGGGTAAAATGTATTTCTAACAAATGCCTGAGAATTTTGATTATAACCGCGAGTATTTGGTCTATGTATTTGCCCATGGGCATGTTGCATTCGATATGCCATATTGTCTAATTTTAGGCAGATGTGTAATGCCTGCGGAAGGGATGTGAGTTCATTGACGCTCAATAGTCTTGGTAAATCTCCCCTAAGGCCTCTGACGAATGTATCGAGCGCCTTATCTCTATAGGCGTTTGTCATCGAGGCAAGACTACTTTCGTCCAAGTCGAGACAAGCTATCTTGTCCAATATCAAAGATAGGTGCTGGTATACCGCTTGGTAAAATTCAGTTATTGTTCTGTGGCCCTGGCACATGGTGGTCATCTGATATTCTAGCGTCCCAATATCTCGCCTGCCCGAATAATGCATCATCAGGCACTTCCTTATTTTAGCCCAGTCCAGTGGCGTCCTGTAGGAATCGAGGGCAGTATCCGCCTCTCCGACAATCTTTGTACGTATCGTGTGGAGTATGGCGTAATATCTTCCCATACCTTTGATGCCGTCAAAATGTTCCAGTACCCCCTCTACGGATTTACGCCACGAGCCGATTTCACCAGCTTTTCCTGAGAATTCCCTTAAGGATCTCACGATATCAGGGATTTTTTCTAATTCTTCGACTCGAATTGTTCCTATCGGTTGATCACCCCCTTCGTCCGGGACGTCTTGTCTGAGGAAGTGTGTCATTATAGCCCTAACCTCGTCCTTCTGAGCCTGTGTGAGGCCACTGGAACAAGTATTAGGCCTCTGCTCATGGTAAGAGTTCTATTTAATCTTTCTGTTATGTCCTCAATACTGTCGCCAGGCATTATTGCTTTTATTTCTACACTTGTTCAGATTTAAATAGGAATATGATTTAAGGGGAATTAACACTGAATATTTATTTCTCTTTTGTCTTTTTAAGTAGCAATCAAAATTTTTCACGTCTGTCACTTACCTTAACATCATAATTCTCACGTACCGTTGAACAATCTGCTTTGCTATTAGTATTTCCAAATCTATCGAATTTCCTTAGAAAATCTTTTATAAATTGTAATTCTATTCTTGGATATTACACTTTCTTTTGCTCACGATTTTTTCTCATCAATTATTACACTTTTTTTAGAAATTTCCATAAATTACTATTTTTATTTTCTTAGAAATTTTCCTTAGGTTTGCAAATTTAAAAATTTCTATAATTTACTCGTATTCTTTCTTACAATTTTTTCATTACAAATTTTCACGGCTTTTTCTTCAATAATTAAAAATTTTTTTTACAATTATTCATAAATTATTATTTTTAATTTTCTTAGAAATTTTTCTTAGGTTTGCAAATTAAAATTTTCACAATTTACTCGTATTCTTTCTTACAATTTTTCATAACAAATTTTCACGATTTTTTTTCACCAATTATTAAAATTTTTAAATTTATCATAAATTATTATTTTTAATTTTCCTCAAATTTCCTTAGAAATTTTTCTTAGATATGCAAATTAAAATTTTTACAATTTTTTATTCCTTTACTTAGTACTATAATTTTCACTCACAAATTGCTTATAATTTCTTTAATTAACAATTTCAATTCAATTCTAATTCCGTATTTTTTCTTTGGATACAATTTGTTAATATTTCGCAAACTCCTCTTTCCTTAACACTATTTTTAATTCACAATTTTATTTCTAATTTTTCTTGGATACAATTTGTTATATTTCACAAACTTCTTTTTTTCTTAACACTATTTTTAATTCTTTGTTTTTTTAATCCTAAAGGGAGGCCGCTGGTAATCCCGTGATCACCTCCCGTTTAACGCGTTCGTTTACTAGGGCGCACCGTTTCCTCACCCTAAACGTTGAGTTGGATTTGATCCTTTTTTCTTTCGGTTAAGCCCCTTTGTCCTTACTTGCCTATCGGCTCAGGCAAAAATCTTTTGTAAGGACACGGAAAGGGGTCCCTGCTCGGGCGCCAATTAATAAAAATCAAATTAATTTTATTTTTTAAAAAAAGGTTGCGTATTGCTTTTAGCAATACGTCTTATTTTATTCAACCAAAAAACCAAACTAAAAACTAAATTATTAACACATAACTTAACAGGTATTAATCTAAATTATAAAATGCTGACGTAGTCCACGCGCTTGCTTGATACTGTGGAAACAATGCAATTTACTTGTTCTCGGCAGGCGTAATAAGACACCGCTGGAATGTTAGTGCTGACGTTGCGGCTCGTGTAGTGTATGGCAGTTGCAATGTGTTATGCTTTAACTTATATACTCTTTCCACCTTAACAATGAAAGCAGCAGGCCATTTTACGGCCAAAATTAAAGGCACTCGCGATTTTTTGCACATATCTCACTCATTTATGGAAAAATCTGGCCGAACTTTAATAGCGAACTTTAACGGATTAAAAAATCCTAGTCCCCATCTTATCTGGGAACTTCGGAAAACCCATTTTAACCAACAGAGGGACATACGAACATCGTTAAATCAACTTTACTCCTCATAAGAACTTTGTAAAGTCTAAGATCATTATTGTAGAAATTATATCGCTGGCTTAATACAAAAATGCGTAAGTTTATTTTTGGTTTGTTTAAAGAGGAAAAATAAAACATAATAAAATCCTTTAAAATTTAAGATATTAAATTAGTTTTAGTGCAATTTTACACTATATGTAGCTCCTTGAAATTTTCAAGCAAGATTCGTTTGAAATTCGTCTTCCAGAATAAACAAAAAATCTATTAAAAAAATATTTGTTAAGATTTCTAGAGCCATCGATATGTATTCCCTTTCCACCTGTGGTAAAGGCTATAGACTCAATTGGGGAAGATTACAAAATAACTTTTGAATGATTTTAAAATATATTTAATAAAATTTGTGACAAAATTATAATACATACCCTACAAGAAATGAATAACCAAAACTAAAAGAAAATTTTTTACTAACACACTTGCAACAATTTTACATTGAATTAATGAGTTAGAGAAAGCGACATAATAAGTTAGAGAGGGACAAAATCACATGTACACAAGGTTTCGGTCACTTTTTTCATTTTGCTCTTAATAATCTAATAGAAACTATAACCAATATAGCGGTTAGAACTATCGGTCATATAGCTAGTAAAATTACCAGTAGTCTTCTTGCAGGGTATTAATGTGTTAGTGTACAAAATATCACACAGAGTAACATTTTACCAGCGTTGCTATTGTGAAAAATTTTCCCTTTTTTTGGCAGGTTATTTACGATGTTTTAAAGTTATAGAAGGTTCTTAAATACAATATACTGCCGTATTCATAAAAAATTACAGTGAATTACAGTGCACGACAATTTTGCATTAAAACACATTTCAAACTTATTTGATTTTTTATGAATACGGCTGATATAATTTAATTGCTGTATATTGGATAAAAATATTAAGTGGTGATTTTTTGCTATTGACCGATCTTATATTTTATCTGTCCTTTATTGTTGAAACGTTGTTTAATTTTGTGTACCTTTTCATACTACACACCTTAATTAAGGGTTGCACGATCAAGTTTTGCCTTTCAAGTTTTAATAGACTCACACTTTTTTTTTACCAATATACTCATACTTTTAAAAATTTAACCGAATTTGATTTTAAAATTCTTTCTTGAGTGGATCGACCTACTAGGTTTAAGTTTTTAGGAACATTATTAATGGAAAGTGCAAAATATTAGAAATTTTTGCGTATTCAAAGAAAGATGTTGCGATGGGTCTGAAGTTTTTCCATATTTAAAAAAGTTATTAAATTTTGTCGTTACCAAATCTATACCAAAAATTAATTTAAAAAGAAATTTTGGATTAAAACATTATTGTTGAACAGCGTTTAATGTTATATTAAAGATCTGCTTATATGAATTTTATTTTATGTTTTTATTTTTAAAATAAATAGTTTCTTGTTTTTTTTTTTAAATAAATAGTTTCTTGTAAACTATTTTTTTTAAAAGAAAAATATATTTTTTTTTAATTGAATTTTCTTATATAATTTTTTGTTGTTTGTTTGATTGCTTGAAACTTAAAAACGCCTAGGCTAAATTGGATACTTCCCTCTGCGTGTTTGTTTCTAATTGCTACGAAAAGGTTTAGGAGAAAAGAAAAGTCGACAAAACCGGGTTAAAAGCCCTACTTTGTGTACTTTTTGTAAACATTTTTTTTAAACAATTTTGCTTAAAATTGAAACCTATGTTATTTATGATAAAGGCAGCAAACAAATAAGAACGTAGGATGTACGGCCGTACATTTCTTAAAACACGATCTATTTACTTACATTTCCGTCGTAAACATATCGAGTTTTCTTTTGAAAATAATCTTTAAAAACCCAAATTTATTAACTTTTTTGTTTATTTTTTCCTTCATTTATGTGGTTTTCAAATATTAAATTTGAAAACACAAAAATAATTTAATATAAATTTTAAATTTTTCTTTTTCTATGGCAATACGGATGCGTAATGAACCGGCGTATGAAGTAGAATTACGACGTAGTTTTTTCTTAGGGCCTAATTGTGTAGAGTGCAACGCAATGCCAAAAATTTCATTGAAAGCAAAAACAAAGTCAAAAATATTTTGTTGTTGTTAAATACAAAACATTATGAATTTCTGAAGAAAGCAACAACAAAATTATAAAATATTTTTGACTTTGTTTTTGCTTTCAATGAAATTTTTGCCAATGGGGTGCGCTTTACATAATTATGGCTTTATTTAACGGTACGGACAAAACGGGTAAAGTTTGGTAAACTTGGAACTTTTTTAAAAATAAAATTTTTTTTCGAAACAATGTTACGGAAACCTTAAAGAAGTGTTTCAAGTTCAACACACAATTAATGTCATTTATATAAGATTTCTTAAGAGAAAAGAGCTAAAAAGGGTAAAATCGATTTTTTTTTTATTTTAGTAAAAAGCCATCATAGAACTGAAGATATGAAAATAGATTTACTTTTATTAAAATAATTACACTATGCAACACATAAAATACAAGCTAACAAACCCCTATTTGGGTTTTCCTAGTTTATCTGCCGATCTGATTTTATGGCCTATTAACCATTTTGGATAAAACTTGATTTTTTCGAAAAAACGCAATTTTTTTCGGAAACCCATTACAATTTTGTTTTTATAATTGCAGCTTTAGACGAGGAGACCAAAAATTGTGTAACGAAAAATTGGACGCGAAAAAGCTGCAGCTACTAGTGCCATAGAATTGCTAAAATGTCGAAAAATTTTCATTAATATTAATTTCTTTTTTCAACATTTTTGGCCCGCAGCGGCCAAATTGTGGACAATTTAGTAAAATAATATTCAGAATAAATTATTTTTATATTATAATTCAAAATTTTTTAGAACATCATCATTTTTTTTTTTACCTTTTTCAGCTGTATTAACATCGAAAATTCGAAATATTTGTGAAAAATTAATATTGATTAATTTACGTTTTTTGCAACATTCCATTTCATAAATTTCAAGAATTTCCGATAAAAAAATACAACTGGAAAATGTGAAAAAATGCATTTTCCAGTAATTATATATGAGGAATTATGAATAAGAGTAAAAGGAATATTTTTTCTAAAGAGTACCGTTTGGCAGCTACGGGCCAAAAATTGTGCAAAAAGATAAATAAATTAACATTTTTCGATATTTTAGCAATTTTGATGCATTAGATGAATTTTTTCGGATTATTTTGTTCTACTTTTTTTCTAATAGTCTATATCTACAATTGTGGCGAAAATAATTGTTTTCCGAGATTCAGACATGAGAAAAATAACATAAAAACTATCAAAACGCAAAAAGGGGTTCGTTGGTTACGATAAGTACCGCGAGAAATTCCACACGAGAAAGAGTTTGAACTCGATGACTTAAAAAATTTTGGCTATGGGCCAAAAATGGTGAAATATATATAAAAATTTAATATATTAGCAATTTTAATGCACTTAATACAGTTTTTTAGGGTTATTTTCTTTTAAGATTTCCCTCTCCCAGTTTATATCTAAGATTATGGCGATGACAGGAAAACAAAATTCTAATTGGTTTCCGAGATGAAGAATATGTAACAGGTGTATAAGAAAACCCTTGGTACATTTTTTATTAATAATAAAATATTATAAAGAATTTTTAGAGCCAAAATTCATTATAGAATAAAACGCGCTTAAAATAGTAAGAAGTAAAACAACAACGTGTTTCAGAAGGCCGTTATCAAAATCGAACTTTTGAACAGAACATTATATAATTCAACATAAGACTTTGAACAGTGAACTCGAAAGCCGATTTCATCATCTTTAGAAACTTCAACACATAAAAGAATATATTTGGAATCATTACAAATTTATCAATTCAAGAAAAGATTTCTGCATGTACAAATAAAATATGTTGATTCTAGAAACGGATGGTTTAAATTAAGAATTTTTTTTTTGTTTCTATTATGTAAAAATATAGCAACGAAAACTGGATTTAAGTAGCTATGGAACTAAGATGATGTTTTTGCTGTATTCAGCTGAATTTGTATTCGCTTTGAGTAATATTTTTCTGATTAGATCAAGCCACACATATATTAAGAAAGAAGATTTTTTGCTTATACGAGAATCACGCAACATTTTCTTGGTTCAAGCCATATTTTCTGGTGATTAGGTAAGTAATTCTTTCCGTGTACACTGAAGGACCAAAACTAGGTAATAAATAATAATTGTTCATTAATATGAAGGCAAAATACGGTAATAATTCTTACTTCTGGTACTTTTCGTAAACACGTTTTTAAAGAATGCTTGACACAATGTATTTTATTTTTCCAAAAAATATTGCTCAAACAAATTAAAAAAATAGCTCAATTTTGTAAATAATAAGTAAATTTAGCTATAAGTCGCTAAAAACAACCCTTTTTGAAATAAAATTATTGATATATTAGAAAATTTTGCGATAATACGTTAAAAAGTTTTTCCTGTAAAAATTGATTAAAAATCGCTGGATTTGACGAGAAAATAGCTAAATTGGCAGCAGTGTAGAAAGAAACACACATAGGTTCACTTTACCAGCGTTACCATTTGTCATGTTTTCCTTTTTTGAAAGTCTTTTTAGACGTAAACATGTTTACAATTTTTATAAAGATTTTTATATATATATAATCTAATATATATAATCTAAAATTGAATGAAAACATCAAGTGAAACTTTTATGCAACAAAGCAATCTTAGATTATATCTGTCCCTTATTACTGTAACGTTGTTTAATTTTGTTTACTCCAACAATAATTCATACCTTAATGATTCCAAATATATTCTTTTATGTGTTGAAGTTTCTAAAGATGGTGAAATCGTCTTTCGAGTTCACTGTTCAAAGTCTTATGTTGAATTATATAATGTTCTGTTCAAAAGTTCGATTTCGATAACGTCATTCTGAAACACGTTGTTGTTTTACTTCTTACTATTTTAAGCGCGTTTTATTCTATAATGAATTTTGGCTCTAAAAATTCTTTATAATATTTTATTATTAATAAAAAATGTACCAAGGGTTTTCTTATACACCTGTTACATACTCTTCATCTCGGAAACCATTAGAATTTTGTTTTCCTGTCTTCGCCATAATCTTAGATATAAACTGGGAGAGGGAAATCTTAAAAGAAAATAACCCTAAAAACTGTATTTAGTGCATTAAAATTGCTAATATATTAAATTTTTATATATATTTCACCATTTTTGGCCCATAGCCAAAATTTTTTAAGTCATCGAGTTTAAACTCTTTCTCGTGTGGAATTTCTCGCGGTACTTATCGTAACCAACGAACCCCTTTTTGCGTTTTGATAGTTTTTATGTTATTTTTCTTATGTCTTAATCTCGGAAAACAATTATTTTCGCCACAATTGTAGATATAGACTATTAGAAAAAAAGTAGAACAAAATAATCCGAAAAAATTCATCTAATGCATCAAAATAGCTAAAATATCGAAAAATGTTAATTTATTTATCTTTTTGCACAATTTTTGGCCCGTAGCTGCCAAACGGTACTCTTTAGAAAAAATATTCCTTTTACTCTAATTCATAATTCCTCATATATAATTACTGGAAAATGCATTTTTTCACATTTTCTAGTTGTATTTTTTTTATCGGAAATTCTTGAAAATTATGAAATGGAATGTTGCAAAAAACGTAAATTAATCAATATTAATTTTTCAGACATATTTCGAATTTTCGATGTTAATACAGCTGAAAAAAGTAAAAAAGAATTATGATGTTCTAAAGAATTTGAATTACATATATTTTAAGAATTATTTTTTTCTGAATATTACTTTACTAATATATTTGGCCGCTGCTGGCCAAAAATGTTAAAAAAAAGAAATTAAAATAAGTCCCAATTTACACTAGGGACATTTCTTGCCGGACAGACGAAGTTTGATGGCGAGGGGTCGAAAAGGTAGAGTGTGTAGTACATGACTATCTGTACTGGACATTTTTTCATTTCTCTTTCTTACTTTTCGTAGCTTACATCTTGTTGCTTTATATTATTTTTCTCAATTTGTCGTCAGTTTGTCTTGTATTGTGTTATGTTTGTGGTGTTGTTAACTTGCCTTGTGCTTTCTAAATAAATAAACTAATAAATTAAAGTAAAAACAAAAAAATAATTAATAAAAATACATTTTTGTGATAAATGAATATAATACTCGGGTTTTTATTTTACAAAAATGTTTGGCAATTAAAATTTTCAAAATAACACCATAGACTATTATAATAAACACTACAAGAAAAAGCCGCCAAACTTTACGAATGAAGAAAAGAAAGAAACAAGTATAAAATTTCTGTCTGACTTCTAATGTTTCATATGTAAACGCTACAGGTAAGATTAAAAGAGAATTCAAAAAATGTCCGGCAAGAAATGTCCCTAGTGTAAATTGGGACTAATGAAAATTTTTCGACATTTTAGCAATTCTATGGAACTAGCTGCAGTTTTTTCGCGTTAGTTCGTTACACAATTTTTGTCTCCTAGTCTAAAGCTGCAATTATAAAAACAAAATTGTAATTGGTTTCCGAAAAAAATGCATGTTTTTTCGAAAAAATCATGTTTTAGCCAAAATTTTCAATAGGCCATAAAATCAGATCGGCAGCTAAACTAGGAAAATCCAAATAGGGGTTTGTTAGCTTGTATTTTATGTGTTGCATAGTGTAATTATTCTAATAAATGTAAATCTATTTTCATATCTTCAGTTCTATGTTGGCTTTTTACTGAAATAAAAATAATCTATTTTACCCTTTTTAGCTCTTTTCTCTTACGAACTCTTATATGAATTACATTAATATTGTATTGAACTTGAAACACTATTTTAAGGTTTCCGTAAAATTGTTTTGAAAAAAATGTTTATTAATTCTTTGATATTATTTAATTAGGCTCGAGTTCATCAAATTTAATTTTCATTAAATTATTTTTACTGAGGAAGGAATTTTACAACTTGGAATTTTTATTAAAATTTATTGATAATTTTTCTTGGCTGACGTGGGATTCGAACCCGGGTTGATCTTTACATGTTTCAAGAATCACCACATTCTATTCGTCAGAAGATCTTTGAGTTCTACCCACTGCACCACTGCGGTGCCCGTTAACCATCAGTCAAATATCAATCCTTTAACCAGTAGTACTGGTGGTTCGAAATTTGCTGTTATTATCACTTAAATTTCAAATTACATGTTGCCTCCTTTCCTCTGTTTTTCTCGTATTCTTTCTGTCAAGTCTTTGTCTTGAAAACCTGAATACATTTGTTTATTATGTTTTCTTTGTCCACTTTCGTCGACATTTTATTTGTACAAATTAAAGTACAAATGTAAACATTAGAGCTTGTGCCATAGCTATTTTTAGAACAATTTTGATTTTTAGTTGAACTGTTAATTTTTTAATTCTTTGATATTATTTAATTAGGCTCGAGTTCATCAAATTTAATTTTCATTAAATTATTTTTACTGAGGAAGGAATTTTACAACTTGGAATTTTTATTAAAATTTATTGATAATTTTTCTTGGCTGACGTGGGATTCGAACCCGTGTTGATCTTTACATGTTTCAAGAATCACCACATTCTATCGTCAGAAGATCTTTGAGTTCTACCCACTGCACCACTGCGGTGCCCGTTAACCATCAGTCAAATATCAATCCTTTAACCAGTAGTACTGGTGGTTCGAAATTTGCTGTTATTATCACTTAAATTTCAAATTACATGTTGCCTCCTTTCCTCTGTTTTTCTCGTATTCTTTCTGTCAAGTCTTTGTCTTGAAAACCTGAATACATTTGTTTATTATGTTTTCTTTGTCCACTTTCGTCGACATTTTATTTGTACAAATTAAAGTACGGGTTCGAATCCCACGTCAGCCAAGAAAAATTATCAATAAATTTTAATAAAAATTCCAAGTTGTAAAATTCCTTCCTCAGTAAAAATAATTTAATGAAAATTAAATTTGATGAACTCGAGCCTAATTAAATAATATCAAAGAATTAAAAAATTAACAGTTCAACTAAAAATCAAAATTGTTCTAAAAATAGCTATGGCACAAGCTCTAATGTTTACATTTGTACTTTAATTTGTACAAATAAAATGTCGACGAAAGTGGACAAAGAAAACATAATAAACAAATGTATTCAGGTTTTCAAGACAAAGACTTGACAGAAAGAATACGAGAAAAACAGAGGAAAGGAGGCAACATGTAATTTGAAATTTAAGTGATAATAACAGCAAATTTCGAACCACCAGTACTACTGGTTAAAGGATTGATATTTGACTGATGGTTAACGGGCACCGCAGTGGTGCAGTGGGTAGAACTCAAAGATCTTCTGACGATAGAATGTGGTGATTCTTGAAACATGTAAAGATCAACCCGGGTTCGAATCCCACGTCAGCCACGAAAAATTATCAATAAATTTTAATAAAAATTCCAAGTTGTAAAATTCCTTCCTCAGTAAAAATAATTTAATGAAAATTAAATTTGATGAACTCGAGCCTAATTAAATAATATCAAAGAATTAAAAAAAAAAAAATTAACAGTTCAACTAAAAATCAAAATTGTTCTAAAAATAGCTATGGCACAAGCTCTAATGTTTACATTTGTACTTTAATTTGTACAAATAAAATGTCGACGAAAGTGGACAAAGAAAACATAATAAACAAATGTATTCAGGTTTTCAAGACAAAGACTTGACAGAAAGAATACGAGAAAAACAGAGGAAAGGAGGCAACATGTAATTTGAAATTTAAGTGATAATAACAGCAAATTTCGAACCACCAGTACTACTGGTTAAAGGATTGATATTTGACTGATGGTTAACGGCCACCGCAGTGGTGCAGTGGGTAGAACTCAAAGATCTTCTGACGATAGAATGTGGTGATTCTTGAAACATGTAAAGATCAACCCGGGTTCGAATCCCACGTCAGCCAAGAAAAATTATCAATAAATTTTAATAAAAATTCCAAGTTGTAAAATTCCTTCCTCAGTAAAAATAATTTAATGAAAATTAAATTTGATGAACTCGAGCCTAATTAAATAATATCAAAGAATTAAAAAATTAACAGTTCAACTAAAAATCAAAATTGTTCTAAAAATGTTTATTTTTAGAAAAGTACCAAGTTTACAAAACTTTACCCGTTTTGTCCGTACCGGTCAAAATTTAAAATTTTTAATTCTAACTGTTTAAGTTTCTAGATTGTTTACTTTTAAGAGATGTACCGGTTTACATAAAGTACGAATTTGAACCCTGTTTTTCCACTAAAATGTACTTTATTTGATTGTTGGATTTATGATTTGTTGTGTTTGTGCTAAGTACCATTAGTTTCAAGCTTGCGCCAAATTATTTAAAAAAAAAAATTTTTCACAAAAAGTACGAATTTTTAACAGCTTTCTCTTTAAATGTACTATATTTGTTTGCTGCCTCTATGTTAAGGAACACAATTGCACTGTACAAACGTAGTAGTGTACGACGTAGACACGTTGTCAAACTAAAACGTATACTATTGTATACAAAGGCACACAATAGCTGGCGCAAATATAAAAGCGTATCTACGTCCTACGTAGCCTTACAGAAAATTCATACGGTGGCTGTTACGACGTCGCTCTTTCGACGTCTCTTTTCCGTTGGTGGCTAACGGTGTAAAGAAGAAAGAGGGGTAAACAAAATGACTTGGTTTGTTTTTTTCATGTCTTCTTCTCATATTTCTCGTATTTATTTTCTTCTTGTTACGTTTTATTATTTGTCTTCCCTTGAAGTGTCGGCTTGAAAATACAGTAAGACCTCGATTATCCATAGCAACAATTTTGAGTAGTTTGTTGTGTGTTTCTAATTAAGTTATAAACGAATATTGTTGTATCTACATACATATATATTTATATAATACCAAAATTATTTAGAGATTTGAAGTACAGATTTACATACGTACATGCTTAAATAACATGTACATATGAGTAAAAAAGTAAGTTTAGCAGAACATGCTTCCCAGTACGTTGCAAGGGAATTCCCCTACTTTTTTTAATTCACATTTTTATGATTGTTTAAAAGTAATTTAAGTCGATTAAAAAACTGTTGTATATTTCCCATATAATTCATGTTGCCGGTTGATCCAATGATAGATAATCGAGTCCCTTCTTCAAATAAAAAAGACGAAACTAAAAATCATCGTTTAAACGCAAAGGATTTTTGGAAGTTGCTTCAAAAGGGAAATAAAGCCATAATTGTGGAAAGCGCACCCCATTGTCGAAAAATGCATTGAAAGCAAAAACAAAGTCAAAAATATTTTATAATTTTGTTGTTGCTTTCTACAGAAAGACATATTGTTTTGTATTCAACAACAACAAAATATTTTTGACTTTGTTTTTGCTTTCAATGAAATTTTTGGCATTGCGTTGCACTCTACACAATTAGGCCCTAAGAAAAAACGACGTCGTAATTCTACTTCATACGCCGGTTGCATCCGTATTGCCATAGAAAAAGAAAAATGTAAAATTTATATTAAATTATTTTTGTGTTTTCAAATTGAATATTTGAAAACCACATAAATGAAGGAAAAAATAAACAAAAATTTTAATAAATTTGGGTTTTTTTAAGATTATTTTCAAAAGAAAACTCGATATGTTTACGACGGAATTGTAAGTAAATAGATCGTGTTTTAAGAAATGTACGGCCGTACATCCTACGTTCTTATTTGTTTGCTGCCTTTATCATAAATAACATATGTTTCAATTTTAAGCAAAATTGTTTAAAAAAATGTTTACAAAAAGCACGCAAAGTAGGGCTTTTAACCCGGTTTTGTCGACTTTTCTTTTCTCCTAAACCTTTTCGTAGCAATTACAAACAAACACGCAGAGGGAAGTATCCCATTTAGCCTAGGCGTTTTTAA
Organism: Pollenia amentaria; assembly: GCA_943735925.1. Taxonomy (NCBI): domain Eukaryota; kingdom Metazoa; phylum Arthropoda; class Insecta; order Diptera; family Polleniidae; genus Pollenia; species Pollenia amentaria. The sequence continues at coordinate 84,011,937 of OX031007.1, read as the reverse complement.
GTTTCAAGCAATCAAACAAACAACAAAAAATAATGTTCCTAAAAACTTAAACCTAGTAGGTCGATCCACTCAAGTAAGAATTTTAAAATCAAATTCGGTTAAATTTTTAAAAGTATGAGTATATTGGTAAAAAAAAAGTGTGAGTCTATTAAAACTTGAAAGCAAAACTTGATCGTGCAACCCTTAATTAAGGTGTGTAGTATGAAAGGGTACACAAAATTAAACAACGTTTCAATAATTAAGTACAGATAAAATATAAGGTCGGTCAAAAGCAAAAAATCATCACTTAATATTTTCATCCAATTTCCAGCAAATTAAATTATATCAGCCGTATTCATAAAAAATTAAATAAGTTTGAAATGTGTTTTAATGCAAAATTGTCATGCACTGTAATTTTTTATGAAACATCGTAAATAAACCAGCCAAAAATAAAAAGGAAAAATTTTCACAATGGCAACGCAGGTAAAATGCAACTCTGTGTGATATTTTGTACACTAACACATTCTTACATTAATATGTAACGTCAAAAGTACAGTGTTACTATTAAGGAATTTTCCTAATTCATCGTTTTAATTAATTTTCGGTGGCAACTCATCTTTGCTATCATTTCGTTATTATGTGATTTACTGCCAATTTCACGATGTCGAAAGAACGCTTTCTTTCGCACAAATACATATGTAGCTTCAATTTTATATCGTCTAAATAAGGGGTGACTGACTCTCAAATCGCGAAAAAAAATCATAAATTTTTAACAAATTCGACTGGTCCCCTTAATATTAATAACATACCCAGCAAAAACTTTACTTACCTGGTAAGTTAGCAAGTAATGTTGGAGAAATATAAACACTACTTATTTTTCGGCTGAATAACTACTTATTTTTGTTCGAGTTGTCCACCGAATTCAGTAGTTACAATACACTTACTAGAAGTCACTACCAGTAAGTTGAATTGTAAGTACTTACAATGTACTTACTAGAAACCAAAAAATAACTAGTTTTTATTTAATTGGCGCTAGTTAATAGACCTAATAAGTAGTTATGGAACTAGTTACCAGTAAGTAAATATTCAGTACTGAAAACAAGACAACTCATAAGTAGTTATTTAGCTGATTATTAGTAAGCAAAAATTCATAACTGAAAATAATAGTAGAGCAAAGTACTTACTGTGGTCATTACTAGCAAGTACTTATTGAGGTTTTCAGAATAATGACAATCGTAATGACAACTACTTACCAGGTAACGTATGAAATAACTACGACCTATTACCAAAATTCAAAAAGTTTTTCCTGGGTAACTGAGTTTTGTAAGAAAAACTACTATTCTATTGTACTTGGTGGCTCTGAAACAATAACATTCCCAAAAATAACATGGTTCGTATAACGACTGATAATTGTGCTGTAGAGATGGGCTCTGCAAATGGTGTGCAGTCAAATTTTTTTAGTGTCACATTTATTTGAAAAAATGTTGTTTATGCCACATTTTGAATTTCCGCAGCTGCATCGAAACATTCGATTTGATACTGGCATCCATGTTATTTTTAAATTTTGCGCTATAAGGTGGTTATCGCGATAGGATGTTAAAAACAGGATATTAACAGTAGTAACCTCTAAATCATTATTTTACTTTAAATGATTTTGAGGCTGAATTTAAAAATTCGATATTACGATTCATCTGTATCAGGTTTTTCCAATCCACTTTACAAAGGGTTATTTCTCTTTCTTCAATATGTATTAAATTTCGTAAATATGTACTATAAGTTTGGGAAATGCAAGAAGAAGACGGACGTATGCATATTTTAAGTGGGCCGCAATTTAAAGAAAAAAGAAATCCTTAACAAATATGAAATATCAAATATAAACCTTACTGTGGGACAGAAGTAGAAATTTATATTTTCACAAATGTTGTTTAACGTGATGTGGGGAAGAATTTCAACTGTTGGTTAAAATGGGTTTTCCGAAGATCCCAGATAAGATGGGGAATCGATTTTTTTTGTCCGTTGAAAGTTTGCTATTAAAGTTCGGAAAGATCTGTCCATAAATGAGTGAGATAAGAGCAAAAAATCGCGATTGCCTCTAATTTTGGCCGTAAAATGGCCTGCTGCTGTCATTGTTATCCCACCCCTCACCACAGGTGGAAAGGGTATATACATATTAGTTTGTCATTCCGTTTGTAATGTCTTCAATATTGATATTAGACCCTATAAAATATATTTATTCTGGGTTCTTATCGAAGTTGATTAACCAATGTTTGTCTAAGCGTGCGTATGTTGAAATTTAAAAAATTTTCATAGAAATAATTTTTTTTTATCAATAAGGGGAGGAGAATATAATTCATATACATATTTTGATGAAAAAGTCCCATAGCTGCCTTGGAGTCGCCCGAAATGTATGGCCGACCTCCATTTCGTCCTTAACATTTTCTCAAAACATACTTGCGCTTAATTGCATCCATTAGGGGGGCTTCCATACAAATATTTCGACCTTGTGGTATTTTTAAATTTGGGCCCTGCAGCGCGTAGGATGCTCCTAGACAGGTCAAATGCATGACCCACCCCAATTTATTTTATATCATCATCATTTGTTACTAACATACCTACCCGATAAATCCGTTCCTTAAGGAAGCTCAAATACAAAGTTTTCAATACAGACTAGAAATATATAAAAAGTCCCATAAATGCCCAGGAATAAAATGTATGACCGACCTATTAAGTTTTTTGTCCTCAACATGTTCTTTAAACATACTTGCGCCTTATCGCAACTCCTCAGGGAGGCTCTCATACAAATATGGCGGTTTAGTAAAATTCTTAAATTTGCCCCTGTAGGATACTCCTAGACGAATCTAATTTATGACCAACCCCACTTTATTTTTTATCTCCATAATTTTTTTCGTACATATCTAACCACTATATCCGTTCCTTAAGAGGCTCCCATACAAAATTGTCAATACAGACAAGTAATATATTAAAGAAAAAGTCCCATAACTGCCCATGAATCCCCCCCTAAGGATATAAATTGTATGGCCGACTTCTATTAGTTTTTTGTCCTAAACATTTTCTTTAATCAAACAAACAAACAAACAAACAGATACACCAACAAAAAGGGTCAAATTAATACTTTTGTATCACAACGGTAACGCTGTTCAAATTAATACTTTTGTATCACAACGGTAATGCTGTTTTTCAATAATGAAAAACATGATGCTGTAAAAAACGCAGTTTTAATATGGATCATGTGGCAACAAAAATTTTCATATGCATAATGTATAAATTTGGCACACGTCCTTTAAATGTGCACAAGGTAAAACTATGTACTATAAAAATGCGGCTTATGCTAAAAATGATTTTCCTCCGATTTTTCTAAGAATAAGAGCAAAATATTTGAATCTATAACCACGATTTTCAGAAATTTTGTAGATTCCGTTAAAAAATGAAAAAATTTCATGTACCCTAAATATGCACTGTGCATACATATATATATATATATATATACTAAAAAATTTAATTTTTTCAATACAGATTTTATGCATTGCTGATGAAGTAGTGTATACCAAGTTTGAATACTCTTACTGTTACCATTCACCAGTTGCACAGAAATCTATATGGAATTTGCATTGAAGTTGTCCTGCATATGTCTACAATAAGGCAGTGAGCCTTTTACAGATATATGTACCATATTTTTTTCCAAATTTGTAAGTTGTAGCTGTAGCAGTCCTCTAGATATACAGAAAATAGTTTGATCCACGCCCACTTCCCTAATCCCAAACATTACTTACAGATGCGGTCTCTATATTGATAGCCATTATAGCTGTACCAAATTTGGACAATTTTACATTTATCGTTCCTCAAATATACGGGATTCTATTTTGTGCCACGCTATCTTATCTAATCGCGCCAACTGATTGATGTTGCGTATTGAGCACCAAGCTATTTGTACCAGTGATGGAAAATTCAGTACTATGGTACTTTTTGATTTCAAAAATACCACGGTACCCCTTCTTTGTTGAGAAATTTTGCGTTTCTATTTTTTTTAACATTGCCTACACTAAATTTATTGTTCTTTTTTTCGTTCATGTTAAGCAATATTAAGAACGAAATGGACTGATAATTCACGTATTGCTATTGGAATTTTGTCAATACCCCATTTATCAGCAGCAGTTAAGCGCACGTTTTCAGTGCAAGATGCTATAAAAACGAAAAAAAGAAATCGTTTGCAAGTACAAACTCTTTCAAATTTAATTAAAACTAAAGATCTATTAATGTCAAATGATTCTTGTTGTTACAATTATAATATTACTAATGGTATCATTAAGTAAAATAAACAAATTGCCTAACAGCCTTAGACAAGCAAATACATATGTATGCAATAAAAAATATGTTTGAAAAAAGTACCAAAATGTTGAAAAAAGTACTGTTTTGCTTGATGTTTAGTACCATCTCAATTTTTAAGTTTTCCATCACTGATTTGTACCAACTTTGAAAACTTAGCTATGACCGTTCTCCAGCTGTACAGAAATCTCATTTGAATTTGTATGTAAGAAACCACGCACACTTATCCACGTCCACCTTTGTTTGACAGATGTTGCGTGTCGATAACCCGGCCATGTGTACCAAATTTGGACAACTTTTATCTTACCGTTCTCTAGATATAAATAAATCTATTTTATGCCAAGCCTACTTCTCCAATCCCGCAAATATTTTCTCAGACGTTGTGTATTTCTTTCCAAGATGTACCGAATTTGGAAACATTAGCTCTTGTCGTTCTCCAGATAAAAAAAATTTCTAAAATCTCTGTATGGGAGGTGCCACTACCACTATCCCAATTTCGTCCTAACTTAGAGCGGCTGTGTAATGATAACCCATTTATGTATACTAAATTTGGACAACTACTACCTTACCATTCTCTAGATATAAATAAATCTATTTTAGGCCATGCCCACTTCTCCAATCCCGCAAAGATTTTGAGAGATGTTGTATATTACTAACCGAAACGCTTGTACCTAATTTGGAAACTTTGTCGGGTGTTGTGTATTGAAAACTAAAATTTTTTTACCTAACTTGGAAAGCTTCGCTCTAACCGTTCTCTAGATATATATCAATCTATAATGTCTTTCAATGGGAGGTACCACGCCCATTTTTCCAATGCTGTCCATTTGTTATTAGAGAGTCTGTTTATTGACCAAATTTGGTCAATTTCTCGTACCGTTCGTTAGATATAAATAAATATATTTTGTGCAGCGCCCACTTCTCCAATCACGCCCTTATTTTGATGGATGGATGCCAAAATGCAGGTACCTAATTTAAGGCCTTTCCTATCTCTAGATATAGAGAAAATTATATTGATTTTGTATGGGAGATGCCACTCGCAATCAAAATTTAAAAAATACATATAGCCTATAGATCCTTCCCAACCATCAGTAATATACTGTTAAAGTTTCATGAAGATCGGTTCAGCAATTTAGGCGGCTATTAGGTACAAATAAACTAATAAACATACATACATTCATTTATATATATATATATATATATAGATATGTCTTTTTATAAAAAAGGAAGATGTTGTGTATTTATAAACATTGTAAGTAAACAATGTAATTACAATAATTATAATATTGAATCACCCTACCTATAAAGTAGTTATAAATTGTTATAAGTAATGTAACATTGTTATGTTTATATAATTTAAAAATAAAGATCCATTCGTAACTAAACCTAACAATGTCAAGTATAGATAGTAGTGTTCTACAGACTCTACCTCTTCAACCCCTTGCCATCAAACTTAGGTTAGGTTAGGTTCCATGGGCAGCCATCAAAAGAAAGCTCACTTGGGTCCTTTAGCGGTCCCTTTGTGATACCCAGCGCCAATGCCCATCTCAAAGAGCAGTTACTCAGATGGCGTCACTGCAAGTGGCTCATTCGTCTTCCTAATGAAGAGAAGAAGCAATCTTAGTTGTATTTCTGATAGATCCTCCAAACAGGAAAACACCGGTACTCCCAGGTATTTTTCCCTGATCCCCCGTAGCCCAGGGCATTGACAGAGAAAGTGAAGCACAGTTTCCTCTTCCTCCTCATCATGACAACTTCTACAGTAGTCATTGAATACCAGACCCATTCTTCTAGCATGAGTCCCAACAGGCCAATGTCCAGTTATGACCGACACCACAGTCCTGATTTGGTTCCTATTGAACCTAAGTAGAGATTTGGTTCTCCGTTCATCATATCCAGGCCAAAGTGCCTTGGATGTGGTGCAGGTGGACTCACGGGTACATCCCTATTGCGCAACTCTATAATTCTCGCGCCGAATGAGTGACTTACAGTGAGCCATTGGAAGGCCAATGAATTGATCAATGAATGTTTCATCCATACGACCACCTTCCTTGGCCAGCTCATCTGCTATCTGGTTTCCCGGGCAGTTTGACTGCCCTGGTATCCATATAAGCGTTAACTCTGAATGTTCAGCAATCTCATTCAAAGACATCCGGCATTCCACAGTTAACCTAGATGTCTTATAGACACCCGCAAGAGAGGCAATGGCAGCCTTGCTATCAGTAAATATACGTTTATCTCCCGACACGCGATAATACTTTAGCCAGTTGGCTGCCCGCTTTATAGCCGAGATTTCCGCCTGCAGGACACTACATCCATCCGGCAGACGAAAGGAAACTTTTCCGCCCAGTTCCTCTATGTAGAAACCTCCGCCAACTCTTTCCCCCTTCCTTGAACCATCAGTGTATACCCCCAGGGCTGGTTCATGGAAGGTGCCCATGACCGACAGCGCACTTTCGTGCACTATATGTGTCGCATACCTCGCACCAAGGAAAGGCCCCGGGGTGCAGTAGTCCACTCCTTCAGGGACAATCGAGTATCCCATTATACTGGAGTGCCCATAGTCACGGTTCGACGAGCCGTGTGCCGCGTTCAACCGTATCGCCGAACAAAGAGCCATATGTCTGGCCGTGATGTCCACCGGCAGCCAGTTTAGCATTGTAAACAGCGCCCTGGTGGGAGTGGAGCGCATTGATCCTGTGATCATCAATGCGACCAGTCTGTGAACCTTCTCAAGCATCGCACGGTACCTGCCCTTATCCAGCGCAGTCCACCATACGACAACACTGTAACACAGAGTCGGCTTCAAATATCCAATTGACACACCTCGGGCCCATGCCCCAGTTCTTGCCGATTGCACCTCTGCACGCATATATAGCAACAATTGCCTTTTCCATCCTCGTCCGGATGTTCAGCCCCCACGACAGTTTACTGTTCAAGATTACGCCCAGATACTTGGCGCTATAAGAGAACTTAAGTTCAGTCCCATTTAGCCTCGGAAGTCTCATGACCTCAGTCCTATACTTCCTCGTGAAGAGTACCAGTTCCGTCTTAGACGGATTAACACCCAAGCCGCATGATACGCTCCAGGTGCTAAGTACCATTAATGCAGCCTCCATACACTGAGACATTATATTCAAATGCTTCCCCGTGATGGCCACTGCAACATCGTCAGCGTACGCCACAGTTTTAATCCTCATTTCGTCAACATGGTGTTTATAGTCAGGTTCCACAATAGTGGGGATAGTACTTCCCCTTGCGGAGTACCCCTGTTTACCAGTCTCTGAACGCTGGTCACACCTATCGTGGAACAGATGATCCTATTCCTGAGTAGATTATCCACAAATCTACATATGCCGTCATCAACCTCTAGACTCCTCATGGATGCAACAATAGAATCCGGGTTGACGTTGTTAAAGGCCCCTTCAATGTCGAGAAAGGCCACCAGAGCACACTCCTTAAATTCGAGTGATCTCAATAGTTTCAACTAATGAGTGAAGAGCCGTCTCAACAGACCTACCCTTTGTGTAGGCATGCTGAGAGGTCGAGAGTAAACACTTTGGGATGGTCATCCTCAAGTGAATGTCGATACTCTTTCAAGAGTCTTGAGAAGAAAGGATGCAAGACATACGAAGGTACATACGAAAATCTAACGCATCCCCTGTATATAGCCATCAGCCAGGGTATAATCACAGTCGAATTCCTCTGCAGGTCTGCCGGAATTATAATATCCATACCAGGAGATTTAAACGGGTCAAAGCTGTCGACAGCCCACTTAATCCTATCGTAGTCCATTGGGATGGACAAAGGACCGGGCATCGATTCACAAACCTGATCCCGCAAGCTCCCTTGGGAGTTTCCAGGAAAGTGAGTGTCAATTAACACCTTGAGTGTTTCCTGACTAGTCGTAGTCCAGCAACCATCCGATTTTCGGATATAGGTCGCGACAACAGGGCTCGAAGCCATTATCCTACGTAAACGGTTTGTCTCAGAGGATCCTTCCACGCCGCTACAGAAGTTCCTCCAATCACTCCTTTTCGCCGACCTCACCAAGTTTCTGAACCTATTCAGTGAAGACAACCTACGGTGGACGATCCCTGCCCCTATGCACCATTGGCTTGCACGCCAAGGAAGTCGCACTGCCGCATCGATCCCCCCTATATCATCGACCCGTGGAGGATCAGATAGGGACCGAACCAGAGAGGAGGAATGAATCCCCCAATAAGTTCGTTTTCTATTCAACATAGCACTCGATCCTACAGATCTAAGTACCAGACTAAATTCCACATATCTATGAGCAGAAAGTGAACAATCATTAGAAACCATCCAGTTTTCGATCATGTCAATGTGGTCAATGCTAACCAGTGTGATATCAAGAACTTCACAACTATTTGTAAAAACAAACGTTGGCTCACGGCCCCTATTTACTATTCCTAAATTATAATTCATAATAAAGGAGAATAGTGACTCACCTCTGACATTCGTATCCGTGCTACCCCATATAGTGTGGTGCGCATTGGAATCGGCACAGATTATGATCGGTGTTTCAGTGCCTGCTGCCCTCGTTACTGCATCACGGATGAGCCGATTGGGTGGGTCCTGTCCGTGATCATGTGCCATATATCCCGAGACCATCCAGATTATACTGTCCCGTGTCTCGAGAGCAATGGTTGTGGTGTCTTCATTACTGTAATCAGAGAGAATGAAGATATTCAACGAATTTTTAGCTAAGACACAATATCTTATGTTACATGTACCTTTCGCAAACAGTAGCTTGTAGCCTTTGAGATTAAGTCCGCAAACCCGATCCTTATGAATCCAGGTTTCTTGGACCATCACGAGGTCCTCCCCTCTTTCTACCACACGGAGAAACAGTGCAGCAGATGCTGTTTTAGAGTGGTGGAGGTTAATTTGAAGAACCTTCACCATGCTCCATATTGGCGACCACTGTGATGTTGACGTCCTCCTGGTCTGATTCCAGAAGTACGTCCTCATCAACCTTTGGCCACCTCGCTGAAGGACCTTTTTATCGATTTCGGCGCAATCTTAGGACGTTTCGTCAATGGTTGCTGTTTCGCGGCTGCAGCTTCCTCCTCCAGACGTTGCCGTTTAGGCATTGTCACCCTCGCAGGGACTGAAAGAGTAGCACTTGGCAGCCCAGCTATGTGGGCTCTTGCCCATGCCAGTGAAGCTTTTTGTTCACTGGAAAGCTCTTCAGCTTTTTTGGAGCCTAGAAGCTCAATGAAACTCAAGGCGGCACGTTGTGTTGGATGCCCTCTTTTTAGGGTTTTTGTGCCTTGGAGACTTTTTACGGTCGCCGAATTTGTCGTGGTGTGGTGCAACCTTAGGATTGGATGTTTTCATCGCCATCCCTCCTTGCACAATGGGCACATGGGAAGCTGCAATGTTGGACGACTTTGTCATTCCCAACTTAGCAGCACCCGAGGCAGGGGTTTTATCCGTTCCAATGACCGAAAGGGCTGAAGTGGCTTTGGAGGTGCTTGGATTGAAGCACAGAGGCACCCCGCCCCAGTTTTTAGAGCAGCCGCCTTCTGGTCGAGCTGCCTTGCCACTTCCGATCAGCCTAGGCCGATCTTCTTTGGTCGCCGGGACTGTTACAGTCCCTGGCTTTGCTGTGTTACTGTCTATCGTTATCCTTGTTATCGCCTGTCCGTCATCATTTTCCGTTGATTGTTTTTGTTGTTGTTTTTTGTCTTTTGGATTGTTCATTGTAAATTTTGGTCCCACGAGTGTAAGGGAGTGGGAAGCTCCGCCACGTCATAGCCCCCAATAACGTGGTAAGGGCGTGGTCTATTTGCTGAGGTGCCCAGGTATCAGCAAAGCTCCGTGATAATACAGTCGGTAACCCCTGACTGCAAACCAGACCGATAGGCACGGGTCGCATGACACCTCGGTTTAGGGGTGGATAAGCTTTCGTCGTCAAGGCTTTTGGGTTCAGTATCTCAATCCAAGGCGCCGCTTGTGACGTTACCTGTACTTGAAATACAAACCACAGCCTAGACTCAGCCACCACATCGCTGCAAGATCGTTATCCAAGGTGGTGGCCATCAAACTTAATCTGTCTGCCTTTCAATTTCCACATTACAAAAGGGCACATACAAAATTTCTGTATTGTGGAAATATTGTTTATACTTGTTTCCAAATATTGCAAATTATTCAATTTATGTATGGACCTATTCCGAAATGCATCATTGCGCTGCATCTGATGAGCAGCGCGTTCGTAAAAGCATTAATGCAAATGTCAGCTGTTCGAAATACATAGCAAAAGCATAATACTATAACCAAACTGCGCAGCAAACAAACTTATGCCAATCTGATTTGTATGAGCATCTCAAAGTAATCACTGATGCATATCAGTTGCAGGGCAGTGATGAATTTCCGTGCCCTATATCCACGAAATAATTGTAAGGATGATGACTGTTTCTTTGCAAAGTAACTATTAAGTAAGCTTAAGAAAACAAACTCTTGTATGGCACTGATGTCTGAAGGATGCAGAGATATTCTCGTGCATTTTCGAATTTTTTTGGACAAATTACTTATGTTTTTTCCGCTCTTCTAACGATCACATATCGATCACATGCTGGTCGGTTTTAATATTGGCATAATTTAACAGGAATGCCTGTAGTGTTTCTATAATACTATCGCGAATTTCACAAAGCCCACTTTCAATGTTTGGTTCCAAATAAACCAATATAAACTTCTTAGATTTACAAGGATCTTACTGTCCGGCACTGGCAGGACATGCACTAAAGAATTTGAATAAGATTTGAATAAATATTGTTAATTCATACTAAGAAAATTGAGATTCAATAAATTAATAATGAAAAATACCGGCAATAAAAACTAAGTTTTCGTCTAAAAAACGCAAGCAAAAAAATAACATTTTAATGAGAGTCACTGTTCATTCAAAGTTCAATTAAAAAGTTTTGTTACGTTTTTTTTAATTGACTTAAGGTTTAAAAGAAAACAAATTTTAAGAGCAATAAATTAAAATTGAATTATATGGTGATGCATAAATGCGGGATATGCATATAAGAGAAATGCTTATTTACAATACTTTTTTGGCTAGTTTAAATATCAACATAAAATTCACAAGTTCCGATGCAAAAACCGTAAAATGCTTACAACCGGTGTGCATACAATTAAGCGATGAATACTGTGTAATTTCTTGATTATTTGATATAAAAAATGATTTAATGATTTTTGCAGGACAAATTTATTGACATAATGCAAATGACTTTTAGCTGGTTGAAGTATATTTCATTAGCTTGGAGCCTACCAATGCCGCATGACTTGAAAGTTCTGTATGTTAATATTTTCAAAATATACATGTAAGTAAAAATTAAGCATTGCTTAAACTACAGTTTTACAAACCGACGCACAATGGTCTCCTAGACCCATTTTTTGTCCAAAACTTAAAACTTTTTTTCAATATTTGGTGTTGGAATATTGTAGCAAACACTTCAAATAAAGAAAAATAATAATTTGTTTTTCCAAACTTCAATTAACCGTTATTCTACGAAGTGAGAAAGTTCAGTGCTGTAAGCGCAGTGATAAAGTGAAACACGTGGTGTAGTTTTTTGTTTTAATTGAGTCAGTGATTTTAGCTTTTTATAAAAAAAATATAGAACATATATAACATAAAAATTTCAAGTGATTTCAGCGCACCAAAAACACACAAAATTACAGTGATATTTGGTGCCTGCGAATCTTCAATAACTATCAGCTGGTTATTGCTTAATTTTAAGAATTCAATTTTGGTTACAGGAGAGTTTTGCTTAAAAAATTGTGATTTACTCAGAGTTTGGCAGAGTGAAACTAAAAAACAAGATAAACAGAACGTGGTTTTAGTTATATTTTGGAGAAAATCGGAGAAACAAATGTTTCTAGTGAATATAAAAAATTCGGGTGTATACTGGATGTGAAATGGCAGAAATCTTCTAGATCAATTGGACAATTTAAAACACAAAATGATACCTAGCCTCAAAATGACCTTGTATTCCAAAAAATCCTAAAACATGTGACTCAACTGAAGATAATATCGTTTATAGAACACTCAGCAGACAAACCTTCGTCATCGTTTGGACGTCTTCGAATGCATATTTTGGGCATGTCTGAAGAAAGTAAAAGAGAGGTCTACAACAAATAAAACTGAATTATTAATGAAAGCATCAATAACGTCGGCTCGAAAAATAAAAGTTATGGAAAGTCCCACGAGCACATCTAAAATACGAAAATTGTGTTTGAATTATGATAATTGCTCTCTCCCATGAAGAAGCTCTAGCATTTTTTCTTGAAAATAATTTCACAAAGAGGCAATATTGCAACATGATACTGGAAAGCAAGCAAACGAACTGCGATATATTTCCGTCTTATATGAGACTATTGACAGCAAAGCAAAGCTGTAGACCAAATGTCGTTTGTGTAAGTGATACCGCTCCTAAAGTTTCTCTACAACATCTTTTAATATACACTGCAACATTGTTAGTTGATTTGCAGAAAGATGTGATTTTATCAGTAATTAATAGCAACAAAAGCAACTACAGCTCAGCAGAGCTAATTTTAAGTTATGGGTTTGATAGCACGGACCAAGCTCAATTCAAGCAATCTTTCATGAGCCAAATTCATCCCGTTACGCAGATTTACCTATTTTAGCAATCATGGGAATTCCTTTAAGACTTGTTGATGTCTTAGGAAGAGTTATTTGGTGCCATATAACTCCCCAATATACAACGTTTTGCCGACCACTAAACTGGAATTCGTAAAGTAGGCGAAAAAAGTTGTATTAAATGAGGGTGTTGAATTAAGCAAACAGATTGAATAGCTGGAAAACCTTACAATACAAATAGAAGAATTCAAGGTAATGGAAATAACATTCAGAATGAGTTTGACTATGATCGATTAAAAAGTTTTAAATATTCTGACATCCACACAATCTTGTCCAATTATGTGGAGTGCCTTCTACGGATTTTATTAAAATTACAGTCAAGAATGAAAAATTATCAAAAAAATTTTAATTAATTTCATGTTGTAAAAATTCCTGTCTTCATAAAAATAATTTAATGAAAATTAAATTCAATGAAAATAAGCCTAATTAAAAATATCTAAATTTGGATTAAAAAACCATTAACAGTTCAATAAAATAACCACAATATTAATATTGTTAACAGCTAAGGCACGAGCTATGTTTACATTTGTCCTTCAAGTTGTGCAGCAAAAGGTCAACAAGAAAAAAGAAAGACAAAAACATGAAAAACAAAAATGTACTTTGGATTTCAAGAAGAATTCTTGACAAAAAGTACGAACAAACAGAAGTTAGAAAGAACATGTAAATCAATTAAAATAGATAATCATTCATTCAAAGCAAATTTCGATCTACCAAAAGTGAAATACCATTTGGTTTAAGGATTAATGTTTGACTATTGACGTCATCCGGCTTCAATAGCCGAGTGAGTTAAACGGCAAACCCCACTGACGAGATTATGTGGTTACAATCGAAACTAGTATGGGCAACCTGTCCGCGAAAGCCTGGGTTCAAATCTCAGCGCAGTCAAGAATAAAAAATTATCAATAAAATTTTAATTAATTTCATGTTGTAAAAATTCCTGTCTCATAAAAATAATTTAATGAAAATTTAATTCAATGAACTTAAGCCTAATTAATAATATTTAAATTTGGATTTAAAAACAATTAACAGTTCAATAAAATAACCACAATACTAATATTATTAAAATTAAAGATTATAATATAATATATATTAAGGAAAAGCCTCAGCATGAGGTATCTGCCTAGGATAGAGATGATCAAGGATTCCTTGGTGGAGCTGGGAGTTCAGGGCTTTCTCGTGGAGTGGATCGTCTGCATGCTTGGCAGCAGGATTATCAACTCGGAGATCATAGTGTAAGGAGAAAGGTTAACAGAGGGACACCGCAGGCGTGGATTATATCTCCTGTGGATGCTTGCGGTTAACGGGATTCTCAGATCATTTGATTCCAAAGGTATGAAAGTCGTTGCATATGAGGATGACATAGATCCACTGGTCAGGGGAAAATCTCTGTCCACAAAATGAAATTATGCAGGACGAAGGATAGAGGACTGGGGGTAAACCCTGCGAAGAATAAGCTGGTTCTTTTTACCAGAAGAACAGGATAGATGAATTTAAGGGGCCAGTGCTGGATGGCGTCGAGATAACTCTTTCCGACTGAGCTAAGTATTTGGGTAACTTCCTCGACTGTAAACTGGCTTGGATAAAAAAACACCCGGGAGAGGATGAAAAGAGGACGCAATGCCTATTACACATGCGGACATTCTACTACATCTGTCCCCCATTGAACATTATGTGAGGCTGCTAGGAACTTATTTAGACTCTACGAGTCTTCGTTGATAAGACCTAGGCGGGATGGCCACACAAGGATTCTATACGAAGTGGGTCTGCATGATCAGGGTAGTATTCCGGTGGGAATCTCGGATCATAGGTGTATGACCTTGGCCTTCGGTGTAACACCACCGGTGGAGTTCCCGGATAGGGAAATTTGGCGTGGATCCAACGGACTGTGAGGGGTGGGCAGTATATACGGACGGGTCCAAGATGGACACTGGCACTGGGGCCGTTGATTTTATTACTGACACAGACGTGAAAATGTCATTCAGACTCCCGGATGAGTGCAGTGTCTTCTAGGCTGATATCATAGCGATCTAGAGGGCGACGGAGGTGATACTGGGTCACATCGTAGGGGGCTCTGTGGTGACAATATACGTGGATAGTGAGGCTGCGCTAAGAGCATTGTCAAAAATTACGGTGCGATCGTGCCTGGTCGCACGGTGTAGGAATGCTCTGAGAGAGCTCATGTTAGCATTCACAATAAGGCAGTGTTGGGTACCAGAACACTGTATGGTGGATGGCAACGAGGTGGCGGACGAACTCGCGAGACGGGGTTCGAATTTGGACTTAGAGGTAAAGGACAGGGGTAAAACTCTCTTTATGTCACTACTATGGGGTGATACGGGAAAGATTCCATGATGCCGATTACCAGTCCTGGAGGGATATAACGGATTGCAGGGTGTCGAGCGCCTTATGGGCCGGATTGGACGGAGGGGCAACCAGGGTTCTATTAGGCCTGGGAAGGAGTTGTCTTAGGACCCTTATAGGGTTCCTTACGGGACATTGTTCTGTAAGGGTTTTTATGAGTAAATGGGCCAATGCCATACCGGCCTTCTGCAGGCTGTGCGGGGATGCCGAGGAGCTAGAGACGGTTGAGCATGTACTGTGCCACGGTCCTAGGATGAAGAGTTCCAGGCAGAAATGGCTAGGGGCTAGATATCACGACGAACTGGGGTGTATCGCTGGATGTATTCCAGCCGATCTACTGGTGTTTGTCAGGGAAATATGACTGCTGTTTCTGTTGGGAGGGCCGTACGGGGGACTTGTCCTACGTAGTATCTGTCTAAACCTGTGGACTATTTTCTTCTTTACTTCCCTCTTTCCTCTTTCTATACTGAAGGGATTCACAATGGACCTCATTGGTCTGATGCGCCCTTGGGCGCATAACCCTTCGTATCCTAACCTAACCTAAAGATTATAAATCCAAAAGTTCAACCAAAAGAAACAAATTTGAAATATGGTATACAGGTTATGGTATACGATTGCCGCAAATGCACCAATATGACACAATTTTGATTGTGCTTTATTGACGCACAATAATGAAATTGCCCACAATCAAACATTCTGAAATCAGGCGATTGCCCTGTTTTATACAAATTTAATTGCCGCTTGTTGGTACAAAACAAAATGGGCACAATAATTGCCGCAGCACAGTCACACGATTGTTCTTGTGTCAACTGCGAAAACAGCTGCTGTGTTAGCTTTTAAATTTGTTTGGAAGTTCTAGTTGGTTTTTTTATTAAAAAAAAAAATTGTATCACCACAAAAATTTGTTTGAATAAGTTTTATTTGAAATGTCTTAAGAAAAATATATGAAATTCAAAAATTAAACAAAGTAAAATGGTGTTGTCATGATATTAAATTTTTTTTTATTTATGGTACGATTTGGCTGAAATTCACAAAATATATTTATTAAACAAAAATAAGTTTCCTGATAAAATCCTGGTAGATAGCGCTGGGGTTAAGTTATTAACAAAATTCTCCAGTATTTAATTTTTTATTTTTATTTAGGAAATCCCGAGCAGAGCCGGGACCAAACACTTAGTTAAAATATACAAAGAAATAGAGAATATTTCCATTGAAATTTAAAAAATACAAATTAAAAATATTTGTATCGCTTAAGTTAATTGAAATTTAGATTTAAAATAATATTCTTTAAATATCAGTACCTCAATTCTGAAACTTTTTTAATTTAACTACCGATATCGATAAAGGCCGTTATACACTATCCCACAAAGACTTAAGTATTTTTCGAAAATGCTGTCCTGATCTAACTTGTTGAAAAATTTAAAAAAAAAAAACAATAACAACTTGTCATGACAGGTTTGTATTTTTTTTTCAAAATATGTAAGACTTGTGTGATAGTGTAAAGCAGCTATAAGTTACAAGAAATCTCAGTTACTTTAATGATATTCCTTAAAAAGAAATAATACTCCGTTTTATTTTAATTTTATTAAATATCTTGAATAAATATATTCATCCTGGACAGCTATTGCACTTATTAAAAAAAATATATATAATAATTATATATAATAAATATATAATAAAAATAATTTAATGAAAATTAAATTCAATGAACTTAAGCCTAATTAAAAATATCTAAATTTGGATTAAAAACCATTAACAGTTCAATAAAATAACCACAATACTAATTATTGTTAACAGCTAAGGCACGAGCTATGTTTACATTTGTCCTTCAAGTTGTGCTGAAAAAGGTTTAACAAGAAAAAAGAAAGACAAAAACATCAAAAAAACAAAAATGTACTTTGGACTTCAAGAAGAATTCTTGACAAATAGTACGAAAAAAATAGAAGTTAGGAAGAACATGTAAATCAATTAAAATAGATAATCATTCATTCAAAAAGCAAATTTCGATCTACCAAAGTGAAATACCATTTGGTTTAAGGATTGATGTTTGACTATTGACGTCGCCCGGCCTCAATAGCCGAGTGAGTAAAACGGCAAACCCCACTGAAGAGATTGTGTGGTTACAATCGAAACTAGTCTGGGCAACCTGTCCGTGAACGCCTGGGTTCAAATCTCAGCGCAGTCAAGAATGAAAAATTATCAATAAAAAAAAAAAAAAAAAAAATTTTAATTAATTTCATGTTGTAAAATTCCTGTCTTCATAAAAATAATTTAATGAAAATTAAATTCAATGAACTTAAGCCTAATTAAAAATATCTAAATTTGGATTAAAAATATATATATATATATAATTATAATGCATAATAAATAAATATGTATATATTTATTCCTACTAAAAAAAATACACAAAAGTAAATTTATTAGGAAAGGCAAATATTGGCGCGAATTGTGTTGTTTAGTTGTCGAACCCATTAAATATCGGCACTATTTTGTAATTTTTAGTGACGCCCGGCTGCATATCAAGTAGGTTTTTTGAATTTATACTACGCCAGGTGTATAAAAGCGACATAAAAAAATGGAGAATAACAGACAATGACGATAAGGAAAATATAAAGGGAAGAAAAGATCGCATTAAAAACGAATTGTAGTCCAAGCTTGGACTCTGTGTTAATATGCCGGCAACACCTCTCGACGTGAAATAACTTGGATTGACATTAAAGTCATTTTTCGTTTAAAATTTGTTTTAATTTGTTTATCCAGTCAATTTTCCCTTCTGTTAGAAAAGTTTGAAAACTATTATTGGCCAACGGTCCATAAGGTCATTAAAAAAAAATAATGATAAACTCTTTGCTTCCGGTGCGTTGTTTTAGAGAGAATGCGTCTGAGTCTAGAAATAAGGAATACAAGAGCGACAGATTATGCCTCACTCGCAGAACTAGTCGCACTGACAATATTTCTGATGTATTTTATAGAGCTTTAGATACCTTAAAGCCTTTAAAATCATCTCTTCATTTACACGGGCGCATATGGGCATTTCCATGTCATCGTACGTGACATTTGTATGCCTTAGAGCGATAGAGATTTTACAGAAATAGAAGTAACTGGAAAACATTGTTAAAAAGAATGTTTAATTTAGAAGGTACTATATATGAAAAAAATTATAATTACATTCGGAACCTTGTTGTTCAAAATATCTTGCAAAATAGGTGCATATCGTACTTGACATAAAACGAAAGAGATTTTGGGGTGAATGTAAAAAAATACAAAAATTTGCGAATTGTGGGAGGTATTTTTCCTTGTTTAATTTTTTATATTAAACCCTTTTTCCTTTACAATTTGTAATTGGAATTTTACTGGATGGTTTAATAACGAACAAAATGTAATACCCTTCGTGACAGATTTTTCTCTTATAGTATTTACAAGGTATAAAATATATTTTTGGTAAATATATTCAAGTATTGCTGGAGTATTCTATTAAATTTAAGTGTAATTCAAGTAAAAATCAAACAGGGACTGGAAAATGGGAATTGAGTTGGAAAAAACCAGCCAATTGTAGGGGAATGTAAGAAAAGATAAACTCATTGTTTATTGTTTTGGCTTTGTTGAAGCTTTGATATTGTTACAAGTAAAACCTGAGTGTTTAAAATTCTTATTCACTTTATAGTCTTATTTGTATAATATTTTTAGCTTTTCTATAGTCTTTGGAAAAAGTTTCCTAACGTGCTGGCCAAAGCAACCAGCGAAATGCGCATAGAAACTTACTTTCCCTCAACAATAAATTTCAGTGTTTTTATCAAAAATAAAAATTGGGTCAGTCTTCGACTAACTCTTGCGCCGTACGGTTCGTTTTCTTCGATAATTCTAAGTGTTAGTAGTTTGATATTTTCCTTTAATATAACAAACAGAAAAAAATAAACAATAACAAAAAAAAAACTACATCTAATCCTCGGTTTACACGGTTCTTCTCGGTCATGCCCCCCGGACCGCCAAATTTGGGGGATAACCGCTTTTCTATACTAGCGGATGCCCCCCAGGCAAAAAAGAAACGTTCCAACCAAAGTATTCTTGATGCCTTTCTCGAATTGCCTATCATACAAAGATCAGATCCTAAGTACATTGTGATTAATGCTTCATCGGATAAAAAAAAACTTCAAGATTACTCATGCTTTGCTGTTTACCGTTCTTTAAAATTAATTTGTCCTGACATAAAATCCATTTCGGAATTAAGAGACGGAGGTCTTCTACTCCTCATTGGAAGTAAATATAAGGCAGATAAATTAATCTCAGCGAAGATTTTACCAGGTATTTGTAAAATTAATTGCGAATATCATAAAAATTTAAATCAGTCCAAAGGAACCATTTACGCACCATATTTAAATTCTGTACCAAAAGAAGAAATTATTAATGAATTAAGCTCTCAAGGTGTAACCGAAATATACAAATATGAAAAAAATATTGACGGAAAATCTTACCCTTGCGGAGTCCTGCTCTTAACCTTTGATCGGTATTCTATTCCAGATAAACTAGACATTTCATGGCACAAAGTCAAAGTTAGGCAATACTTCCCAAACCCCATGAGGTGTAAAAACTGCCAACTTCTCGGTCATACCAAAAAATGGTGCAAAAACGGTGAACTATGTGAAAATTGTTCTTTACCACCCCATAATCCTACGAAATGCACCCGTACTTTTTGCATTAATTGCTCCGAAAATCACCCATCCTCGTCTAAAGAGTGTCAAGTGTTCAAAGAACAAAAAGAAATTCTTAAAATCAAAAAAAAGCATAAATGTTCATTAAAAGTCGCAAAAGAGAAATATAAATCACAAACAACAACAGTAGAACCATTGGTGCAATCGTATTCAGAGGTAGCTCACAAACATAATACAAACAATATTGTAACAAAAAATAGCAATGAAACAACAAAAAACAACCCAAACAATTCTGCTTCAAAAAGTCCGTTACAAGCAAACAACAAAACTGAATCACCAAAAACCACAATTGAGAATAGTTCTCAAGTAACACACAAACCACTCTCACAAGAAACAAATAAAAAATCAACAACAAACAATCCAAAAATATCAAACACAATAATCACTCGATCAATGACTAAAAGCTCAGCTAACAACCCAATATCATCTTGTTCAAAAAATAAATTAATAAAAGAAACTCTTAATCTTACTCAAAACAAAACAAATATCGCATTGCTTAAAGCAACAAATACATCTCACTCAAACAACTCTTACAATGTTGAAGAAGAAATAATGTTTGTAGACAACGAATAGTTTGTTTGCTATCTGTCACCATGGATTTTAAAATTTTACAGTGGAACATTCACGGTCTTATAAATAATTACCACGAATTACAGCTTTTAATAAAAAACATTAACCCAGACATTATTTCCCTTCAAGAAACCCATATACCGTATGGCTACAAAAACATAATATATCCGAATAACTACATAGGTTTTTTTTCACAACTTATCCAACAATACAACAGCCAAACAGGGTGTTGCTATTCTAATCAAAAAAACTATTCCACACAAATTAATGTATATCAATCCCGATATTGCTTCTATTGCTATCAAAATAAATATACGAATGAAATTCACTTTTGTATGCTCATATATCCCTCCTCAACAACATTTTTCCGACCGCAGTTTGTACGCACTAATAAACCATATAACAACCCCTTTACTCATTACCGGTGATTTTAACTCTTG
The DNA here is from genome assembly GCA_943735925.1 of Pollenia amentaria. Lineage (NCBI taxonomy): Eukaryota > Metazoa > Arthropoda > Insecta > Diptera > Polleniidae > Pollenia > Pollenia amentaria. The sequence continues at coordinate 83,990,848 of OX031007.1, read as the reverse complement.
GAGTACTTTGTGGGGCTCTACTGAAAGTAATCTCCGGGGAAAATTTATTGAAAACTTTATTTTAAATGAAGATTTAGTCATACTTAATAATGGTTCCCCTACCCATTTCAGTACCCATAACACATTTACAAATATAGATATTTCTTTATGTTCTTCTATACTTGCCCCTTTCTGCTTATGGAAAACTCTTAACAACCTACATGGCAGCGACACCTACCCAATTCTAATAGAAATTGAAAAATCATCTTCCCATACAAGAAATAAAACAAGTCCCAAGCTTAAAACCGATTTTGCAAACTGGAATTTATATCAAAAAAAGTGCGAGGAGTTTACTGCCAAAGAAAGAACAACTTCAAACATCAACCAGCAGGCAGCCTTCTTGGTAAAATCTATCAGATCAGCTGCAAACGAGAGTATACCGCAATCAAATAATAAAGCATACAAACGGCATGCAGTGTGGTGGACTGCTACCTTAGAGTCGTTGAGAAATAAAAAGCAAAACCTTTGGCATTGTTTTAAAAACTGTAGAACTGACACAAATTTGATCTCTTACAAAAAATGCAATGCAAAATTCAGGAAAGCCGTTAAAGAAAGCAAAGCTGCCTGTTTACAAAAATTCACATCCAACATCAACCCAAATTCCTCCTCCCAGCGTATATGGAATGACATCAAACGTATCACCGGCGAAAAAAGCTCAAACTACATACAGTTCTTGCAGTCCGGCTCGACAATGCTTTCAACCTCAGTTGAAGTTGCTTTCTGTTTTGCTAGACACTGGTCAGAACAATCTGAGGATAAAAACTTTCACCCCAACTTTAACCATGAAAAATCAATTATAACAAACTTACACTACAATCCTCAATCTTGTAATATTTATGCAAAAAAAATCGAAAATCCAATCAGCATCATAGAACTAGAAGACGCATTACACTTAGCTAAACGAAAAACACCTGGCGACGATCGCATATCATACCCAATGATAAAAATTCTTTCTGCATCCACCAAAAAACACGTGCTTAAACTATACAACAACATTTTTACATCTAGTGTTTTCCCTCAAGCTTGGAAAACGGCAGTTATTGTACCAATTCCCAAGCCAAACAAAGACCATTATAGCGTCACTGGGTACAGGCCTATCTCCCTACTCTCATGTGTTAGCAAATCCTTGGAAAAAATTATTGCTAGACGACTTATGTGGTTTTTAAAAACTAATAATTTCCTCACCCATAATCAAGTTGCTTTTATGAGAAAACAAGGTACTGCCGATGTACTTTTATACATACAGCATTTTACCTCTAAAGCACTATCCAGCAAAAACCACGTTAATATTCTTTCTACTGATTTCGAAAGAGCTTTTGATAGGATTGGTATTCAGGTAATCCTTAAACAGCTAACTGAATGGCAAATCGGCAAAAAAAAATGTACCATATAATTAAAAGTTTTTTAAGCAACCGAAAGTTTAAAGTGAAAATCAACGACTTATCATCAACAAATGTTCCTTTACACAATGGTATTCCACAGGGATCCCCTCTATCAGTTGTTTTATTTGTAATTGCTTTCAATCAATTAAGTGTTATACTATCAAAACAAAAACATATTGAACACGCTCTCTACGCTGATGATGCAGTAATTTTCACAAAAGCCAGTGATAATAACAAAGTGAAAGAAATTTTTTAAAATGCTCTAGGAGCGATTGATAAGTGGTGCTTAATATCAGGCGCAAAGCTTTCAATAGAAAAATGTAGTTTACTACACATATGTAGAAAACACAATTGTAATAACTTCGACATCGATTATAAAAATACAAAAATCAAGGGAGTAGAACAACTTCGTATACTCGGAGTTATCTTCGATAAAAGTTTTACTTTTAAAAACCACTGTTTACATCTCAGAAAAAGCCTATTTTCCAGATTAAACATAATTAAATTCCTCACATCGAAAAACTTTCTGATACATATTTCGACAATGATTAACATCACTCGTTCAATTCTCCTCTCAAAAATCGATTACGGTCTTCCAATATATGGTTGGTGTGCACCATCCCTTATCATGTGGCAGTCCGCGGCAGCATTTCAAACACAAAAAATAATACCCAAACTGTTTTTATGCAGAAACAAAATATTATTTGATGAAGTCAAAAAAGCAATAAACTGCAAAAGGACACCTAAGCGTTTATCTACTATTTCTCGATGCATTCTTCTAGCACGTGAACTTGGATTTGATCTTCAACCAAAACTTCTCAAACAACAATCTGAACCACCATGGCTTCTAAAACAGTCCTCTTTTATCCTATCAATGTTAGAGCTACCAAAAACTTCAACCTCTCCCATCGTTTATAAACAGACTTTTAGTAACATAATGGATTACTACAATAGGCACAATTGGAACCTTTTGTTCACTGACGGATCTAAGTCAAATGATTGCACAACATTTGCAACAGTGGATCGGACGGTAAACTAATAAATATGGGCTACATCGACAGCTTCTGTTCCATCTTCACAGCCGAAGCTTCAGCAATACTCGCGGCTATTGAATACGCCTCTACAAGTGACTCGAATTACATTATCTGTACTGACAGTCTTTCTTCTATTCGAGCGATACGAAATTCCTTATACGATTCTCCGGTAATAAATCAAATCAGAAACATTTTTATAAAACTTTCTGACAAAATTAAAATAATGTGGGTGCCTTCTCATGTTGGCATACCAGGAAATGAATATGCGGATTCACAGGCCGCAGAAGCAAAGCTAAGACCACTAATAAAATTCTCATCATATGAAACTCGAGATATTTTAAGTTCAGTCAACCCCCATTTGGAATCGGTAGCCGAAGACAAATGGCGTTTATATCAGCATAACTACAAAAAAAATAATCCCACCGGATCGAAACCTTTTTATCCCAAAACGTGCTCTAGAAGAGAAACCAATATAATAGTACGACTAAGGTTAGGACACTGCAAACTAACTCACAATTATCTACTTGCAAAAACCACTCATCCAATATGTGAATCTTGCAATAGAGAATTAAACATCGTCCACATCCTTGACGAGTGCCCCACATACCACTCTTCCAGAATCAACATATTTGGCACCAGTTCTCCATCCGATCTCTTAAAAGTTGTCAACGAACAAAACATTAAATTAATTTGTAAATATTGTTACTACTTGATATTAACACAACTGTGAGCCGCCGGTACTTGAACCGTGACTCCTGTAAGTTTTGATCCGTTAATAATTTGAGCCGCCGGCACTTGAACCGTGACTCTTTATTTTGATCAAAAGGAAAGAAAAGATTGTTTATGTGATTGTCAATTGTATTCTGACGACTTTATTTACATTTATTTCTGCTTAAATACTTTTGTTTACAATAATAATGAATAACTACATTGAACTTGATAAAAAAATAAAATTACAATTGTTAAGCAAAAAAATGCAAAGGTACACTCACCTCAAATAAATGAAAATAAAATAGGTCACAAAAAAGAATGTTTAGTAAGCAAAAAATGCTTAAAATAAAATTATAATTATTTAGCAAAAAATGCAAAGGTACATTCAACTTGAATTGTTAAAAATAAAATTATAATTATTAAGCAAGAAAAATAGGTCAAAAAAAAAAAAGAAACAAAAAACAAAAATTGAAAATAAATAAAATATGAAATTAACAACTAATAAGTTGACGTAAGTGTCAACAAGCTCCCCCACGAAGCTTCAGCAATACTCGCGGCTATTGAATACGCCTCTACAAGTGACTCGAATTACATTATCTGTACTGACAGTCTTTCTTCTATTCGAGCGATACGAAATTCCTTATACGATTCTCCGGTAATAAATCAAATCAGAAACATTTTTATAAAACTTTCTGACAAAATTAAAATAATGTGGGTGCCTTCTCATGTTGGCATACCAGGAAATGAATATGCGGATTCACAGGCCGCAGAAGCAAAGCTAAGACCACTAATAAAATTCTCATCATATGAAACTCGAGATATTTTAAGTTCAGTCAACCCCCATTTGGAATCGGTAGCCGAAGACAAATGGCGTTTATATCAGCATAACTACAAAAAAAATAATCCCACCGGATCGAAACCTTTTTATCCCAAAACGTGCTCTAGAAGAGAAACCAATATAATAGTACGACTAAGGTTAGGACACTGCAAACTAACTCACAATTATCTACTTGCAAAAACCACTCATCCAATATGTGAATCTTGCAATAGAGAATTAAACATCGTCCACATCCTTGACGAGTGCCCCACATACCACTCTTCCAGAATCAACATATTTGGCACCAGTTCTCCATCCGATCTCTTAAAAGTTGTCAACGAACAAAACATTAAATTAATTTGTAAATATTGTTACTACTTGATATTAACACAACTGTGAGCCGCCGGTACTTGAACCGTGACTCCTGTAAGTTTTGATCCGTTAATAATTTGAGCCGCCGGCACTTGAACCGTGACTCTTTATTTTGATCAAAAGGAAAGAAAAGATTGTTTATGTGATTGTCAATTGTATTCTGACGACTTTATTTACATTTATTTCTGCTTAAATACTTTTGTTTACAATAATAATGAATAACTACATTGAACTTGATAAAAAAATAAAATTACAATTGTTAAGCAAAAAAATGCAAAGGTACACTCACCTCAAATAAATGAAAATAAAATAGGTCACAAAAAAGAATGTTTAGTAAGCAAAAAATGCTTAAAATAAAATTATAATTATTTAGCAAAAAATGCAAAGGTACATTCAACTTGAATTGTTAAAAATAAAATTATAATTATTAAGCAAGAAAAATAGGTCAAAAAAAAAAAAGAAACAAAAAACAAAAATTGAAAATAAATAAAATATGAAATTAACAACTAATAAGTTGACGTAAGTGTCAACAAGCTCCCCCACGAAGCTTCAGCAATACTCGCGGCTATTGAATACGCCTCTACAAGTGACTCGAATTACATTATCTGTACTGACAGTCTTTCTTCTATTCGAGCGATACGAAATTCCTTATACGATTCTCCGGTAATAAATCAAATCAGAAACATTTTTATAAAACTTTCTGACAAAATTAAAATAATGTGGGTGCCTTCTCATGTTGGCATACCAGGAAATGAATATGCGGATTCACAGGCCGCAGAAGCAAAGCTAAGACCACTAATAAAATTCTCATCATATGAAACTCGAGATATTTTAAGTTCAGTCAACCCCCATTTGGAATCGGTAGCCGAAGACAAATGGCGTTTATATCAGCATAACTACAAAAAAAATAATCCCACCGGATCGAAACCTTTTTATCCCAAAACGTGCTCTAGAAGAGAAACCAATATAATAGTACGACTAAGGTTAGGACACTGCAAACTAACTCACAATTATCTACTTGCAAAAACCACTCATCCAATATGTGAATCTTGCAATAGAGAATTAAACATGGTCCACATCCTTGACGAGTGCCCCACATACCACTCTTCCAGAATCAACATATTTGGCACCAGTTCTCCATCCGATCTCTTAAAAGTTGTCAACGAACAAAACATTAAATTAATTTGTAAATATTGTTACTACTTGATATTAACACAACTGTGAGCCGCCGGTACTTGAACCGTGACTCCTGTAAGTTTTGATCCGTTAATAATTTGAGCCGCCGGCACTTGAACCGTGACTCTTTATTTTGATCAAAAGGAAAGAAAAGATTGTTTATGTGATTGTCAATTGTATTCTGACGACTTTATTTACATTTATTTCTGCTTAAATACTTTTGTTTACAATAATAATGAATAACTACATTGAACTTGATAAAAAAATAAAATTACAATTGTTAAGCAAAAAAATGCAAAGGTACACTCACCTCAAATAAATGAAAATAAAATAGGTCACAAAAAAGAATGTTTAGTAAGCAAAAAATGCTTAAAATAAAATTATAATTATTTAGCAAAAAATGCAAAGGTACATTCAACTTGAATTGTTAAAAATAAAATTATAATTATTAAGCAAGAAAAATAGGTAAAAAAAAAAAAAGAAACAAAAAACAAAAATTGAAAATAAATAAAATATGAAATTAACAACTAATAAGTTGACGTAAGTGTCAACAAGCTCCCCCACGTTGACCGAAGGTCGATGAGTAACTAATGTTGATTGATCTTCAGGTGTGTTGCATGCCCATGATGACTGGTTGAGTTGCAGAATGGATGGCGGTTTTAGGTGATCTTGAAGAATAACAGTTTTATTAACACTCGGTAGTTTGTGATCGAGAAGTTGGCGTTGGATTGAAACTATTTTTAACGCTTTTGTATCTGTAGATGAAAACAGCAATTATTACTAACACCAATGGAATCGATACGTATCCGATAATTATTCCATGGGTACTAAGACTGATTTCTTCAGTAGGAAGTGAAGAGTTAAGAATTTGTGTTAACTCTTGTTGCATTGCTTCAAGTTCGTGTATTGTTGATTTGGAGTGGAGTGTGCTGAAGTTCATATTGGCGTATTGTTTTGTCCAACCAATTGCGGGGGTGAACCGAGTAGGCGATGTTTGTAGTGAAGTAACATTTTGTTGATGACCTTGTATTGTAATAAGATCATTTTTTATGACACATTCCGGACGCAAAGTTATTAAACCGCTGGCTTCCAATGTAATATGTAGAATGTCATTGCCGCATACTGCATTCAATTTTATAGTATCTGTTGTGGAATACATATATTGGTTTGAATGGTATAGATGCTCCCATATGGTGGTGTCTTCAAGTTGTTCAAAATCACATCTCGGTTCGGGTTGGTCATTCAATAGATCAAGTTCGCATTTATGGATCATTGGATGACGTGTTGCTTGATATGTTGCTGGTATATTCGAATTTAGCTTGCACGTCGAGCTGAGCCTTCTTGATAATGTTGATAGTGGATTCGACTAGTGAAGTTTGATTTTTCAAAAGCTTTTCTAAGTACTCGTCATTTTTCTCTAGCTTCTTAATTGTTGATGACATTTGGTTTTCATAGTTTGAGTCCAACACGCCAAATAGTGAGTTAGGAATATTTCCAACTACGTCGATTGCTCCTCTTTTCTTCCTTTTTACAGTGAAGAGATTAAAATCTGCCTGCAAATCGTCTCTGACATGTTCAAAATAGTCTAGAAACATTTTGCATGTCGTGTTGCTTATCGTACTTTCACATAGATTTTGAAGCAAATTTGTCCCATCATTTAAAATGTCTATTTGATGTTGGTATGGTTCGAGATCAAAGTAGACTATCATCTTCCAGTTAACAGAAATGAGTTTCACAAGGCTTATATGTTCAAAATACATACCCGGTTTGTTTTTGAATTTTGTTATGTTAATTTGGTTTCCAAGAACTATCGGTAGAAAGAATAAAGTCAAGATGGATAACAGTAATGTTGAGTTTAAGCGTGGGCGTTTAGTTGGAGTTTCTTCGGCGGTAGATGATCTAAGTGCTTTACTTCTGTTTGTTAGAGGTAATGATGGGGAGTTTGTTATTTCATTCGGTTGAACTTTTTGGTCTTCACTAGTTTCAGGAAATAGTGGAGCTAGTCTGTGGATAGGGCGTTTGAAGATTCTCCTTTGTGTCATTACGTCACATACCCTTACTAAACCGTCGTCACCTTTGTAAACTTTAATTATGCGTCCCAGGGGCCATTGTAGCACTGGAACATTATCCTCCTTAATTATTACCATGGTGTTTGGTTGAATTTTACTGATTGGGCCTTTCCATTTATATCGCTGTTGTAGCTCGTTAAGGTATTCTTTACTCCATCGTTCCCAAAAATTATGTTTAACTTGTGACACAAGTTGCCATCTATTTTGTAAGCCACATTTAGAAATTCTTGACTGTACGTCAACGCTTGATGTTAGCGGCTCACCAATTAAGAAATGACCCGGAGTTATAGCATTAAGATCATTGGCATCTGATGAATTTGGAGTGAGAGGACGAGAGTTTAAAATAGCTTCAATTTCGACCGTCACAGTTTCGAGCTCTTCATATGTGAGTGATGCCGTTGATACATTTTTCATTAGCATGTGTTTTGCAGATTTCACTGCTGCCTCCCATAATCCCCCGAAATGTGGTGATCTTGGTGGATTGAACTGAAAATCAATCCCCTTTATGCTGCATGTTGCAATTATTGATTCTTGTGCTGGTTTTGAGTATATGGCATCATTTAGCTCGTTCAGTTTATTTCGAGCGCCAACAAAATTAGTTGCGTTATCACAGTACAAGGTTTTACAGTGGCCTCGTCTCGCTTTAAACCTTTTCAAAGCTCTAATGAAAGATTCGATTGTCAATTCAGTGACAAGCTCTAAGTGCACTGCTTTAGTGGCAAAACAGCAAAAAACTGCAAGATATGCCCTTTGAGATCGCTTTCCTCTGGTTTTAAAATGTACAAAGAATGGGCCGCAATAATCTACTCCCGAATTAAGGAATGGGCGAGCTGGTTGTACTCGATGTTTTGGAAGGTTTCCCATTATTTGAGTATACATGTTTGGCTTTGCTTTTGTGCATCGTACGCACCGTTGGACGACTGCTCTAACAAGGCTTTTTCCCTTAATGGGCCAAAATCGCTGTCTGACTTGTGCAAGTAATGCCTGAGGGCCGCAGTGGTAATGTTCCTTGTGTATTTTTTCCACGAGAAGTTTAACAAGCGGATCATTACTAGGTAGCATCATTTGGTGAGTGGCATCGAACGGCTGTGTTGAGCAACTTAAACGCCCCCCTACTCTAATTATTCCTTCTTCATCTAAAAACGGAGTTAGTGTAAGGATTTGTTTTGGGTACAAACTTGTCTCTTATGAGTGCCCTTTTGATGTCATCGAAATCAGAAGCTTGTATTTGACGCACAATTACCTTAAGTGCTGCGTCGAGTTCCAGGGGCGAAAGCTGCGTATGTTCTGGTCGAGATTTCTTAGATCGTCTACAGTTCCTCAAAAATCGAAGCATATACCCGATGACCCTTTGAACATGTAAAAACGAATTTTTTGACTGGATGGTGTAAATCACTGCCTCTTCTTCGGCTTGCCTTTGGATTGATAGAACGGTTGCTGTGTAGTTATTATCAATTGTTGAATCTTCTTTAGTGGTATTTGGCCAAAACGCCTTAGGTTGATAGAGGAATAATGGCCCGTACAGCCACATGGTGCTATTGGATAATTCACGGGGTTTTATGCCTCTCGATAATATATCCGCGGGATTTTGCTTCGAAGGAACATGTTGCCATTGTTCTGGAATCGTTACCCGAAGAATTTTTAAAACGCGATGGGCCACATAAACTGGTGATCTCCCTGGTTGATTCCGTAGCCACGAAAGCACGATTTGGGAGTCAGTCCAACAAAATGCTTTCTTATTTTCCAAGCCCAGATCAGCCCTGACTCTTGCCATTAGTTCAGCTGCCAAGAGTGCTGCGCATAATTCTAGACGTGGTATGGTTTGCATTTTTATAGGAGCTACGCGTGATTTTGAGCATAAAAGATTGACCATTACTGTTTTGTCCCTCTTTATTGTTCGGATGTACACTGCAGCACCGTAAGCTCTTTCTGACGCATCCGCAAAAGCATGTATTTCAATATTTGCATCTTGATTGCAGAATATATATCTCGGGAACTTTATGTTGTCCAAAGTCACTAGATCTTCTTTATTAGACTCCCATTCTCTTTCTATCTCCGAAGGTAGGTTTTCGTCCCAATCAAGTTTTGTTTGCCATGTTTTTGAATTTTTCCAGTTACTAATACTGGGCCAATTAGACCTAGAGGATCATATATATGGGCTAAATCGGAACTCATAGTACGTTTTGTTGCATGTTTATGATCTTGAATGTTAACCTTTATGCTAAATACATCCGATTTTGGAAGCCATAATAGCCCTAACGTTTTGGTGGATTGCATTTCTTTTGAATCGAAGTTGAGATTAACTTCTTGATCTTCTTCTGCGATCTCATTAATTAAGGACTTGTGATTTGAACACCATTTCTTAAGTTTCATTCCAGCTTCACCTAAAATGGTTATTAATTGTTGTTGAATTATTAGAGCTTCAGGGATCGAATTGGCTCCTATTAGGCCATCATCAACATAAAAATCTCTTCGAAGGGATGCTGCTGCATATGCATATTTACTTTGATAGTCATCTGCAAGTTTTACTAGACAGCGTGTTGCAAGGTATGGTGCAGCTCTAGTTCCGTATGTAACCGTGTTTAATTGGTATACGCTTATTGGATGTTCCTCATTTTCTCGCCACAAAATTAGTTGTAGGTTTCGATCTTCCTGATTGACCCATATCTGACGGTACATTTTTTCAATATCAGTTTTAAACGCATACTTGTGCATTCTAAAACGCAGCAATATTGAAAAGAGTTCACTTTGAACAGTTGGACCGGTATGCATTATGTCATTCAGAGACAGCCCCGATGAATTGTGTGCTGATGCATCAAAGACGACCCTTAATTTAGTTGACCAGCTTTCTGGACGGAGAACGCAATGATGTGGTATAAAGTAGTAGGGAGGGATAATTTTATCTGAATTAATTTTTGTCATGTGACCTAGGGATTCATACTCTCTCATAAATGAAACATATTGATCCTTAAGCGTGGGATTGCCTTTTAAACGTCTTTCAATCGACTGGAACCTTTTGTATGCTACACCCTTAGATTCTGCCAGCATCGTTGGATGGTTGTTTAATGGGAGTTTTATGATAAATCTGCCATCTTCAGCTCTGGTTGTTGACTGTACAAAGTGTGATTCACAGCGTAGTTCATTTTCTGTGAGCGTTATTTGATTGTCTGATGTTTCCTCAACTTCCCAAAATTGAGAAACTGCTGCTTCTAACTCCTTTGTGGTGCATATTCCACAAAATGAATTTCTGGAAATTGTTGTGTCAACTTTGCCAGCTGCAACCCAACAAAGGACGGTGTTTTGTAGTACTGGGAGGTTGTCTGCCAATCTAATTTGTCCATTTGTGAGTAGTTCAAAAATTATTTCTGCTCCTAATAAGCAATCGATTCGGCCTGGTTTATTGAATTCTGGGTCAGCCAGGCGAATATTTTGTGGAATTCCCCAACTTTCTATGTTAAGGATGTGAACTGGCTGATCGAAAACAATTTTTGGTAGAATGTGGACATCTACCTCTGCTACATAAGCGTTCAATGTTGATTGGAACTGAATGTTTGTTTGATGCCGCATCTTTGTTTTGTTGAATCCAATGCCTTCCACATTCAAGCACATTTTTCTGGATCTACCGCCTAGCTTTTTCCACAGATGGTCCGTTATTAAATTCACTTGTGATCCAGAGTCCAAGATGGCTCGGCATATGAATTTTTGGCCAGTTTTAGATGTAAGTTGTATACAGGCAGTTCCGAGTAAGACATAATGAGAATCCTTGTTCGTGCGATTCGTTAGTAAGCTTATTTTGGTAGCTGCTTGATTGGGAGGTAGTTCTACCGGTGAAAGCTGCTGAGGCATTGATTTTTCTGGAGAAGTATTTTTGCTGTTTAGTGTTTTTGATTTGGGGTTGTGTAGTAAAGAATTGTGCGTTTTCAAGCATTTGCTGCAGTGCTGTGATTTACACTCGTTTGCCCGATGCCCTGGTTTCAGACAGTTTACGCACAGCTGCAAATCTTTTACCCATTTCCACCTTTGGTTCAATTCAGCATTGATGAATTTTCTACAAGCGAAAAGTTTATGCGACTCTGACTTGCAGATTTTACATTTGTCACGTGTTTCTGGCGCTGTCACCGAAGCGCAAGTTCGTGTTGTTGATCTGTCAGTTTTTCCTAGGGTCTCCAAAGACTGGAATCTTCTTTCCAAAAACTTTAGCAGCTCATCAATTCCGATCAGACACTTATTATCTGGCAAGCTTTGCTCGAAAGCAGTTTGGGTTTCTTCATCTAGTTTATGTAACACAATGTGAACTAGAATGACATCCCAATGTTGAACTGGTATTCCTTGTGCCTTAAGACCCTGAATGCACTCTTTTGTCACATCGTGGAGCGATTTCAATGATGATGCAGACTCCCTTCTGATAGATGACTGAGAGAGTAGCTTGTTCAGTAAAGTGGATACTAGAAGCCTTGTATTATCGTATCTACTGCTGATAAGTGACCAGGCAGTAGCATAATTGGTTCCTACTGCAGGTAAATGTTTGATTAGATTTTTGGGTTCTCCTTGTAGCGATGTTGTAAGGTAGTGCATTTTCTTTGTTTCACTTATGTGTGTGTTGTGGACAAGCTCGGAAAAGATATCCTTGAATTCCATCCATCGTTGGTAATTTCCATCAAAAATTGGCAATTTTATTTTTGGGAGAATTACCTCGATGTCCCCTGTTGCTGTGGCCCGTGGTGGAGGGATAGGTGGATCCGAATGCATGTGTTTTTGAAGCTCAATCATAGCTGCTTCTGCCCTTTCTTCGAGCTGATAAAATGTTTGAATATTGTAATCTTCTAATTGATCATCGTCTGTTAATTCCCATGTATTTTTCGATGATACTTGCCTTAATATTGTAATAAGATGGATGATGTTCCTGATGTCGTTCTGCCATTACTTCATCTACATTCCGGATTAGTGCCTTCATTAAGGCTCGCTGATTCCGAAGGATTTTTCGCATTTCGGGTGATATCTGCGGCTGATTGAACATGGGCCGTTGATGTTCTCTGGATGTATGAGCTACGTCACCTAGTTTCAGCGGCTGCGTTGCTCCTTGCTCGAACAGTTTCGTATGTTTGACTATTATTTGCGTGATTCTGTTGTAGTAGTCTGCCACCAGGTAGTCGTCATCGAGAGGCTTGTCCTTTATTGCGGTAATCATCTCATCATTTTTATGGAACTCCTCCGCTAGTTCTACCAATTTATCTAATCTTTTGGAAAAATATTCAGGAGTTTTGCGATCCTTTGCAAAATTCCTTGCCAGTGTTTCAATTTGATTGCCCAATTGGAGCTGTTTGCTTACCAACTCTTCAAATTCCATTTTCCGTAATATAAATTTAAATTTGTTGAATGAAGAATGTTACGTGGTTTCGAAAGGATCCTGTGCCAAGTTACAGGACTGTTGTGCTCACCAAATGTTAGAATTTGATAAATGAAGACTGTTGCGTGCTTCTGAGATGATCCTTTGCCAAGTTACAGGATGTTATGCTCACCAAATGTTAGAGTTTGATAAATGAAGACTGTTGCGTGCTTCTGAGATGATCCTCTGCCAAGTTACAGGACTGTTGTGGTCAGCAATTGACAATCACGTCGGGGTCACCAAATGTTACTACTTGATATTAACACAACTGTGAGCCGCCGGTACTTGAACCGTGACTCCTGTAAGTTTTGATCCGTTAATAATTTGAGCCGCCGGCACTTGAACCGTGACTCTTTATTTTGATCAAAAGGAAAGAAAAGATTGTTTATGTGATTGTCAATTGTATTCTGACGACTTTATTTACATTTATTTCTGCTTAAATACTTTTGTTTACAATAATAATGAATAACTACATTGAACTTGATAAAAAAATAAAATTACAATTGTTAAGCAAAAAAATGCAAAGGTACACTCACCTCAAATAAATGAAAATAAAATAGGTCACAAAAAAGAATGTTTAGTAAGCAAAAAATGCTTAAAATAAAATTATAATTATTAAGCAAAAAATGCAAAGGTACATTCAACTTGAATTGTTAAAAATAAAATTATAATTATTAAGCAAGAAAAATAGGTCAAAAAAAAAGAAACAAAAAACAAAAATTGAAAATAAATAAAATATATAAAATATGAAATTAACAACTAATAAGTTGACGTAAGTGTCAACAAATATGTTTTAGAAAATAACCTACAAAATCGCATTTAATTTTTTTTAACAATCAGAGTCGAAAGCCACTGCAGCTAGAACTCTTAGCTTAAGTTAGTTACAATAATTATATTAATGTAATTAATAAATAAATAAATAAAAATTGGGAATTTAGCACGTTATAAATCTTATTAATAATAAATTTTGTATTCCCGAAAAAAACTTTTGGGAATTGAAATGGTTTATTAAATAGTATTTTTTACTTTTTAAAATTAAAAACGCAAATCAAAAAATAAACATGTACTTGAGTTTAAAATATAATTTGACATTGTTTTTGTAAGTATATAATTTTTAAATATGTATAATATCTTGAAAGACGAAGATGAAATCTAAAATTAATCATTATAATTCTTAGAGTCTATAAGCTTTTTTATAGGCTATTTTCTTTTTCATAAATAAACGACCAATTTTGTTTAGGCAACAGCGTCTTTATTTTAACAACTCCAAAAAGCAACAGAACAACTTAGGTATAATAAAATTCTTTTTAATGCAAAAAACTACAAAATTCTCAAATTGCAAAAAACTACAAAATTCTTAAATTGCAAAAGCGACAAAATATGACCCGCTAGTTTTGGATATTTCAATATGTACAAATAACAATAATAAAATTACAAAATTCGATATACATACATACATATGTATATAAAACGATTGCAGCAGTCAAAAGCAAGCAGACGAAAAAACAGGTTTATATGTATGTATGTTCATACAAATTTGTATTGAAGAACTCCGCTTCTTATAATAGTGTTGACAGCGTGAATGAAAATAGTGTGAAACGTGACTACTCCGAACAATAATCATAATAAACGTACAAATAATATTATTTAATTATAGTTAAAAAAAAAATTAAGAACATAAGGTAAATAATATGTTCCTTTGGGTCTATAGATGGTTTAACAAATATATTTAAATTATTAAAAACTTAATAACATTTTTGTTTTTTGTTATTAATGGTGACTAGTTTTGGCCACAAAATGTGGCTCGCCAGGCCAATGTGCGAGGGATTTCATAGTATATACGTCACATTTCATATTTATTCAGTCGATCGTGCTCGTTGCAGAAAGCCGTTTTCTTAGCTGCGTCCATTTTTATAAAAAGAAAAAAAGAAGATCCCCAAAATATTTTCCTGAATAAAAAATTCGGTAAAGGTTTTCTTGTCAAATAAATGCCCAAATATAATAGATATTTAGGAATTCTTTGATTATGCAGTAAAACATTTTAAAAATCTAACCACAGACTCGAGATAGCGGGATGTTAATGACAGTTTTTTAATGCTTTCCAATTAAATTTTTTGAAAAGGACTTTTTTTAAGGAATCTTATAATTTCACTTTCAGCTATGCTCTATTACAAAAAATCCATACAAATTCTGAATATAAACTATATAGTTCTGAAATCTAGAATACCTAAGCTATCAACCCTATTAGTAAATATTAGAGCACCATTTCGATTTTGTCCCCTTTTCGAGTTCTAACAGTAGGCCTTTTTTAATTAATTTTCTGGCCAAATTCCTTAAATAAAAAATATATGTTTTATTAGTTATTCTAAATTACCATTTTTAATATTTGTTTTTGTCTGAAATGATTTATTTTTGGCAAAAAAACATCCATTCTGTTTCTTAACAATGTTTACACAAGTTGCTTGTGTACAGGAAACTTGATAGTCAATAAAACGAAGCTAACTGACGGAGCTAACTTCACACGCATAATACCCAACCGCTAAACCTATTACTCGTATATCTCCCGCTCACCATCTGTTTTCAATAATACGGTTGATTTCAATACACTTACAAATATAAAACCTAAAAGTGTGGCCTCAGCGGCAAAAACAATTTTAATAAGTAATGAAAATATTAACCCCAAAACAGGCATAATGGCAAACTTAAGCCTCTAGTACACGGCATGTAAAAAGCCACATGCGCATGTGGTTCTGACGTAATTTTGACGTCATCACACAACACACAATGCTTATTGTGACTTTGCATTGACGTCAAAATTACGTCATAACCACATGCGCATGTGGCTTTTTACATTCCGTGTACTAGAGGCTTTAGTATCAGAAGTAAAAAGTGGTGAAAAGCCTCATGTACAAGTAGGTATTATTTTGTACATAACAGTGCTTAAACTGAGTCGCAGCCCAACCTTTTCAGCAGTTCTTCGATCCAAAAAGTTTTAAAAGATGGTACAACTGATAGAAAATGTTCCCAAAATCGTTTTGCAATTCTGGATGAGGAATCCTCTGAAACACAAAATGTTATCAAATCGTTTAAGCCACCCCCAATATATATAGGAGAGCAAAACTCAAATGAATTAATAAAGAACTTGATCTCGGTAATAGATGAAAATTCTTTTTACGTAGCTGCAATAAAGCGAGGTAGTATAGATTCGACAAAAATACAAGTTAATCATGAGGATGATTTTCGTAAATTAGTTACTAAATTTGAAATACTTAATAAAAACTTTTATACATATCAACTGAGGTTCAGTAAAGGTCTTCAAGTAGTAATTAAATGCATTGACTCATGCGTGGACCCAGGTGAGTTAAAACCGTTTTTAGAAGAGAAGGGCTTCAAAATAAAAAATGTTAAAAATATTAAAAATTGAGAAAAAAATCCCCAATTCAAGGTGATTCGCCAAATAATGATGAAACTCCAGTTTCTAATTTAAGTCGTCTAGAAAAAACCATGGAAACACTAGTACAAACGGTAAATAATTTCGCGAACACAATGGGTAATATGATACAGAAAACGCTAAGAATGCAATCGATGTTACTGCAAGGTGTACTTAACAAGCCATGAACCGTTAAAAATTTCTTTTTGGAACGCAAACGGCATTCGCCAACATAACAATGAACTAGAATAATTTCTTAAAAATTAACAAATTGATATTCAGGTGTGTTCTAGAATCCGAATCCACTTGAAAGTGGATTACTTCAGCATTTTTGGTGTTCTGCATTTCACATCCCCATGTTTTTATTCGTTTTCAATTAGAGCAGTTAGGGGTGGTGAAAGTAAAACGAATAGACTTTTATTCTTATATGTGATGAAATTTTTAACAAAAACAAAATTTAGGTTTTTAGTTTGAAATGTTTTTTATTCAATTTAATAAAAAAAATATATATTCCTTTACACAAATATTAATAAAAATAAAATTTTTAACATATCCAAAAATTTAAGTTGTTTTTATTAAACTCACTTGTGTAAAAAAACAAACATGGAGTCAAGGATTATTTTTTTTTTTAACAATTTCTTTGAACTTTTTGAACATTATTTTCTTGTCTCCGAAATTGTAAGAAGATAAAACCAAAGCTCAAAGCATTTTTATGACAAAATTTTATTTTTTAGGAATAATTTTTTATACAATAAAAAAAAAATTTATTTTTTTTTTGAACAGCTGATAAAAAGCTGTTTCTTTTTGTTTTTGACATTTAGATTTTTTTTCGAACACAAACTTCGAATACACAAAAACATGCGGGTTGGAGAACATCAATTTATGAATTATGCGGATTCCAAAAAATTTGCGTTTTCAAAACGAGTCGAAACCTAGAACAGACCCGATTAAAAACATTTAAAATCAACGGTTATATATTATATGATATCAAGGACCTCCAGATAGAGCTTGTGGAGGTTCTGTCTGCCATTTTGATAAAGGCCCGAATCCAACACTACTTAATGTGTGAAGATTATCTGCAAGCTATGAACATTTGTGTTAAAGGGCTTAATTAAAACAGTACTTTCATCTTTATACTATCCAGCTAGGCTTTCAGCATCAGAAAGCCAAAAGTATAAAACCTACAAATCATTTGGACCGTGTTTCCTGGCCGCTGGCACTTAAAACGCTAAACATACCTTTTAGAGGTCACGACTTATAACACCAAAGAGTCGTATTTTGTTTAATAAAATCTCTAAAATGTTTTTAATTGTAGTCGCAGTCTAGTTACCGGCTGTAAATTTTAGAGCAGCCGTTCTCCTAAGTTTGAGTTAATTGAAATCGAAAAGGTTATTCGTGATTTAAACACCAAGAAGACACCCGGTATTGATAAGATCAGTAACAAAATGCTTTTCGAGCTACCTCGAATAGCGAAGAAAATTATTCTTTTAATTTTTAATGCTATCCTCAAGAATGGAAGGTTTCCGTGGTAGCCATGATACCAAAGCCGGGAAAGGATCATACAAAAGTGGAGTCATACAGATCATTAGCTTATTATCTAATATTTCAAAGCTATTTTAAAAACTACTAGTGTCAAAATTAACGCCAATTTTAAATGATAAAAGATGTATTCCACATCGTCAGGAATGATTATTACTGAAATTACAGCAAAACTTACCAGAAAACATACACAAGCTGTTAGAAAGCTACTTAGTCGGTCGTCAATTTATTATTAAAGAAGGCGATTTTTTAAGCTCTTCTCAGCCAATTGACTCTGGAGTCCCACAAGGCAGCATTCTGGGCCCTCTATTATACTTAATTTATACTTCGGACATACCAACAAACAACTACACCCAAACGTCAACATTTGCGGGCGATACAGCTTTTTTAAGCGTACACAAAAACTGTCTTGGAGCATATCGTTACTTACAGGATCATATATTTGAACTGGAAAAGTGGTTAAAACAGTGGAGTATAAAGATCAATGAGCAATAATGCGCACATATGACATTCACATTGCGTCGGGAAAAATCTCCCCTATAAAAATCAATAATCAAATAATACCCCAACACTCGTATGTAAAATACCTCGGTATACATCTAGATCGGCGTTTAACGTGGAAACAGAATATAGAAGCTAAATTTACTCAAATGTAACTAAAAGAAATTCAAATTAATTGGCTCATTGCACGAAATTCTGTTCTTAGTCTCGATTGCAAACATCTACTTTACAACTCTATCTTAAAGCCAATTTGATGCTACGGTATTCAGTTATGGGGCACTGCCTCGGCTTCTAATATCGAAATCAAAGGCGCCAAAATAAACTTCTTCGAATAATAACAGCTGCTCCCTGGTACTTTAAAAACTCAAATATTCACAAGGATCCCAGTGTGCCATTATTTAAAACTATGATAACGAAATATGCAGTAAAATATTTCAAAAGGCTGGAACTGCGTCCAAATCTACTAGCTCGAAATATTTTAAATTATGGCGGCCATACTCGCCTAAGGAGAAGAAACACTGCAGCACTCACCCAATCAGATGACTGATAAACACCTACATATGTAAACAGAAACCGTGATGACGATGGTAGGACATAAAGGAAATATTAGGATAAGATTTGATTAATTATTGTTAGATCATATTTAATATATGAAGATTCAATAAATAAACACTGAAAAAAAATGGTTTACCATTTAAAAGGTACTGGATTAAAACAAGTTAGAGTGCTATATTCGGCTGTGCCGAATCTTTGATACACTTCGCCGACAGTTAGAATATATGAGAGCTATACATTATTAATTAATAATTATAAAAACGGACGTCAGTATAAAAATTGGTTAAGGTTTAAACCAATTGAACGACAATCAGACATTGTTATCATTATATTTCTAGAAATTTGAACTAACCTAAATAAAATTTCATGATTCGTAACAGTTTATGCCGAACTAAAATCATTTTCGGGAAAAATGGTAAATTATGGACTAATCATCACGAAATCCTGTGTAGTGATTTCTTTTATTAAAAATCTAAATGGAACAAATTTCAATACAGTAGTGCAATTATATGGTATGCGTACAGTATGATTTCTAGTCATATACGGCCCTGTTCTGAAAATCGCGTGATTTCAAATCACGTGCTTTTAAAATCACTCTTGTGATTTTGTGGGGTATTGAAAACCATTCGGTTTTTATGTTTCTCGGTGTGCTTTCGGCAATTGAAAATCAGATCGAAACACACAAAAACGGAACACCAAAATTCACACGTGTGATTTTAAAAGGCCCATATCATTTGAAATCACGTGATTTGAATTAAAGTGATTTTCAGAACAAGCCTGATAGAACAAGTTTGTGCAAAATTTTATATCATGTCATGCATTATGTCACCTTTTATGTAAGTGTTTGCAACAAAATTGTCATTTTTTTGGGGTGGTCGTTCTACATTTTGATTCATAACTGTGATCATACTGATCGGGTTTTGCTAAATTTCAATCCCAAACTGCTTAGGATACTTGAAGCAATTTGACACCAACATTGTTCTTATCTTTTGAGCTTTTCGAAAGTGAGCGTGTTTTCAACAGACGGACAAACAGACATGGCTAAATCAAGAAACTAAAATATATATACTTTATGGGGTCTTAGATGCATAATAAAAAAGTTTCACACGGAATGACAAACTAAGTATACCCACATTCACCACTAGTGGTGGAGGGTATAACAAGAGTTTAAAGTCAAATAAGGGCCAGTCTCATGTACATTTAGCATCAAGGCTAGTGTAGGAGTTGGAGTCGTGAGTCGGAGTCGCACTTAGAAAATTTCAGTCGGAGCCCTGCAATAAACATAATAGTTGACGATGACCAGTTCAGGGCTTTTATTGTACTTTTTATGCCATTGTCTATTGTGTTCAGCCTGTAAACGTCCATTTTATTTCAGTTAGTACGAATATCCTCATGTTGATCGTTGTTGAACTGCTTAGAGATGACGGTATAACACTGATCACTAAACAGTTTTTTAAACGGCTTTCAACATAAAGGTGGGATCACACGATTGTAAAAAAGCGCCAATTTTGGTCTAGTTTATATGCCAATCTAGTGATTGCACAATTTATTGGCTAATACGGCAACCAACAACAATATTGTGCGCATTTGGCCCAATCAAATGCAACCCTGGTGCGACAATCATGTGAATGCTTAATGACCAACCATACACCAATATAAATGTCAAAAATACACCAATATATATTGTGTTCTTGTGCGGCAATTGGAGGGGACAATACACGCCAATTTTTTTTATTTTTAAACAAATTTTTTTAAAAGATTTTGTTTGTTGTGCTTAATTCCCTTTTTAAATAATTGATAAAAAAAATACTGAAATTTATTGTTGGAGGATAAGCTGTTCCTATGCGCATTTCACTGGTTGCTTAGGCCAGATCATCAGGAAACGTTCTCCTAAATAATTTTAGAAAAGCCAAATGTATCAGCAAACAAGACTACAGAGGGAATGAGAATTACCTACAAACACTCAAAAAGTCTTTTTTGCAACGATATCAAAGCTTAAACAAAATACCAAACAATAAATCAGTGATGAGTTTTTATCTTTTCTTACATTTCTTTTAATAAATAATAGTATTCCCAAAAACAACTTTGATAATAAAATTTTAGCAAGTGCACGTGCATAAAAAACTGAACTGGCAAATTGTTTTTATTTTGATTTCTTGCGAAAACAATAAAAGCACTTTGTTTTTGTTTTAAATATGTTTTTTCTTTACCCACTTACAACTACAATTAATGTTGGGAGAATTCCAACTAATTGTAGCGGGAAATGTAAGAAAAGATAAAAACTCATCACTGATTTATTGTTTGGTATTTTGTTTAAGCTTTGATATCGTTGCAAAAAAGACTTTTTGAGTGTTTGTAGGTAATTCTCATTCCCTCTGTAGTCTTGTTTGCTGATAGCTTTGGCTTTTCTAAAATTATTTAGGAGAACGTTTCCTGATGATCTGGCCTTAGCAACCAGTGAAATGCGCATAGGAACAGCTTATCCTCTAACAATAAATTTCAGTATTTTTTATCAATTATTTAAAAAGGGAATTAAGCACAACAAACAAAATCTTTTTATAAATAAAAGTATTCCCAAAAACCACTTTGATAATCAAATTTTTTTTGTTTTGTGACCTAAAACTGCATTTCTTTTCGAAAGTAAAATTAATTTTTATTATTTTAAATGTTATAATTATAATATACTTGTAGTTTTAATATGGATTTGGATGACTTCATAGTATTGGATGATGACATAAGTACTGAAAATGTTTACTGCTATCCCGATCAGCAAGCACAAACCCCTTTGTCAAAAAAAAAGCAAAAGCCAAGTGTATCCTCATCTTGGACATACAGTAGTTTAAATGATCTGATACTAACTGTAGAACGGCATCCATGTGTTTGGTAATACTCATCCCCAGACTACAAAGATCGTTACAAACGTGAGCAGGCATGGCGGGAAATTCAAAAAAATGGGCCAATGTAAAAACTGCATTGCAAAATGTTAAAAAGCAATTGAAAGCAAAGACTGGCCAGGGAACAGAAAACTTCCAGCCACATTGACCGCATTGGACAGCAATGCGGTTTTACAACCACCATTACCCATTAAAAAGTTCATCCTCAGTGTCTACGCTGGACATACAAGAAACTAAGCTAGGCTCGCAGAATTATTTTCTCCCGGAGACGGGAAATTCTTCTCTACCTGACACTGCCAATTTAGAAAAAACTGACATATTTCAGCGTGCAGTCAAATGTTTAGAGGCGGAAGAAGATAATTGGCAAGCAATAGGAAATTACTTAGCATCACAAATGCGTGAAATTGCTAAGACAAGCAAAACCACTGCCAAAAAAATTGCACTTGTAACTTGTTAAAACCATAATGAAAGCAATATTTTTAATATTGAAGTTTTTGTTTTTGATTTATTTTTTTTTGTTAAAATACCGATGTGATAATTGAAGTACAATAAATATTTATTTTAAATAAATAAATATAAATTAATGTGATAAATAAAAAGTGATTTTTTGATAATTATATATGATACTCAAAAAATGCATAGGTAAAATTACCTAAAAATTAAATGCATGAGTATACAACAAAAACATATTGCGAGGTACATATTTATGAACATTACCAGCCCAATTATGAATAACAATTCCCCGGGAATTTATTCCCTTTTCCCTGTTCCCCTATTATAAATAAAATCTCCCGGGGAAAGTTCTCTCTCTCTCTCTTATCCCTTTTCCCTTATTCTAAACAGACTTCGAAAATGGGAAACTTTTCCCCGGGAAAAAAGTAGGTATTACGAATGACAATTAAAGGGAGAATGTGATGACAAATTTTAAAAATAATTCCGCCAAGAAATAGCAAGTGAGTTTTGATAAAAAATGTAAGTTCTTTAGTTTTTTTATAAATTATTTCATATCACTGCATTATTTATTTTCAGGTCAAAAATAAAAAATAAAAAACAGTTTGAGATCCTTTTGAACGAAATGAAAACTCCCAGATAAAGTGTGATAAAAAGGACTGTGAAATATAGCTATTAATAAGTTTTGTTTTTCAAATTTCAAGTGAAATGTTATTGGTGTACCTGAATATGAACACTTTTTGCTTTTAAAGTTTTACACTTTATTTTTATTTTGTTTAGTTTTTCCTTTTATTTTTTAAGAATATTTTAAGTTTTCTTTTAAATAAATACATTTTTTTCCTTTTTTTTATAAAACATACAAACCGTAACTAAAATATTTAACTGAAGTTCCTAAATATGAATTATTTTTGTTTTAAAGTTAAAATATTATTTTTATTTTGTTTGTTTGTTAATAATACAGTATACAAAAGCGTATACGTGGCGTGTTTTTTCTACGTAAAATAAAATTGTTACAAATTATTTCCAATGGTATTTCTAATGGTTTGGGCTGCAGGTAAATACTGTTGGAAGGCTAAGGACACCACATTAATCTCTTGTGTAGTAAAAGTATCAAAACTGTCAATATCTTATACAATAGTCTTGCATTTAAAATAAATGCAGATGTTGTGCAACGCACAACAAACATTCGTAATTTTTGCTGCTTTTGTTGGAGTGTAATGCAGCTCTCTAGCGCCAAGAATGCACCTCCATCCAATTAAAAAATATTTATAATAACATCTTTATATACTTACAACGTTTGCGGCAACTCAAGTGGGTTTGCATTATCACGCAACTATCTCCTAGCAACCCTTTGCTCGTTTTTTAAATGTTGCTGATTTTCTGCGTCTTCAGCTACCATCCGAAATGCTACACTAAACATTATATTTTTGGTTTTTTATTCAAAATTATTTAATTTTTCACTTATTCGCTTGCTTTTTTAGAAAAATATTTACAAGTTTTAAGTCAACACAACACAGCTCAAGCAAAACAACTGACTGCGAATATTCGAAATTCCCTTTCCCATAATACTATTCTCCCCGTCTGTTTAGAATAGGGGAGTTTTATTCCCGGGAAAAACGAATTCCCAGGGAATTCATTTCCCCGGGAATATTTATAATTGGGCTGTACATTAATTAAACATCAAAATTTCATTTTTCATAGTTTAAGTTTATGTATTATTTATTATTATTATTATGCTTTTCTTAAGGCGGCAGCATAATCGTTTTTATCAAATTTAGGCATACCCTCTAATAAGTTCTTTTCAATAAAACGGCCGCTACGGAATTGTGCTGCGGCTGCCTTTGAATCACGATTTTTCTACCACATTTCTCGAATGCTTTTCAGAGATGGTACAATACAATCTTGAGGTTTCAAAATTTACTCACATGCCTTAAATTATTTAAAGATTTTAAATTTTTTCAGTCCTAAAGTTTACAATAAATGTTATTACCAGGGAAACCACAAATATTCTCTAAAAAAAACACGTTTAACGCACATTAAATATGCAGTAAAAACTCGAAAATATGGACTAAAAATTGTTCAAAATATGCCGTAAAAAATCAAAAAAAAAAAAAAAAAAAAAAAAAAAAAAAAAAAAGTTTTATCCCAAATTATAATCGGATATTTTACCCTATTTGAAAACGGGCAGATATGGGCTCACAAACACAAAGTTACATATATTATGAGGTTAAAATTCATATAAGAGTTATTTGTGTCGAATATTACCTAGATATTAACATCCATATGAAACTGTTTTGTCTTAAAGGGATTTCACGGATGGTCGATAAATTGTTTATTAATGTTAACATTTAAAAGGAAGTTGAAGCTATTTATAGATGGGAGCTTCGGACAAATTTGATCCCGCCAGACGGACGGATGGCCATCGTTAGATCACTTAAAAAAATGATTCAGAGTCGGTCGGTTAACTAAAAGATTGGTACAGATTCCTATGTATTACGTCGCCGAAAACATATATAATTGACATTTCCTTAATTTTTGCTTATATAGATATACAAACATACAATTTGAAAGTTTAAAATAACATTTATCTTTAATGACAACCTGCTTTGGCTTAAAATGTTGGAGTAAAAATTAAATGTAGATGACGAATTTGAAGCAACACGTTGTGTATACAGGTAGGTATTTAAAACAGAAAAACCAAAATTTTGAAAAAAAAAATTTTTTTTCCTTTTCTGCGAATGCTCTTGTCAGCATCTAAAAACATGTATCAAAATATACCTCCAAAAGGCAAAATATGCGTTATAAACTTTAAAAATGGTCTTTTGACTAAATTATACAAAAAATGCTGTAGAGAGTAAAATATGCAAAATTATGCAGTAACAAATCGATGGCAAAATATATAAAAAGCTCTAAAAAGGATAAATACATTATTTTTGACTCCATTGGTCATACAAGGGAAAACATTCAATTTCATATTTATGATTTCCCTGGTTATAACCAATTTATGATCTGCTTTTAGAAGTGCAACTCCAACTTCATATGTAGGAATTGTAGAACAATTACCAAATCTTTGCAAACCATAAAAATTAATAAAACCATTTCCTTTAACATTTTTTAATAAAGTTTATATACATATGCTGTCTCTCGCCAGTCAAGTACCTTAAAGCAATGCGAAAGCGATTTCCTTTTAGATCTCAGAAGTTCAAAACATTTTTGTGGAACTCCGTTTTCAATTGTAACACCGTTTAAGAATTTCACTCTACCAACAAATTGACGAGGAGTGTGTTTTTGATTTTTTTTTTGCTCTGTCTTCTATCTTTAGTGCCTCAATAATTAACTTGTCTTAAGCTGCATAAATAATTAAAATATTTTTTAAATGTATTACAAACTATTAAGGCCCAACCATAATGTGCCAATTTAAGCCAACTTAAGCTTAAGCAACTGTGCAAATACGTGTAATTCATATGAGTCAAACCATATTGAACTTAAGGCAACATTTTGTTAAGTTTTATAAAATGGTCATTTGCAATATGCGAAACGATCTCATATTCCGTACGGAATTAAATGTTTGTTTATTTTATTTTTTTTTATAAATACATTTTAATACTTTTTGTTAATTTTTGACAGTAGGTTATGCTAGGCTTTGCATATTATGGTTGGGCCTTTATATGTACCATAAATACTTACTTCAATTTACCGGCAATGGATGTTGCAACCTCACTTGTATCCAACTTTCCCTTGTGTACTAAAAAGTGTACATATTCCTCTGGAAATGTTTACCTACTGCGATCCCGGCCGTTTGATTTCATTACACGAACATACATAGTGGGGTGTGCTGGAAATTTAAAACGTAAAACGCAAGAATTTGGAAGTTCCCAATAAGCACTAAAATTTTTGAAATTCAAGTGCTTTAAATATTGCTGGAATTCAGCTTTAATTTATGCCCAATTTTCAAGTCAAATTCCAGTTCGTACAAAATGTTTGAAACTCTTTTTTTAAACTTCTGTATTGCTTAAGCTATCAAAAAAAAAAAAATATTTAGGGAAAAATATTTTTAAAAATTTATTTCTGTGCGCTGAAATTATTAATTTCCTTGGACTTTAATCAAACGTAACGAGGTCTTCAACAAAACAAACACAAATATACATCCATACATATGTATAAACAATGTACATATGTAATATTTATGTGGTATAACGGAAAAATTTTAAAAGTAAATCTAATGGTACCGTTTGCGTTATTGTCTTCGATACCGTATTATATTACTCTAGCACCAAAAAAAAATGTACCATCGTATAGCACTTTTTTGTTGTTTTCCAATGATATCACATTTGTATGCAGATGCTTTATAGTATAATGTAAATAAACCACAAACTATTAAAGAAGATCAATAATTTCATACACCATTATTTTTTTTTCTTTCTTCAATATTCAATTTTTTAATTTGATTTCCATTGGAATTGTAGGCTTGATTTATATTGGTTTTATAGGTCTGATTTATACTTGATTTAAATACTTGAATTCAAGTTTAATTATTATGTGTTTGAGGCTGGAATTTAACTGTAACTCAACGCTTGAATTACACTGTATTTACATTGTTATGTTCGACTGGATTTCCAGTACCCATTTTGCTGGAGTATGTTATTGAATTACAGTGTAATTCAAGTATAATTCAAGGCTTGAAAATGGAAAACAGGACTGGAGTTACACTTGATTTATACTTGGATTCCAGCAAAATTGCTTATTGGGTTCTTTTTAATAGACTTTAAATCTATTTTTTATAATTTTTCTTATAAAATTCTATTTAATAGATCAATATTTGTAAAATATTTGTCATCAAATTCTTTTATTACCAAAATCTTATTAAAGAACCACTTTTACGTTTTCGATTTCCAGAACACCCCTTATAAATTTCTTATCATCTTCTTTACTGTCAGCATGTTCTCCGCCAACTGTTGAAGTTACCAATTTGCTTTCGTGGGGTTTTTTATTACTTTTTGAATTTGAGTGCGTTGTTGTTTATACAACTGTGAAACATCCACAAATATTGCAGAATCTTCAGGTTTTTTGTTGTAATCGTTTTTGGCCTCCTTAAGTTTCTTGATTTGATCCCTAATATCATCACTTGACATTTTTGAGTTTTTCTTTCGCTAAAAAAAAAAAATTAAAATATGTGTTAACAATGCGAACTATAATAAATTTAACTGCAAAATTTTACCACTCAAATAAACCTTATTGCCATGACAATCGTAAAAACGGGACTTCAAGATTCCAATAAATCCTTCACAGGCGCTTATATACTCCGTTATACAAACTTGGTCTTCTTTTAATTTCTTTTAAAATGTAAAAACAATCCTAAAAAAGAAAAAATTAATTGTTTTCTTTTATTTAATTTTTATATGTCATTCTTTTTATTGACAAATCTATCGCCACGATTGGGGTTACCATCTTGTTCTGGCCAGACCAAATTTTTCGCTTGCAATTTTTTTTTTTTTCAAATATAACAAAATAGTACTCATAATTATGTTTTATTTATTTTTGTCCCTCAAAATGTTAAAGATCTTTGTTTAATGTGGTTCTTTAAGTTATATAAGCTTGTACATATATTTAGTTTTTCATAGATTTTTAAAAAAATTAGGATTTTTTTATTGATTTTATGTTTTTAAATACACATGTATATTAGGATAAATTATTGATTATATATTTTTACAAAGATTAGGATATTTTATTGCTCATGTTTGATTTATTATAGATTTCTACACATATTAGGGTATTTAATTGATTGTATTTAATAAGTGTTATTGACGGCTACAATTTTTCCGGTACGGGATTTAATGTAAATATTTGCTGTATATATTTATATTGCCAGGGAAGTTCACCAGTTGCTGACATACAATATTTTTCAAGCTCTTCGCGAATAGCCTTCGCTTCATTACTTACATATAAGCTTGGTGTATTTTCTGTTCCATTCACAGCAGCCAATGAAAAATCATTTCTCCATGTGCCTGGAATAAAAAGACCATTATCGTCATACCGGTCAGTAAGCGCCGGTGTTATATAGTTAAACTTCTTTTTTAACAGAAAGTTGTGTAGGGCACAGCAAGCTAAAGTTATGCAAGTGGTTTTTTCAGCATTTAATTTAGAAGGACGTGAAAAAAATTAAAAGCTTCTTGCCATAATATTGAATGCATTTTCCACTATACAACGAGCTCTGGATAATCTGTAATTAAATATTCTCTGTCCGGCAGATAAGCTTTTACCAGGATATGGTTTTAGCAAATGCTTTTGCATGCGAAAAGCATCATCTGCAACCAAAACAAATTTTTTTTTTTTTTTTCCTCATTATTTATTTATTGAATCTTCATATATTAAATATGAACTAACAATAATTAATCAAATCTTATACTAATACTTTATTTTTGTCCTGCCAATGCTAGACGAAAATTTTTCTCTTCACGGTTTCTGTTCACATATGTAGATGTTTAGCGCTCTTCTTGTCTGATGAGTCCTGCTGTATCTCTTCTCCTTAATCTAGAGTGGCCGCTGTAATTTAAAATATTTCGAGCTAGTGGATTTGGGTGCGACTCAAGTCTTTTTAAATATTTTACTGCATACTTCGTAATAATAGTTTTTACTAACGGCACATTGAGATCCTTGTGAATATTTGAGTTTTTAACATACCAGGGAGCGGCTGTGATTATTCGAAGAAGTTTATTTTGTCGCCTTTGAATTTTTTCGATATTAGAAGCCGAGGCAGTGCCCCATAACTGAATACCGTAGCACCAAATTGGTTTTAAGATAGCGTTGTAAAGTAGAAGTTTACAATCGAGACTAAGAACAGAGTTTCTTCCAATAAGCCAATTAAGTTGAATTGCTTTTAGTTTCATTTGTGTTAGTTTTGCTTCTATATGGCATTTCCATGTTAAACGCTGATCTAGATGAATTCCGAGATATTTTACATGCGATTGTTGAGGCACTAATTGATTATTGATTTTAATAGGGGGACATGACTCCCGACGCAAGGTGAATGTTATATGTACGCATTTTTGCTCATTAACCTTTATCCTCCATTGTTTTAACCACTTTTCCAGTTCAAATATATGATCCTGCAAGTAGCGAGAAGCTTCATGACAGTTTTCGTGCACGCTTAAAAAAGCTGTATCATCAGCAAATGTTGAAGTTAGGGTGTGGTTGTTTGTTGGCATGTCTGAGGTATATATTAGGTATAACAGTGGGCCCATGATGCTTCCCTGAGGGACTCCAGCGTCAATTGGCTGAGGAGAACTTATAAAAGCACCTTCTTTAATAATAAACTTTCGACCGACTAAGTAGCTTTCTAACAGCTTATGTGTG
Organism: Pollenia amentaria; assembly: GCA_943735925.1. Taxonomy (NCBI): domain Eukaryota; kingdom Metazoa; phylum Arthropoda; class Insecta; order Diptera; family Polleniidae; genus Pollenia; species Pollenia amentaria. Next base: position 83,961,140 of record OX031007.1, on the reverse strand, counting down.
TTTACTGGTAAATTTAGCTTCAATTTATGTAATAAGCCTTCATGCCACACTTTATCAAAAGCTTGGGAAACATCGATGAAGAGGGCGGAACAATATTTTTTTTCTTCAAAGGTTTTTCTTATGGCGTTTACTATACGATGGGTTTGTTCAATTGTGCTATGTTCTCTTCTAAAGCCGAATTGATGGTTTGGAATACATCTATTTACATTTAAAATTGGGGTTAATTTTGACACTAACAGCTTCTCAAACAGCTTTGATATATTAGACAATAAGCTTATAGGTCTATATGACTCAACTTTTGTAGGATCCTTTCCTGATTTAGGTATGATGGTAACTAATGATACTTTCCATTCCTGAGGGTAGTATTCAAGGCGTAAAATAGCATTAAAAATAAAGAGAATCATTTTCTTTGCTATGCTGGGTAGCTCCAAAAGCATTTTGTTACTGATCTTATCAAAACCAGGGGCTTTCTTCGGGTTTAAATCATGAATAGCCTTTTCGATTTCTCTTATCTCAAATCTTAGTGGAACAGCTGCTCTAACAGCAACAGGTGGTAACTCGACCGCCATATCGAGAGATGTGTGAGCGGTAAATACGGTTTTCAAATGATTAACAAAAAGATTTCCTTTTTCTATATCATTTCTTGCCCAACTTCCGTTTAAGTTTCTTAATGGTGGTTTAGTGATAACTGGTCTTTTTAGATTTCTAGCTGCACGCCATAATGAGTAGTCAGATTGAGGAGTTGCATCAAGTTCCTTAAGATATTTTTCCAGAGAAGCCGTTTTTTGAGACTGCAGTAAGATTCTTAGCCTTTTTGTGCACTCTTTTAGTAAATTTTTAAGTTGAGGGGATCTGTGCAATTGCCACTCCCTTCGAGCTCTCCTTTTTTCAGTCAAGAGACGCTCGACATCTGTAGAATATATTTTACTATTTTTGATGTTTTTGCGGGCTATGCTAGAATGTTGAACAGCTAGTTTGAGATAATTGTCAAAATTTACAATAGAAAGATTCACATTCTCCGGTGTTCTAAGCGGAATATTTTCAGTGCAGTGGGTACTGAGATATTTTTTATATTTTAACCAATTTATTTGTGTTGCTGACGTCACTAAGTATCCACACGGAGATACAATTCTATAAGGGTTTGCTATAGTTAGAAGTGTAGGTGTGTGATCAGAAAATAATTCTAAAGAAGCTTCAACATGAATCGTTTCTGCGGGGATGTTTTTAACCACGCCAAAATCGATGACATCTGGAATTTTTTGCTGATCAGTAGGCCAATAAGTTGGTTGACCACTCGCGACCACATTTAAATCCATTTTAGACATTGTATTGTACAAAACACGACCCTTTGGTGTTATGAGCCGTGATCCCCAGAAGGTATGCTTAGCGTTGTAATCGCCAGCGGCTAGGAAACAGGGTCCTAATGATTTAAAATATTTATAATATTGGCTTTCTGATATTGAAAATCTAGGTGGAGAGTATAATGATGAAAGTACTAAGTTTCGATTTAGCTCGTCAACACAAATGTTCGTTGCTTGCAGATTCGGGCTTTTATCAAAATAGCAGAGCCTCCACAAGCTCTATCTCGAGGGTCCTTGGTATCATATAATATATAACCATTAATTTTAAACGTATTTCTTGAGGTCAAATGAGTTTCAGAAACCATCATTACATAAATTTGTTTACTTTTAAGAAAGTATTCTAGTTCATTTTTATGTTGGCGAATGCCGTTTGCGTTCCAAAAACAAATTTTTAAACAATTCATGGCTTGTTTAGTACAGCCTGCAATAACATCGATTGCATTCTTAACATTTCCTGCAATATATTACCCATTGTGTTCGTAAAGTTAGTTACTGTTTGCACTAGTGTTTCCATGGTTTTTTCTAGACGACTTAAATTAGAAACTGGAGTCTCATCATTATTTGCCAAATCACCTTGAATTGGAATATGGTTTGATTTTAGGACGTTTGCGTAGGATGTTCTGTTATTACTAGGCTGCGGCACTTGAATGTCATTAGTGTTAACTTGATGTGATACCTGCATTTGAGGGGGATTAGGTTTCGGTCCAACCGAGCGCTTGACTATAGAGTATACAGGGCATCCTCTATAGTTGGCAGTGTGATTACCACCACAGTTGCTGCATTTTTTTACATTGGGGTCGTTTTTAGACTTATCGCAGAGAGCTGTACCATGCAACTCTCCACATACAACGCAAACAGGGGTTAAATGGCAGTATGCCTTAGTGTGACCAAATTCTTGGCAGTTTAAATATTGCACGGGACCGTTCCTTTTGTGCGGCTCCTCTATCGTTATTTTCCTATACAGGATATATTTCAGACTGTAAATGGGATGCGTTTCGTTTTTTTTAAGCTTAACGTCGCCGGGTTCTAACTCCACTTGAAATAGTGGCTGGGGATTTTTTTCTCTATTTTTAATATTTATTACGTTTTTTATTTTGAAGCCCTTCTCTTCTAAAAACGTTTTTATCTCACTTGGGTCTACGCATGAATCAATGCCCTTTATCACTACCTGGAGACCTTTACTGCTCTTCAGTTGGTATGTATAAAAGTTTTTTTTTAGTGCCTCTAATTTCGTAATTACCTTACGAAAGTCATCTTCACGATTAACTTGTATTTTTGTCTCATGTATACTACCCCGCTTAATTGCAACTACATAAAAAGAATTTTCACCTATTACCGAGATCAAATTCTTTATTAGGTCATTTGAGTTTTGCTCTCTAAGATATATCGGCGGTGGCTTAGAAGATTTGATAACGTTTTGTGCTTCCGGAGATTCCTCATCCAGAATAGCAAAACGATTTTGAGAACTTGTTTTATCAGCTGTACCATCTTTTAAGACTTTTGAGACCGAAGCAACTGCTGAAACGGTTGGGCTGCGACCCCGTTTAAGCACTGTTATGTACCTATCAATACCTACTTGTACTGGAGGCTTTTGACCACTTTTTACTTGTGGAGCTGAGTTTTCCATCATGCCTGATTTGGGGGTAATATTTTCATCACTTATTACAATCGTTTTTGCCGCTGAGGCACCGCTTGCAGGTTTTATATTTTTTATTGTATTAATATCAACCGTATTATTGGACACCGAAGGTGATACTGAGTTTTCTATTATGCCTGATTGGGGGTTAATATTTACATCACTTATTAAAATTGTTTTTGTTGACAAGCAAAATAAAACCAAAAGCAAAGTAAAATGCTATAACTGTGGTAAGACTGGTCATATTCAACGAAACTGCAAGTCGCCAAGAAAACGATCCCGATCTGCTTCGCCACAAAAAGACAACCCAAGAGGTTATCGACATCCATCATAAACTAAAAAGAGCTAGCGCTGCGGGGCATGGGCTGATGGCCCCACAATTTCTATATAAGTTGTGCAACATAGTAACAGTAATTTTACTGCTTGCGGTTATTAACAGACGAAAACGCATTTTTACTGTGGACACTGGGGCATCACATTCTATTATAAGGCCCGATTTAATACAAAAATCTATTGAACCACTGAGCGGGGTAAGTCAGCGAACAGCTACGGGAGAGTCTGCCACAGTCTATGGAAAAGTAAAAGTACAATTAAATATGGCTAATACAATCGTCCATCACGTATTATATTATGATTGGACAGAGTATTCGTTTGGATATGGGTCAGCATATTATGTATTGGCGTGATGTTGAAATACCCCTTGAAGTTGGATACGAAATCAAGGCTCATGTAAGACAATTAATTGCCCTTAAATGTGAAAAATTGCCACCCAAATCAGAAAACTTAGTATTGGCGCGAATGGATGGAGAATGTGGAACAACAGTTTGTGGGTGGTGGAGCCACCAGAAATTAAAGGCGATGTCGTAACAGCAAATGCCCTTGTAGAACCTAGCAAGAGTTTAGTTCCCGTGAGAATATTAAATTTATCCAGTAGTGAAAAAGTCCTTGCGCAGATCTGCAAGATTGGACAATGTACTTCAACAGAGGCAATAATTAATTGCGAGCAGCATCAAGTCGCAGCAAGAAAGAGTTTTGAGGACCACGAATCACTGGAGGAGCATGTGCGAAAATGGACCCAAAAACTAACGCCGCCAAGTAAAAATAAGGCCAAACAACTACTACGTAAATATGCCTCTGTATTTGCTTTGAAAGGTCAAAAACAAGGTAGAACTTCAATCGTAAAACACGAAATCAACACCGGCGGCGCTAAGCCAATAAAACAGGCAACTAGAAGCATTCTTCTAGTAAAGCGAGCTGAAGTAAGAGAGCTGGTTAGCGAGATGGAAAAGAGCGGAGTTATTAAACCATCATCAAGCCCATGGGACTCACCAGTGGTGTTAGAGAAAAGGAAAGATGGAAGTACCAGATTCTGCGTAGACTATACAAAACTTAATGACGTCACGAAAAAGATAGTTATCCATTGCCTAGAATTGATGATACCTTGGGCACGTTAGCCGGAACGGAATGGTCTTCTACATTAGATTTGCAGAGCGGTTATTGGCAAGTAGAAATTTCAGAAAATGATAAGGAGAAAACTGATGGTTTATGGCAGTTTAATGTGATGCCATTTTGGACTCTGCAATGCTCCGGCTACATTCGAGCGTTTAATGGAGCAGGTGTTAAAAGGTCTTCACCAAAAGACATGTTTAGTGTACCATGACGAAATTATTGTCATGGGGAAAACATTTGATGAACACTTGAAAATCCTGGAAGAAGTGTTGAAACGGGTATCCATGGCAGGATTTAAGATAAGTGCTAAGAAATGTTCACTGTTCAAGAAGGAAGTAAAGTTCCTGCGACATCGAGTAACCTCTAAAGGCATTTCAATGGATAACGATAAAATAAAAAGCTGTAATACAGTGGCCTCGTCCGAAAAATCTACATGAATTACGCCGTTTTCTAGGCTTATGTACATACTACAGGCGTTTCGTACCGAACTTTGCAAATATTGCTGCAAACTTACACGAGTTGACTAAAAAGGCGCAAAAATACATCGGGTGAAGCACAGGAAGCAGCATTTCAGAGACTGAAGGCATAATTGTGCTCGGCAACAATTTTGGCTTATCCCATTACTGGAGAGAAATTTGTGCTAGATACCGATGCGAGCGGATACGGAATTGGAGGTGTGCTTGCCTAAGTGGTCAATGGCATAGAGCGAGTCGTAGGCTTTTACAGCCCGAGAGGAACTACTGCGTGACGCGAAGAGAGCTCCTGGCAGTACTGGAGTGCATAAAACATTTTCACAAGTATTTGTATGGTCAACATTTTGAGTTAAGAACAGACCATTCTGCACTCAGGTGGTTGCTTCAATTCAAGAATCCGGAAGGACAGATAGCTCGATGGATTGAGCGCCTTCAGAGTTACGATTTTAGCATTGATCACAGAAAAGGCGTGAAACATGAAAATGCGGATGCCCTATCAAGGCTGCCCTGCAAACTGGAATGCAAACATTGTGTTAAAGCTGAAGGTAAAGAATATAGGTGTGAAGTTCGCCTATTACAGATAGAGTCCAGTCCAAAACTAGACAATGGCACAGAAAACTGACCCTATGTTGAAAAAAATTATGAAGGCCAAAGAAGAAGGCCGACTCGAAACGAAATTTCATCTGAATGTCCACTCACAAAAGCATATTGGGCCCTATGGAGCAGCCTCCAGTTGATAAACGGCTGCCTTTACCGTATATGGGAAGTACCGATGGAAAGTCAGTTCAGAACCTTATTGTAGTGCCGTCGTCGAAAGTGCATGAAGTTTTAATTGAATACCATAATGGCCCTAGTGGTGGCCATCTTGGCGTAACAAAAACACTAGAGAAATTAAAACAACGTTTCTACTGGGTTGGGTGCCAACAAGCTGTGGCTGATTTGATATCAAATTGCACCCAATGCATTGCCGCAAAAGGTCCAGCAAAGAGAAGTCGGGGACCGCTACAGCAGTACAATTCAGGTGCCCCATTTGAGCGAATTGCAATGGATATAGCTGGACATTTTCCTGTGAGTGATTCTGGCAACCGTTACGTGCTAGTAGTCATCAATTACTTTAGTAAGTGGCCAGAGGTGTATGCCATCCCAAATCAAGAAGCCAGAACCGTTGTCGACGTATATGTGAATAACTGGGTGTGCCGCTACGGAGTTCCAATAGAATTACACTCCGACCAAGGAAGGAATTTTGAATCCGCTGTGTTCAAAGAAATGTGTGAATTGTACGGTATAAGGAAAACTAGAACAACTCCTTTGCATCCACAATCCGATGTCATGGTTGAAAGATTTAACCGCACATTAGAGGAACACTTACGTAAAGTAGTGAGCGCACATCAGAAGGACTGGGATGAACACATTCTCAAGTTTCTGTTGGCATAGAGATCAGCTGTTCACAATTTCACCTCTCGTACACCTGCCAAAATTGTCTTCGGAACAGAGCTCAGACTACCTGGAGATCTAGAATTTGGCGTTAAGCCTGGACTAAAAGATGAAAACAATGAAGGCTCTACCTCAAAAGAACAAGATTACCTTAATGAACTTCATGAGTTCGTAAGAAGCCGGATCAAGCTGTCCAGTGACAAGATGAAAGCCAGATACGATCGAGCGGCAAATTCGGAAGGCTTTACAGAAGGCCAGTTGGTTTTACTTTTTAATCCACATCGCAAGAAAGGATTATCTCCCAAGCTGCAGACTCATTGGGATGGACCATATAAGGTGATAAAGAAACTGAATGACGTGGTGTATCGAATTCAGAAATATAAGAGTCCAAGATCAAAAATGAAGGTGGTATATTTAGAACGACTAGCCAATTATGGAAACGGAGAATCTGAGCCTATTTGGGACGAACAGGCTTAAGTGGAGGGCAGTGTTACGAAATTAGATTTGTCTAAGAATTATTTATGGTTTTAGTTATAAGTTATCTTGTAAATTATAGTTTTATGTCATATAAGTTACAATTTTAATTGTCGACTTTAGATTTAGATGTATAACAGTTATTTTATAATAATTCGAACATAATATTCTAGAAAATACTAGACGGTTCTTGAATCCACAGGAATAGTTTTGAACTATAAATACAGGCTGACTTATGAAAGTTTAGTTTAGTTTGATTGGAGACATTAAACAGTTCAAATCTTTACGTACAATAGTCGTTAAATTTTGTGAATTTCAATAAAGTTTGTTAAGTTGAATTCGTGTGTATTTATTCTTATTTGCAATTAAAAGAACTCAAAGGTAAGTAAAAACGTCCGAACGTCTGCATTAAAATTGGTGGCGGCTTATACATTTATTAAATTATTGACCGACAATAAGAAAGTTTTATGCGTTTCTTGTTAGAACTTTGAATTGGCTTGAGTACAATATCAAGCGTAACATTTTTAGCGGAACTAAAATAATTTTTAGGAGGGTAATTTGTATTAGACCTATTGTAAATTATGGACCAATCATCCCAAAATTCTGAAGACTGATTAGAATAAATTTCAATACAGCAGTGTAATTAGTTTTAGCGTTAACATTGAATTTCACAAAATTGCATCATATTTTTTCTGGTCATATAAATCTAAGTTGGAAGAAATTTCACCGCAATACCTATATTTATTATGGTTTTAGTCGAATTTAATTATTTTTCCAAAGTGGGCTTAGGCGTACTAAACGGTTTTCCGGGAGTAGGGTTCATATTAGGCCTAGGGTAAATTATGGACCGATCTGCAAGAAATTTGGCAGTGTGATTTCTCGTCCTATGAAAGTGTGATATATTGAATTTCATTATGATAGCATTATTTATTACGGTTTTAGGGGTACTAAACGGTTTTCCGGGAGTATGGTTTATATAGGGTCTAGTGCTAATTATGGACCGATCTTCAAAAAATTTTACAGGGTGATTTCTAGTCCTACAAAACTGTACTGTACATAATTTTAGTATGATATCGCCATTTATTACGGTTTAGGCGTACGGGAGTAGGGTTTATATGGGGCCTATGATCAATTATAGACCGATGTTCACGAAATTAAACAGTATGATTTTCAGTCGTATAAAGCGAATCCGTGCAAAATTTTATATCGTTCCGTGTATTATTCCACCATTTATGGTAGTTTTTGTATCAAAATTATCAATTCTTTTAGGGTGGTGATTCCACCTTTCGATTCATAGTTCTGATCCTACTGAACCGATGTTGCTGGATTTTAATCCCAAGCTGCTTAGGTTTACTACAAGCAATTTGAGACCAAGTTTGTTCTTTTCTTTTGCCTTTTTTGAAAGTGAGCGTGTTTTCAACAGACGGACAGACAGAGGGACATGGCTAAATACACTTAGAATTACTCAAGGAGCACGAATATACATATATTCTTTATGGAATCTTAAATGTATAATAAAGTTTCACACGGAATGACAAATTTATTATAACCTCATTTACCACTAGTGGTAGTGGAGGGTATAACAAAAAATAAATAGAAAATAAAAAGAACCAGCAAATTAACCCCCAAACACTTGGTCATTTCGAACCGAAGGAAAAAGTGCAAAAAAAGTTAAATTAAAAGTTGTGTTAAAAAATTAATAAAAGTTAATAAAAAAATGTTTTATTTGAAGAATTTTGTAAAAATAAAAGATTTAGAAAAAAAAATTTTAACTTTAAAGTAAACAAAATATAACGGGATTCAAATTCCTTAAAGTAGCAGCCTTAGCAGCAGTATCAGCAAACAACAAATAAAAACAATAAAGAAGACCTAATCAGCAAGCAATGACACAAACGCAGCCACCAGTGTGACCATATTAGCTTTTTTCGAGCTAAATTTAGTTTTATTTTTTCATGTTTAGCTTGAAATATTTGATTTAGCTCTTAGCCTTTTTTTATAGCTTTTTTCAACAATATATGTAGCTTTTTGTAGCTTTTACTTTAATTTAAATTGAAATAAATTTTTATTTCTAAACAAATAAAAAAGCTTATAGGTTTAAATTTATGTGTGGTAGCCATATTAAGTATTTAAAAAATAATAGTCTGGCAGAGCAGTAACAATCGTTGTTCCAGATTTAATCTACATACATACCAGTGTCGCCAGGGGGAAAAAATAATTAAGCCTTTATCTTAAAAAAGTAATTATTTAAATATTTTTTTTATTTAAATAAACCAAAAATATATTTAAAAATATAATAACATTTAACCCGCTAATTCGTTAGCGTCTCCCTTTCTTTCGTGGACATATTTATGTATATGCCAAAGTTTATGTTTCTTGGTTTTAACAAAAAAGCTAAAAAAAATTTCATCTTATGGGTTCTTATTTACTTAGGATCCTGCACCTATAATTTAATGTTGCTAAGTTCAATATTATAAAAATTTCAAAAAATATTTTTTTTTTTTTTTTCTTTTCGTTATTTATTTATTGAATCTTCATATATTTAATATGAACTAACAATAATTTATCAAATCTTAACCTAATACTTTATTTATGTCCTGCCAGTGTCAGACAAAAATTTTCTTCATCACGGGTTCTGTTCACTTATATAGGTGTTTATCTCTCATCTAGTTGGGTAAGTGCTGCAGTGTCTCTTCTCCTTAAGCGAGTGTGGCCGCCATGATTTAAAATATTTCGAGCTAAAGGATTTGGGTGCTGTTCAAGTCTTTTTAAATATTTTACTGCATATTTTGTAATCATAGTTTTTACTAATGGCACGTTGAGATCCTTATGAATGTTTGAGTTTTTAACATACCAGGGGGCGGCTGTGATTATACGAAGAAGTTTATTTTGGCGCCTTTGAATTTTTTCGATATTAGAGGCCGAGGCAGTGCCCCATAGTTGAATACCGTAGCACCAGATAGGCTTTAAGATAGAGTTGTAAAGTAGAAGCTTGCAATCGAGTCTAAGAACAGAATTTCTTCCAATAAGCCAATGAATTTGGATGGCTTTTAGTTTCATTTGAGTTAATTTTGCCTCTATATGGCATTTCCACGTTAATCGCCGATCCAGATGTATACCGAGATATTTTACATGCGAATGTTGAGGAATAATTTGATTATTGATTGTAATAGGGGGGCAAGATTCCCGGCGCAGGGTGAATGTTATATGTACGCATTTTTGCTCATTGACCATTATCCTCCATTGTCTTAGCCATATTTCTAGTTGAAATATATGATGCTGTAGGTAACGAGATGCTTCATAACGGTTTTCGTGGACGCTTAGAAAAGCTGTGTCGTCTGCAAATGTTGAAGTTTGGGTGTAGTTGTTTGTTGGCATGTCCGAAGTATAAATTAAGTATAATAGAGGGCCCAGGATGCTGCCCTGTGGGACTCCAGCGCCAATCGGCTGAGGTGAACTTAAGAAATTTCCTTCTTTAATAATAAATTGACGACCGACTAAGTAGCTTTCTAACAGTTTGTGTGTGTTTGCTGGTAAATTTTGCTTCAATTTGTGTAATAAGCCTTAATGCCAGACTTTGTCAAAAGCTTGCGAAACATCGATGAAGAGTGCTGAGCAATATTTTTTTTCTTCAAATGTTTTTCTTATGACATTTACTATTCGATGAGTTTGTTCAATTGTGCTGTGTTTTCTTCTAAATCCGAATTGATGGTTTGGAATACATCTATTTTCACTTAAAATCGGTGTTAATTTTGAAACTAATAATTTCTCAAATAGCTTTGACATATTTGACAATAAGCTAATAGGCCTATAAGACTCAACTTTCGTATGATCTTTACCTGGCTTTGGTATCATGGTAACTAAGGAAACCTTCCATTTTTGAGGAAAGTATTCAAGGCGTAAAATAGCATTAAAAATAAAAAGAATAATTTTCTTTGCTACGCGAGGTAGCTCTAATAGCATTTTATTGCTGATCTTATCAATGCCAGGTGCCTTCTTAGTGTTTAAGTCACATATAACCTTTTCGATTTCTCTCATCTCAAATCTTAGGGGAATAGCTGCTCTAGCAGCAACAGGTGGTAAATCGACCGCAATATTGTGAGATATATTAGGTGTAAATACGTTTTTCAAGTGACTTACAAACAGATTTCCTTTTTCAACATCATTTCTTGCCCAACTTCCATTCAAGTTTCTTAATGGTGGTTTAGAGACAACTGGCCTTTTGAGGTTTCTAGCTGCACGCCATAATGAGTAGTCCGATTGTGGAGTTGCATCAAGTTCCTTAAGATATTTTTCCAGAGAAGCCGTTTTCTGAGTCTGCAATAACTTTCTTAATCTTTTTGTACACTCTTTTAGCAAGTTCTTAAGTTGAGGAGATCTGTGCAATTGCCACTCTCTTCGTGCCCTCCTTTTTTCAGACAAGAGACGCTCGACATCTGTGGAATATATTTTAATAGTTTTTGTTTTTTTGGGGGCAATATTGGAATGTTGAACAGCTAGTTTCAGAAAACTGTCAAAATTATCAATAGAGCGATCTACATACTCCGGTGTACTGAGCGGAATATTTTCTGTGCAATGGGCACTGAGATATTTTTTATATTTTAACCAATTTATTTGTGTGGCTGACGTCGCTAGGTAACCAGTCGGAGATACAATTCTATTGGGGTTCATTATAGTAACAATTGTAGGTGTGTGGTCGGAAGATAATTCTAGGGAAGCTTCAACGTGAATCGTTTCTGTGGGGATGTTTTTAACCACGCCAAAATCGATGACATCTGGAATTTTTTGCGGGTCAGCAGGCCAATATGTTGGTTGGCCGCTCGCGACAACATTTAAATTCATTTTAGAGATTGTATTAAACAAAACACGACCCTTTGGTGTTATTAGTCGTGACCCCCAGAAGGTATGTTTAGCGTTATAATCGCCAGCGGCCAGGAAACAGGGTCCTAGTGATTTATAATATTCACAATATTGGCTTTCTGATATTGAAAATCTAGGTGGAGAGTATAAAGATGAGATTACAATGCTACGATTCAGCTCTTCAACACAAATGTTCGTTGCTTGGAGATAATCCTCACGATGATCACACATTAGGTAGTGTTTGACTCGATTTTTTATCAAAATGGCAGAACCACCACAAGCTCTATCTCGAGGGTCCTTGGTATCATATAGTATATAACCATTGATGTTAAACGTATTTCTTGAGGTCAAATGAGTTTCAGAAACCATAATGACATCAATTTGTTTATTTTTAAGAAAGTATTCTAATTAATTTTTATGTTGGCGGATGCCGTTCGCGTTCCAAAAACAGATTTTTAAACAGTTCATGGCCTGTTAAGTACAGATTGCAATAACATCGATTGCATTCTAAGAATTTCCTGCATCATATTACCCATTGTGTTCGTAAAATTAGTTACTGTTTGCACTAATGTTTCCATGGTTTTTTCCAGACGATTTAAATTTGAAACTGGAGTTTCATCATTACTTGGCGCAGCACCTTGCGTTGGCGCATGGTTTGATTTTACGACGTTAGCATAAGAGGTTCTGTTATAACTAGGCTGCGGGGCCTGAATGTCACCAGTGCTTACTTGATTTGTTACCTGAATTTGAGGGGGATTAGTTTTCGGTCAAACTGACTGCTTGACGATGGTATATACAGGGCATCCTCTATAATTGGCAGTGTGATTACCGCCACAGTTGCTACATTTTTTTACGTTGGGGTCGGTTTTAGACTTATCGCAAAGATCTGTACAATGTAATTCACCACATACTACGCAAACAGGGGGTAAATAGCAATATGCCTTAGTATTTTTTTTTTTTTTTTTTTTTCTTCATTATTTATTTATTGAATCTTCATATATTAAATATGAACTAACAATAATTAATCAAATCTTATCCTAATATTTGCTTTATGTCCTGCCAGTGCCAAACACAAAAGATTTAGTCATCACGGTTTCTGTTTACATATATAGGTGTTTATCGCTCATCTGATTGGGTGAGTGCTGCAGTGTCTCTTCTTCTTAAGCGAGTGTGGCCGCCATAATTTAAAATATTTCTAGCTAATGGATTTGGGTGCAGTTCCAGCCTTTTTAAATATTTTACTGCATATTTCGTTATCATAGTTTTTACTAATGGCACATTGAGATCCTTGTGGATATTTGAGTTTTTGACGTACCAGGGAGCGGCTGTGATTATTCGAAGAAGTTTATTTTGGCGCCTTTGAATTTTTTCGATGTTAGAAGCCGAGGCAGTGCCCCATAACTGAATACCGTAGCACCAAATTGGCTTTAAGATAGAGTTGTAGAGTAGAAGTTTGCAATCGAGACTAAGAACAGAATTTCTTCCAATGAGCCAATTAATTTGAATTGCTTTTAGTTTCATTTGAGTTAACTTCGCTTCTATATGCCATTTCCACGTTAAACGCCGATCTAGATGTATACCGAGGTATTTTACATGCGAGTGTTGGGGTATTATTTGATTATTTATTTTAATAGGGGGGCATGTTTCCCGACGCAATGTGAATGTTATATGTGCGCATTTTTGCTCATTGATCTTTATCCTCCATTTTTTTAACCACCTTTCTAGTTCAAATATATGATCCTGTAGATAACGAGATGCTTCTTGACAGTTTGCGTGTACGCTTAGAAAAGCTGTGTCGTCCGCAAATGTTGAGGTATGGGTGTAGCTGTTTGTTGGCAAGTCCGAAGTATAAATTAAGTATAATAGAGGGCCCAGGATGCTGCCTTGTGGGACTCCAGCGCTAATTGGCTGTGGAGGACTTAAAAATTCGCCTTCTTTTATAATAAATTGACGACCGACTAAGTAGCTTTGTAACAGCTTGTGTATATTTGCTGGTAAGTTTTGCTGCAATTTCAGTAGTAAACCTTCATGCCAGACTTTATCAAAAGCTTGAGACACATCGATGAAGAGTGCTGAGCAATATTTTTTTTCTTCAAAGGCTTTTCTTATGACATTTACTATTCGATGAGTTTGTTCAATTGTGCTGTGTTTTCTTCTAAAACCGAATTGATGATTGGGAATACATCTGTTACCATTTAAAATCGGCGTTAATTTAGACACTAGAAGTTTCTCAAAAAGCTTTGATAAATTAGACAATAAGCTTATAGGTCTATATGACTCAACTTTTGTGGGATCCTTTCCTGGTTTAGGTATCATGGTAACTAAGGATACTTTCCACTCTTGTGGGTAGTATTCAAGGCGTAAAATAGCATTAAAAATTAGTAGAATAATTTTCTTTGCTATGCTGGGTAGCTCCAAAAGCATTTTGTTACTGATCTTATCAAAACCAGGGGCTTTCTTGGGGTTTAAATCATGAATAGCCTTCTCGATTTCTCTTACTTCAAACCTTAGTGGAACAGCTGATCTAACAGCAACAGGTGGTAACTCGACCGCAGTATCGAAAGATGTATGAGGGGTAAATACGGTTTTCAAATGATTAACGAAAATATTACCTTTTTCTATGTCATTTCGTGCCCAACGTCCATTTAAGTTTCTTAATGGTGGTTTAGTGATAACTGGTCTTTTAAGATTTCTAGCTGCACGCCATAATGAGTAATCAGATTGAGGAGTTGCATCAAGTTCCTTAAGATATTTTTCCAGAGAAGCCGTTTTTTGAGACTGCAGTAAGTTTCTTAGCCTTTTTGTGCACTCTTTTAGTAAATTTTTAAGTTGAGGGGATCTGCGCAATTGCCACTCTCTTCGAACTCTCCTTTTTTCAGTCAAGAGACGCTCGACATCAGTAGAATATATTTTACTATTTTTGATATTTTTGCGGGCTATGCTAGAATGTTGAACAGCTAGTTTGAGATAATTGTCAAAATTTACAATAGAAAGATTCACATTCTCCGGTGTTCTAAGCGGAATATTTTCAGTGCAGTGGGTACTGAGATATTTTTTATATTTTAACCAATTTATTTGTGTGGCTGACGTCACTAAGTAACCAGACGGTGATACAATTCTATAAGGGTTTGATATGGTAAGAATTGTAGGTGTGTGATCAGAAGATAATTCTAAAGAAGCTTCAACGTGAATCGTTTCTGCGGGGATGTTTTTAACCACGCCAAAATCGATGACATCTGGAATTTTTTGCTGATCAGTAGGCCAATAAGTTGGTTGTCCACTCGCGACCACATTTAAATCCATTTTAGACATTGTATTATACAAAACACGACCCTTTGGTGTAATGAGCCGTGAACCCCAGAAGGTATGTTTAGCGTTGTAATCGCCAGCGGCTAGGAAACAGGGTCCTAATGATTTAAAATATTTATAATATTGGCTTTCTGATATTGAAAATCTAGGTGGAGAGTATAAAGATGAAAGTACAACGTTTCGATTTAGCTCTTCAACACAAATATTCGTTGCTTGCAGATAATCTTCACGATGATCACACATTAAGTAGTGTTTGATTCGGGTTTTTATCAAAATAGCAGAACCTCCACAAGCTCTATCTCGAGGGTCCTTGGTATCATATAATATATAACCATTAATTTTAAACGAATTTCTTGAGGTCAAATGAGTTTCAGAAACCATCATTACATCAATTTGTTTACTTTTAAGAAAATATTCTAGTTCATTTTTATGTTGGCGAATGCCGTTTGCGTTCCAAAAACAAATTTTTAAACAATTCATGGCTTGTTAAGTACAGCTTGCAATAACATCGATTGCATTCTTAACATTTCCTGCATCATATTACCCATTGTATTCGTAAAGTTTGTTACTGTTTGTACTAGTGTTTCCATGGTTTTTTCTAGACGACTTAAATTAGAAACTGGGGTCTCATCATTATTTGGCAAATCACCTTGCATTAGCATATGGTTTGATTTTAGGACGTTAGCGTAGGATGTTCTGTTATTACTAGGCTGCGGTACATGAATGTCATTAGTATTATTTTGATGTGTTTCCTGAATTTGAGGTGGATTACGTTTCGGTCCAACCGAGCGCTTGACGATAGAGTATACAGGGCATCCTCTATAGTTGGCAGTGTGATTACCACCACAGTTGCTGCATTTTTTTACATTGGGGTCGTTTTTAGACTTATCGCAGAGAGCTGTACCATGCAATTCTCCACATACAACGCAAACAGGTGTTAAATGGCAGTATGCCTTAGTGTGACCAAATTCTTGGCAGTTTAAACATTGCACGGGACCGTTCCTTTTATGCGGCTCCTCTATCGTTATTTTCCTATACAGGATATATCTCAGACTGTAAATGGGATGAGTTTCATTTTTTTTAAGCTTAACGTCGCCGGGTTCTAACTCCACACGAAATAGTGGCTGGGGATTTTTTTCTCTATTTTTAATATTAACTACATTTTTAATTTTAAAGCCCTTCTCTTCTAAAAACGTTTTTATTTCACCTGGGTCTACGCATGAATCAATGCCCTTTATCACTACCTGAAGACCTTTACTGCTCTTCAGTTGGTATGTATAAAAGTTTTTTTTTAGTGCTTCTAATTTAGTTATTACTTTACGAAAATCATCTTCACGATTAACTTGTATTTTAGTTTCATTTATACTACCACGTTTTATTGCAGCTACATAAAAAGAATTTTCACCTATTACCGAGATCAAATTCTTTATTAAATCACTTGAGTTTTGCTCTCTAAGATATATCGGGGGTGGCTTAGAAGATTTTGTAACGTTTTGTGCTTCCGAGGATTCCTCTTCCAAAATTGCAAACCGATTTTGAGAACTTATTCTATCAGCTGTACCCTCTTTTAAAACTTTTGGGACAGAAGCAACTGCAGAAGAAGTTGGGCTGCGACCCCGTTTTAGCACTGTTATGTACCTATCCATTCCAACTTGTACTTGAGGCTTTTGACCGCTTTTCACCTGTGATACTGAGTTTTCCATCATGCCTGATTTGGGGGTAATCTTTTCATCACTTGTTAAAATCGTTTCTGCCACTGAGGCACCGCTTGCAGGTTTTATATTTTTTATTGTATTCGAATCAACCGTATTATTAGACACCGAAGGTGATACAGAGTTTTCTATTGTGCCTGATTGAGGGTTAATATTTTTATCACTTATTAAAATTGTTTTTGCCGTTGAGGCAATGCTTGAAGGTTTTATATTTGTTAGTGTATCAACCGTATTATTAAAAACAGATGGTGAGAGGGATCGCGTACGAGTAATAGGTTTAACTGTTAGGTATTTGCTATCATCGACTCTTTTTTTTATTTCTGCATATGTTTCGTTAACACTCACTGTGATATATGCATTTCTATCATTATGCTTAATTGTTTTTGCACTGTTTGCACTCATAAGAGTTTTTTTTTTTTACTGTTTACAGTTGTGCTCTTCTTATTTGTTATTGTTTATCAACACCGAGAATAAAAAGTGTGTATGTTTATGTATGTATGTACATACATGTATTTTTTTCTTTTCTTTTATTTACTTTTTTTTTTTTTATACTTTATTTGTTCACGTAAAAAAATAAACCGTATGCCGAGCTTATAAAACACGTCTATCTTCAACGAGCGCGACAGACAGTATGTATGACCATATTCTTGACAGTTTAAACACTGAACGGGACCATTTCTTTTGTGTGGCTCTTCTATAGTTACTCTTCTATAGAGAATATATTTCAAATTGTAAATAGGGTGCGTTTCATTTTTTTTAAGCTTTACGTCGCCGGGTTCAAACTCCACTCGAAAAAGTGGTTGGGGGTTTTTTTCTCTATTTTTTATATTTACTACATGTTTTATTTTGAAGCCTTTTTCTTCGAGGAATGTTTTTACCTCTTCTGGGTCCACACATGAGTCAATTCCCTTAATCACTACCTGGAGACCTTTACTGCTTTTCAGTTGGTATGTATAAAAGTTTTTTTTAAGTACTTCAAATTTGTTTATAATTTTGCGAAAATCATTCTCATTATTGACTTGTATTTTTGTCTCGTTTATACTACCACGCTTGATAGCAGCTACGTAAAACGAATTTTCACCTATCACCGATATCAAACTCTTTATGAGCTCATTTGAGTTTTGCTCCCTAAGATATATCGGGGGAGGCTTGGACGATTTTATGACGTTTGGTGCTTCAGAGGATTCATCCTCCAGAATTGCAAATCGATTTTGAGAATTTATTTTATCAAAAGATGGTACTTTTGAGGCCGAAGCAACTGCTGCAGAGGTAGGGCTGCGACCCCGTTTAAGCACTGTTATGTACCTGTCCATACCAACTTGTACTTGAGGCTTTTGACCACTTTTTACTTGTGGAGCTGAGTTTTCCATCATGCCTGATTTGAGGGTAATATTTTCATCACTTATTAAAATCGTTTTTGCCGCTGAGGCACCGCTTGCAGGTTTTATATTTTTTATTGTATTAATATCAACCGTATTATTAGACACCGAAGGTGATACTGAGTTTTCTATTATGCCTGATTGGGGGTTAATATTTACATCACTTATTAAAATTGTTTTTGCTGTTGAGGCAACGCTAGCAGGTTTTGTATTTGTTATTGTATCAACCGTGTTATTAAATACAGACGGCGAGAGGGATCGCGTACGAGTAATAGGTTTAGCCGTTAGGTATTTGCTATCATCGATTCTTTTTTTTATTTCTGTATTTTTTTCGCTAACACTCACTGTTATATATGCATTTCTACTGTTTGCACTCATAAGAGTTTTTTTTTTTTCTTTTACTGTTTACAGTTGTGCTCTTCTTATTTGTTATTGTTTATCAACACCGATAATGAAAAAATGTGTGTTTATGTATGTATGTACATACATGTAATTTTTTTTTTTCTTTTTCTTGTATTTACTTTTTTTATACTTTATTTGTTCAAAAAAAAATAAACCGTATGCCGAGTTTAGAAAACACGTCTATCTTCAACGACCGCGTGCATGTCAAAAAATATGACATGCACAACGGAAAAGTGAAATAATGATATTTAATTTTCCATATTTCTCCTTTTTGATATTTTTTTCCTCATTGAACGATCAAAAATTTCAATATATTAGTGGGAGTCCATAATTTAATACGTACCTGGCAATGGATGGTGAAAAAGGTTTTGTAAAAATAGTACCAGAAATAGGTAAGATTTTCACCCCTTAAACGTTTGAATTTCGGAAAAGTACTTAATTCATATTTATATTTTTTTGGATAAGTTACGAATGTGATATAATTTTCATTCCTGTTTATTGGTTTACAAGACAGTTGGGTTGGCAAAAAAAAATGTAATTGTTTTTACCTTTTTTTTATCCCGGTAACATTCGAGTTTTCAAAAATCCCGTCTTAATGGATTGATTTGGCGAGAGAATACCCTCCGGTCCAAATTTCAACTTCTTAGCTTCGGGCTTTTAGGCTCTGCAATAATGATTAATTCAGTCAGTTAGTCCGTAATGTTACCATTTTTTATATATGTATTGTTACGTTTTTACTTAATAAAACGCGTTAAGGTTTATTTCCTTTCCAATAAACCTTTGAGTTCTTTTAATTGCAAATTAAAATTGATGCACACACGAATTCAACTTAACAAACTTTATTGAAATTAATTATAATGTTCACAAAATTTAACCACTATTGTAAGTAACGATCTGAACCGTTTAATGTCTCCAATCAAACTAAACTAAACTTTCATAAGTCAGTTTGTATTTATAGTTCAAAACTATTCCTAGTTGGTTCAAGAACCGTCTAGTAGTTTCTAGAAAATTATGTTCGAATTATTTTAAATCTAAAGTCTACAATTACAATTGCTAGAAAAATTAGTAACTAATATGCGTAAAACTATAATTTACAAGATAACTTATAACTAAAACCATAAATAATTCTTAGACAAATCTAATTTCGTAACACTGCCCTCCACTTAAGCCTGTTCGTCCCAAATAGGCTCAGATTCTCCGTTTCCATAATTGGCTAGTCGTTCTAAATATACCACCTTCATTTTTGATCTTGGACTTTTATATTTCTGAATTCGATACACCACGTCATTCAGTTTCTTTATCACCTTATATGGTCCATCCCAATGAGTCTGCAGCTTGGGAGATAATCCTTTCTTGCGATGTGGATTAAAAAGTAAAACCAACTGGCCTTCTGTAAAGCCTTCCGAATTTGCCGCTCGATCGTATCTGGCTTTCATCTTGTCACTGGACAGCTTGATCCGGCTTCTTACGAACTCATGAAGTTCATTAAGGTAATCTTGTTCTTTTGAGGTAGAGCCTTCATTGTTTTCATCTTTTAGTCCAGGCTTAACGCCAAATTCTAGATCTCCAGGTAGTCTGAGCTCTGTTCCGAAGACAATTTTGGCAGGTGTACGAGAGGTGAAATTGTGAACAGCTGATCTGTATGCCAACAGAAACTTGGGAATGTGTTCATCCCAGTCCTTCTGATGTGCGCTCACTACTTTACGTAAGTGTTCCTCTAATGTGCGGTTAAATCTTTCAACCATGACATCGGATTGTGGATGCAAAGGAGTTGTTCTAGTTTTCCTTATACCGTACAATTCACACATTTCTTTGAACACAGCGGATTCAAAATTCCTTCCTTGGTCGGAGTGTAATTCTATTGGAACTCCGTAGCGGCACACCCAGTTATTCACAAATACGTCGACAACGGTTCTGGCTGCTTGATTTGGGATGGCATACACCTCTGGCCACTTACTAAAGTAATCGATGACTACTAGCACATAACGGTTGCCAGAATCACTCACAGGAAAATGTCCAGCTATATCCATTGCAATTCGCTCAAATGGGGCACCTGAATTGTACTGCTGTAGCGGTCCCCGACTTCTCTTTGCTGGACCTTTTGCGGCAATGCATTGGGTGCAATTTGATATCAAATCAGCCACAGCTTGTTGGCACCCAACCCAGTAGAAACGTTGTTTTAATTTCTCTGGTGTTTTTGTTACGCCAAGATGGCCACCACTAGGGCCATTATGGTATTCAATTAAAACTTCATGCACTTTCGACGACGGCAAACTCAATCTATCGAGCTATCTGTCCTTCCGGATTCTTGAATTGAAGCAACCACCTGAGTGCAGAATGGTCTGTTCTTAACTCAAAATGTTGACCATACAAATACTTGTGAAAATGTTTTATGCACTCCTGTACTGCCAGGAGCTCTCTTCGCGTCACGCAGTAGTTCCTCTCGGGCTTTGAAAGTATTCGACTGTAATAGCCTACGACTCGCTTTATGCCATTGACCACTTGGGAAAGCACACCTCCAATTCCGTATCCGCTCGCATCGGTATCTAACACAAATGTCTCTCCAGTAATGGGATAAGCCAAAATTGGTGCTGAGCACAATAGTGCCTTCAGTCTCTGAAATGCTGCTTCCTGTGCTTCACCCCAGACGTATTTTTGCGCCTTTTTAGTCAACTCGTGTAAGTTTGCAGCAATATTTGCAAAGTTTGGTGCGAAACGCCTGTAGTATGTACATAAGCCTAGAAAACTGCGTAATTCATGTAGATTTTTCGGACGAGGCCACTCCATTACAGCTTTTATTTTATCTTCATCCGTTGAAATGCCTTTAGAGGTTACTCGATGTCCTAGGTACTTTACTTCCTTCTGGAACAGCGAACATTTCTTAGTACTTAGCTTAAGTCCTGCCATGGATACACGTTTCAACACTTCTTCCAGGTTTTTAAGGTGTTCATCAACTGTTTTCCCCATGACAATATTGTCGTCAAGGTACACCAAACATGTCTTTTGGTGAAGACCTTTTAACACCTGCTCCATTAAACGCTCGAATGTAGCCGGAGCATTGCAGAGTCCAAATGGCATCACATTAAACTGCCATAAACCATCACTTGCGCTAAACGCAGTTTTCTCCTTATAATTTTCTGAAATTTCCACTTGCCAATAAACGCTCTGCAAATCTAATGTAGAAAACCATTCCGTTCCGGCTAAAGTGTCCAGGGTATCATCAATTCTAGGCAATGGATAACTATCTTTTTTCGTGACGTCATTTAGTTTTCTGTAGTCTACGCAGAATCTGGTACTTCCATCTTTCTTTTTCACTAACACCACTGGTGAGCTCATTGGACTTGATGATGGTTTAATAACTCCGCTCTTTTCCATCTCGCTAACCAGCTCTCTTACTTCAGCTCGCTTTGCTAGAGGAATGCTTCTAGGTGCCTGTTTTATTGGCTTAGCGCCGCTGGTGTTGATTTCGTGTTTTACGATTGAAGTTCTACCTTGTTTTTGACCTTTCAAAGCAAATACAGAGGCATATTTACGTAGTAGTTGTTTGGCCTTATTTTTACTAGGCGGCGTTAGTTTTTGGGTCCATTTTCGCACATGTTCCTCTAGTGATTCGGGGTCCAACGCAATTAGTTATTGCCTCCGTTGAAGTACATTGTCCAATCTTGCAGTTCTGCGCAAGGACTTTTTCACTACTCGATAAATTTAATATTCTCACGGGAACCAAACTCTTGCTAGGTTTTACGAGGGCATTTGCTGTTACGACATCGCCTTTAATTTCTGCTGGCTCCACCACCCACAAACTGTTGTACTCACATTCTCCATCCATGCGCGCCCATACTAAAGTTTCTGATTTGGGTGGCAATTTTCCACATTCAAGGGCGATTAATTGTCTAACATGGGCCTTGATTTCGTATCCAACTTCAAGGGGTATTTCAACATCACGCCAATACATAATTTGCTGACCCATATCCAAACGAATACTCTGTCCAATCATGAAATCTGCGCCAATGATTACCTTATCTACAATATCAGCCACTATCACTATAAATATGTGATGGATGATTGTATTAGCCATATTTAATTGTACTTTTACTTTTCCATAGACTGTGGCAGACTCTCCCGTAGCTGTTCGCAGTCTTACCCCGCTCAGTGTTTCAATAGATTTTTGTATTAAATCGAGCCTTATAATAGAATGTGATGCCCCAGTGTCCACAGTAAAAATGCTTTTTCGTCCATTAATATAACCGCAAGCAGTAAGATTACTGTTACTATGTTGCACAACTGATATAGAAATTGTGTGGCCATCAGATGCCGAAGCTAGCCCATGCCCCGCAGCGCTAGCTCTTTCTAGTTTAAAATTCACTCTTGTGATGAATGTCGATAAGCACTTTGGTTGTCTCTTTGTGGGGAAGCGGATCGGGATCGTTTCCTTGGTGACTTGCAGTTTCGTTGAATATGACCAGTCTTACCACAGTTATAGCATTTTACTTTGCTTTTGGTTTTATTTTTCTTGTCGCCCAAAGCTTGCAAAACTGCCTCCGTCATGTTTCTCACTTCCTTTAAAATATCTCCTTCGTCCTCAGCAGAGAAATCAAGCTTTCGTACCTATACGCTTGTGGCCTTGAAATTATCCTGGCGGTTTCTTGGGCTAAGGCAAATGATACCGTTTCTGCAAACGATGATTTCTGTGATGCACATACCGCGAGTTTTACAGCAGCATCTCGTATACCATTTACAAATGCTTCGGTCTTAAAGTGATCTAACAATGGATGACTTTCACCTGGATAAGTAATCTGCACCAAACGCTCGATCTCTAGTGCGAAATCCTGTAGCGTTTCGTTTGTCTTTTGAACTCGGCCCCGTAATTCCATTCTGAATATTTCTTTTCTTTGTTCACCACCATACTTACGTTGCAGTGCTACCATAATGTCATCATAATTGTTTCTGCAACTTACTGGTACACTTTCTAATTTTTCAGCTGCAGTTCCTTTTAAAGCCAGAATCAACTCTATGGCTTTTTCTTCATTGTTCCAGGCATTTTTGTTGGAAACTGTGTCAAACTGGAACTTGAACACATTCAATGGTGAGCTGCCGTCAAAACTTGGAGCTCTTATTCTATTCGAGACTTCTGGAAAAACTCGCACCGCTCCCTCTGGGTATTGAAGACGATTTACTTTTTCTTCCAGATGATGTAGTATTCCATCAAAAACCGTGAATTGTGTTTTTACATCCGTGACTTGAGTTTTTACAGCAGTGACTTGTGTTTTTACATCAGTGACTTGTGTTTTTACATCAGTGATTTGTGTTTTTACATCAGTGACTTGTGTTTTTACATCAGTGACTTGTGTTTTTACATCAAACATCTTCTGGTTGAATTCTATCTCCATATCGTCTACTCTTTCATTTATAGCAGTAGAAAATTTTTGAAGCTTCTCAAGTTTTTCATTAGTAGCCTGGAGTTTCTCGTTCGTCACCCTTGAATTTTCTTGAATTTCGGCAAGAATGGTGCTCGAATTTTCTTTAGTAATTTTCTCCATGCTTTCCTCCATTTTTCTAGAAGTTTCAGCCGAATTTTATTTTACCATTCTCTCCATGTTTTTAGAATTTTCTTCCATTTTTCTAGAAGTTTCAGCCGAATTTTCTTTTACCATTCTCTCCATGTTTTTAGAATTTTCTTCCATTTTCTCCATCATAGCAGCAAACATTGTGCTAAAATCCATGTTGCTTGTTACTGCACGGGTAGCAACTTCTATTTCTTCTTTTTCATCAAATTCATAAGCTGCGATGTCAATATTGCGTCGCTTAAATTCATCGATTAATCTTCTCTGCAGCTCAGCTTTATTTCCTGCAGTCGGCAGATCCAACTTGCCCAACTCCTTAAGCTGCTCAACTTTAAGCTCATCGAATTTCATTGTTTATAAATTTTTTTTTTATTTATTGCAATTTCACTTCTGACACCAATTGTTACGTTTTTACTTAATAAAACGCGTTAAGGTTTATTTCCTTTCTAATAAACCTTCGAGTTCTTTTAATTGCAAATTAAAATTGATGCACACACGAATTCAACTTAACAAACTTTATTGAAATTAATTATAATGTTCACAAAATTTAACCACTATTGTAAGTAACGATCTGAACCGTTTAATGTCTGAAATCAAACTAAACTAAACTTTCATGAGTCAGCCTGTATTTGTAGTTCAAACTATTCCTAGTTGGTTCAAGAACCGTCTAGTAGTTTCTAGAAAATTATGTTCGAATTATTTTAAATCTAAAGTCTACAATTACAATTGCTAGAAAATTTAGTACAGTGGCGTTCATAAAAATTGTAACTAATATGACATAAATCTATAATTTACAAGATAACTTATAACTAAAACCATAAATAATTCTTAGACAAATCTAATTTCGTAACAATATATATATACCTACATATGTATATATACCTACATTAATAATATTTAGTCTATGAAATAATTAAAAGTTACTATTAGAAATCTATAAAAAAATGTAGCTGTATTTTTTTGCCTTACATTTCAACAACAACAAGTAAGTCAAAGTCTAAAATATAACAAACAACAAAAAATAAATTCTCCGGCTCGTTCTGTTACTCTTTAAATTTTTGGCGTTCCATTTATTTAAGCGTGAAGGGAAACAAGAGGCTAATCATCCGCACCAAATTTGAATAAAATACCGGAGAAACAAATTGCCTTTGTAGGAAACTTTTTTTTTTGTGAAAATTATAAATTTTTCGATAGCTCTTGTTAACTCGCTAGCAGGTACTTCTTTTGACCCAATTAAATAGTTCTTTCACGATTCTTTGTTTTTATTCAATAAATTAATAAATAAATAATGGCGCTCGATAAAGTTGTAAAAACGACCTTTTGAGTTTTGAATGGGAGTACCCGGAATCAAAGGCTGGTGAGTACAGCCATGGCTTAGAAGGTCTCGTGCAGACCTCGACTCATTTTGGCAGCAAATCAAAAGGACTTGTGAAGAATGTACGTACTAGGGTATTCATTTAATCGGGCTTTTACTTTAATCGGTTAATCGCTCGATTAATTAACCGAGGTTTTGGTTTAATCGGCTAATAATCGGTTATTTTGTAATTGATCGGTTTACCGATTAATAAAGTTTTTTTTTATATAAATTAAGTAATTTCAATCCATAAAAATGCATAAATTATTTATTTAAAAAAAAGCAATAACATAACAAACATAACAATTCTTGAACTACGACGAACAAACAAAAAAATAATTCTTAAATACGGAATACATATTTTTTAATTAATACATAAATATTATGTAATAATTTAAAGATAAACTGATTGATAATTTTATTAGTTATTTCAATAGTTTAAGGAGACCTTAAACATAATCTTTTTGAAAAATAACCACAATACTAATTAAATGTTTAGAATTTAAGCGATTCTTTTCTTTAGTTTTGATAAATCTTGACTTGGAAAAAAATTCTATCACTTATCTTGGATGTTGGCGATATCGAAGGCAATCCATAATACAGAATATCTTAGTTCTCACTCCTTTTCCTGAGTTTCTCTTAACGAATAAAATCTTCCATTATGTGTTACGCGTGGCCAATATCTATTAATAATAAAAATTGGATCGTAATCGTTTGTCTCACCGAAAATTTTAAACAATGGTTAAGGGCATGAACAAGATTTTTCCGCTAGCTCTTTGGAAGAATTAGTTCCTAACCCGAATAACAATCACGTAATCATATTAAAATACATATATTATGCCAAATAAAATACCAGAATATGTAATAGCATTACAAGGAAATCGACCTTTAAAGAAAAAGATATAAAATTAACAAACACGAATTGGTGGCTGGTTGACTCACCATAGGGTAAAATTATCCCACCCAATTAATAAACACCTTGACAGAAAGATTACCCCTAATTATAAATCTGCCCAAAAAAAAAATCATTATGACCTTTTCTTAATTATAGTGACATTTTGTTTTGGCTATCCTTCCCATTAAAAAAAATAAATTAGTGTTTAATTTTACAACAAAAATTCATTCATAATTTTATTCAAGAAAAATAATATAGGAAATATGAAATGTAAACAAAACCAAACTAAAATTACAAGTAGTCTTTACTTTTATATTCATTAATGATGTTTGTATGCTTTAAAAAAAAGTGTTCTTTCTTAGGGAGTTATAAAAACGAGTAAGATAAAACAGAAAAAGGCTATATATGATTGGCACAAAATAGAAATCGGACTGACAGACATAAGTTAAATAAGCAATAAGTATTTTTTTTCTTTTTTTTTATCAAAATCAAATTAATGATTTAGTTGTTTCATTTCACGATGTCTCTTTGATATTGGGCCCAGCATTCTGGAGTACATAATGTGATATTGTACATAATAGAAAAAATTATTTTGCAATTAGTATTTAAATTAAGAAAATAACAAAAAAAAAAATAAAAAATATATACGTAAGTATATTAAAACGAATAAAAAGAAATCATGAAAAATCAACTTAAATAAACTAATGTCCAGTCTCTCAGATGCTCTCGTTGTTCAAACACGCATTCGCAGAAGTTCTTGTTTCAAGTGCATATTTGAAATAAAAACAACTTTCAGTCTTTAAATACATTAAAAAAAAATTAAAGAAAAACATAAAAAAATGAATATTCTAAAACCAAAACAATCTATCACAGTACTGAATAAACAACAAAAGTTTAAGACTCATAAAATTAAACGTACAAGACCTAGTGAAGATGTTAAAGCATCATGCGTAAACACAATGTCAAAAACAAACTAAAGCCAATAACAATGCAGGGCCTGCAAATTCTTCAAATTATTTTTCGCTGTTACAGACTGTTGATGATATTATAAACGATGTAATACAAGTGTTTGGGATTTTATTAAATTAATAGTTTAATCACAAACCCTGTTTTAACGTAACGTAAATTTTATTTCTTATTTGTATTTGCCTTTTTATTTGGTTGGCTGGCGGCGACCACAATTATTGCAAAAATAATGTTTCAAAAACTTTGGCGTGAAGGACTAGATTGGTCAGATACTTTGCCAAAATCGCTAAGCGATGAGTGGTCAAATTATCGAATCGCATTAAAAAATATCGAACAAATAACAATACCTCACTGGTTTAGCTGTGAAGCTTCAGCAAAAGTTGAATTACATACTTTCTGTGATGCATCAAAACTAGCTTTTGCTGCTTGCTTATACATCAGAATAATAGCCGAAGATGGTTCGATACAGGTCAATCTTGTACAAGCAAAAACCAAGGTGGCTCCTCTTAAAGTGCTCACAATTCCAAAACTGGAATTATGTGCAGCAGTATAAGCAGCAAAATTGACAAACAAAATTAAACATAATATTGGTCTACATATTTAAAAAATCACATAATGGTCAGATAGCAGTACAGTTTTAAATTGGATTAAGTGTCAATCGTCACTACTACCAGTTTATGAGGCAAATCGTGTTTCGCAAATACAAAGATTAACCAACGTAATTGACTGGAAATACGTCTCCACTAGAGATAATCCAGCAGACTGTGCAACAAGAGCGTTATTACCACAAGAACTTTCTAAGCAAACACTTTGGTGGAAAGGACCCTATTGGCTAGTTAATGAGCCTGAAAAATGGCCGGTTGTAAAATTCAGAAATTCCATACAATCAACAAACATTACCATCGATGTAGCAACAACAACACTGTCAACCACAAATAATAATCAATTATATCAAAATTTACAACATTTACAAAACTTAAACGAGTTACAGCATTTATATTCCGCTGGTATTATAATTTGAAAGATTATATATTAAGAAAAAAGAATGGAGATAGTATAAAAGTTAATACAAATATTTCGAGTATACAATATCTCTCAACAGCAGAAATAAATAGAGCTCAGTTTGTCATAGTTAAGCAGTGTCAACAAATTTCGTTTCATGAGGAAATTAGATGTCTACTCAAACAAAAATGCTTACATTTTAATAGCAAAATAATAAATTTACAGCCATTTTTTGATAATAAAGGCTTATTACGTGTAGGTGGCAGAATTAAAAATGCAAATGTGTCCTACTGTAAGAAGCATCCAGTTGTACTAAGTAAAAATTATCCCACATCAGTCCTTATTTTTGCTGATGCACATTTTAAAACACTACATGGCGGTTTACAACTGATGCAAACTTATGTTTTGTCTCCATTCTGGATAATATCATCTAGAAATACTGCAAATTCTGTAAAAAGAAAATGCATAGTTAGTCTTAAATATACAGCAAAGGCCGCACAACAAATTATGGGCAATCTGCCATCGGTGCGCTTACACCCTACAAGACCATTTAAGCATAGTGGCTTGGATTATGCCGGTCCTATAATAACATGATAAGACAATCATTGTTACGTAGAAGTACTACAAGCAAAGGCTACATTTGTCTTTTTGTTTGCATGTGCACAAAGGCAGTACACCTTGAAACAGTTTCTAACCTTACAACGGATGCCTTTCTTGCAGCTATTGGGCGATTTATTTCACGAAGAGGACCTTGTACGGATTTATATTCCGATTGCAGAACTACTTTCGTTGGAGCAACCAAAGAGCTACGTGCTTTGCATAATCAGTCGAGAAGTTCTCTTCCAAAGGACTTAGCTGAAACGTTAAACAATGATGGCACAACCTGGCACTTCATTCCACCAGCCTCACCCCATTTTGGAGGATTATGGGAAGCTGGTGTGAAATCAACTAAGAACCATTCGTCGTTTTATGGGAGATCGTATCCTAACGTTTGAGGAGTTATCAACTCTTTTGTGTCAAATTGAAAGTTGTTTAAATTCAAGGCCATTATGTCCCCTATCAACTGATCCAACAGATCTGAACGTTTTAACACCAGCCCTTTTTCTTGTTGGAGAACCGACTACGACTATATCAGATGGAGATCTACTTGATACTAAAATAGACCGACTATCGCATTGGAAGCAAATTGAAAAACTTAAACAACATTTTTGGCAACGATGGTCAAACGAGTTTATCTGCAGATTGCAATCAAGGCCTAAATGGAACTCTATAAAGAGAGAAGCTCGAGTTGGAAATATTGTCTTGCTTCTACATGAGCGCTATTCCCCAGGAAAATGGCCATTAGCTAGAGTAGAGGAAGTACATCCATGTTCGGATGGCCACATTCGTGTAGTAACCCTATATTGCAATGGAAAGTATTTAAAGCAATCAGTGGCAAAAATTAGTTTTCTTCCCGCAAATGATGACGAGACGAGACTTCCTGCTGAATAATTCCGGTTTAAGAACTATTGTTCTTAGTGGGGGAGAAATGTTTGGGATTTTATTAAATTAATAGTTTAATCACAAACCCTGTTTTAACGTAACCATGCTTTAACGTAACGTAAATTTTATTTCTTATTTGTATTTGCCTTTTTATTTATATTTTGAGTGTTTTTGGGTTACTTGTAATGTTCTAAAGTATGTATCTATTGAGTTTGTGTAAAGTTGCCGAAGCTTGTAGTTCTCAGCCACATTGTAAATTAAATTAATTAAATTTAAATAAATGTTAATTGTTTTAAATAATATTCAAATCATTTCAATCTGAAATTCTCGTACATTTTATTGGTGCCGAAACCCGGGACTCTATCAATTCCAGACTGAAAAACTCAACTTTACTTTTTATAACTTAAATTATACTCCTCCTACGTGGATATAATAAATATAATCTCTACCAGATTTAATTACTTGTGGACTATTAAATCTCATATTTTATATGTAAATTTCTTTATTTTCTGGCAGCATCATATACATATAAATAAAATTAAAGCGAAATCTTTTTCATTGCACACTTCACAAAATGGAGCACATTTGAACTGTAATAGAAACACAAAAAACCGCAATTCGACATTTGCAAAAAATTTCGTTAAATTTTGAACAGATGCCAAAAGAACAATTTACAAAAGGCTACATACAAACCTTACTTGAAGAAGTTGAACTAACCTACAAACACTTCAAAGAAGATCACGAACAAATATGTGAAACTGTTCACGAAAACTCAATACTTGAAAGTGATGTTCCTTATTTAAAAGACGATCTTTATTATATCTTTTTTGATAATTATTTAACACTTAAATCAAAACTTCTGGATTTGTCTGCCGAACTTACCACGTCACAACAGCACATGTCAAGCACATTCGTATCTACTACAATGCAAAATGCATCTTTTACTGCAAGCGCAAGATTACCAAAAATTGAACTCCCATCGTTTACTGGCGAATGCATTGAGTGGATTCCATATCGTGACATGTTCCTTTCTTTGGTACACAACAATCAGTCTCTTACAGGCATGCAAAAATACTTTTACCTTAAAGGTTCATGTAAGGGATCTCCACTAGAGATTATTAACCAATATCCAGCATCAGAAAATAACTACGCTGCAGCATGGAGTGCGCTAGAAGAAAGGTATCATAACACTAGAAAAATGGTAGAACAAATATTAAAGAAATTGTTAAACATTCCCACGTCAAACGGGTCATTTGAAAGTATAAAAGAATTGCTTGACACAACACGTTCTTCAATATCTTTTCTGAAGTCTCTTAACATTGAGGTAGACAAATGGGATGATTTGCTTACAAGTCAAAAATTAGATAAACAAACCAGAAAGGAGTGGGAGCAGTCCATAAGTACCAACACTCGAATTCCACCAATGTCAAGTATGTTTAACTTTCTTGAATTATCATTCCGCACGTTAGAATCAGATGAAGAAGCGCACACTGCGCCAAAATTAGAAAATATTAATAAAAACTCAACAAAGGATTAATAAAAGAACTTTTCATGTTAATAACACAACAGTCAATAGCAATTTCTGCCCTTGCTGCCAACGTCGACATCCACTGTACAAATGTTTCAAATTGTCGTCACTGCCCCCAGCAAAAAAAAAAAAAGCTGTTATACAACAAAATAACGTTTGTTTTAATTGTTTACATACTGGTCATAGCGTAAATCACTGTACATCAACAGCTCGCTGTCAAGAATGTAAGCAAAAACACCACACTTTTTACATAGTTCATTCTTAACAGAAAATGAAAACACCCAAACACAGCAAACTACAAACGCTCTGTCTACTACAGTTGAAAACAATAATCAAAGCTCATCGCGCAGCATTCAACATAACGAACAGTGTTTTGGTAACATTTCTTCACATAATGTAAACAGTAAATCTCAAGTACTGTTAGCAACAGCTAATGTTTTAATAAAACACCAAACTGGAACACATACTGTAAAAGCTTTAGTAGACCAAGGCTCTCAAGCATCATATATAAAAAATGAAATTGTAAAGCTGTTAAATCTAGATAAAGAAAAAAGAGAAGAAACATCTGTTAGTGGAATTGGAGGAAATAACAAAATGTTATTAAATCTGCAGTTGCTGTCAAACTATGACATAAAGTTTTGTTTACGAATTGATACATTAGTAGTGCAAAAATTGACGTCTTATAACCCATGTAATATAAACAAACGTGAATTACCAAATTTAAATCAATGTTATTTATCAAACCCCAAGTTTTATTTACCAGCAAAAATTGATATTTTATTGGGAAGTGATGTGTACGGTGAGATCATGATAGCCAATTCATTTAAGTTTCCAAATAGTGTTTACATACAGGAAAGTCAGTTTGGTTGGCAAGTTTCAGGGCCTGTTGTTAATTGTTCTACTGAACAGCGGCTAAACATAAATATTTGTAACCTTGAAAATCAACTACGACTTTTTTGGGAACAGGAAGAACAAACAGAAGAAAGAACGTTGTCATTATAGGAAGAATTGTGTGAAAGGTTATTTAGTAAAACTAATAAAAGAGATGCTAGTGGTCGATTTACGGTACATTTACCATTTAAAAACGCTCTTTTTGGAGAAGCACTACCTAAGTTCTACAATACCGATTACAACGCATTAAAAAGGCTAAAACAATTGGGTTCGTCATTTATTACCAGACCACAGTTTGCAGCAGCTTACAAGGAGCTTATGGCCAAATATATAAAACTAAACCATATGGAAAATGTTGGTAAATATCCACAATCTCTCCCACATCAATGCTTTCTTTTGCCACATAATGGGGTGCTAAGAGAAAATAGTGCTACCACCAAACTTAGAGTAGTTTTTGATGGAAGTAGCAAAACCTTGCCGTACACTTCTTTAAATAATGAACTTAGCCCTAGACCCCTACTTCAAAATGATTTACCAGAAGTGATAACACGTTGGCGACGATTTAAGCTTTCTTTTACTGCCGATTTGGAGAAAATGTTTAGGCAAATTAATATTTGTCAAGAACATCAGAAATATCAATGTATTCTGTGGCGCGATGAAATTACAACCGACATTAATATTTACAAATTAAAAACAGTAACTTATGGCACAACAAGCGCATTATTTCTTGCAATAAGAGTTATTAAACAAATTGCTACTGATGGAGCTGAAAAATTCCCTCTTGCCAGTAAAGTGCTTAAATCTGCCATATACGTAGACGATGTAATATCTGGTACAGACACTCTTCACGAGATCATTCAATTACAACAACAACTGCGTATGCTGCTGGAAAGTGTTGGATTTAATTTACATAAGTGGAATTCAAATTCTGCAGAGTTTTTGAAACACATTCCAAAGGAGTACTTAGCAACACATCCCTTTGAACTAGAACATTGTGAAATGGTTTAGGCACTAGGTTTATCATGGAACACTCAAACTGATTGCTTTTGTTTTAAAATAAATTATAATTTTTCTGATAAAATAATAAAAAGTAGTGTTCTTTCAGATTCTGCTAGACTTTTTGACCCTCTTGGTTGGCTGGCGGCGACCACAATTATTGCAAAAATAATGTTTCAAAAACTTTGGCGTGAAGGACTAGATTGGTCAGATACTTTGCCAAAATCGCTAAGCGATGAGTGGTCAAATTATCGAATCGCATTAAAAAATATCGAACAAATAACAATACCTCACTGGTTTAGCTGTGAAGCTTCAGCAAAAGTTGAATTACATACTTTCTGTGATGCATCAAAACTAGCTTTTGCTGCTTGCTTATACATCAGAATAATAGCCGAAGATGGTTCGATACAGGTCAATCTTGTACAAGCAAAAACCAAGGTGGCTCCTCTTAAAGTGCTCACAATTCCAAAACTGGAATTATGTTCAGCAGTATAAGCAGCAAAATTGACAAACAAAATTAAACATAATATTGGTCTACATATTTAAAAAATCACATAATGGTCAGATAGCAGTACAGTTTTAAATTGGATTAAGTGTCAATCGTCACTACTACCAGTTTATGAGGCAAATCGTGTTTCGCAAATACAAAGATTAACCAACGTAATTGACTGGAAATACGTCTCCACTAGAGATAATCCAGCAGACTGTGCAACAAGAGCGTTATTACCACAAGAACTTTCTAAGCAAACACTTTGGTGGAAAGGACCCTATTGGCTAGTTAATGAGCCTGAAAAATGGCCGGTTGTAAAATTCAGAAATTCCATACAATCAACAAACATTACCATCGATGTAGCAACAACAACACTGTCAACCACAAATAATAATCAATTATATCAAAATTTACAACATTTACAAAACTTAAACGAGTTACAGCATTTATATTCCGCTGGTATTATAATTTGAAAGATTATATATTAAGAAAAAAGAATGGAGATAGTATAAAAGTTAATACAAATATTTCGAGTATACAATATCTCTCAACAGCAGAAATAAATAGAGCTCAGTTTGTCATAGTTAAGCAGTGTCAACAAATTTCGTTTCATGAGGAAATTAGATGTCTACTCAAACAAAAATGCTTACATTTTAATAGCAAAATAATAAATTTACAGCCATTTTTTGATAATAAAGGCTTATTACGTGTAGGTGGCAGAATTAAAAATGCAAATGTGTCCTACTGTAAGAAGCATCCAGTTGTACTAAGTAAAAATTATCCCACATCAGTCCTTATTTTTGCTGATGCACATTTTAAAACACTACATGGCGGTTTACAACTGATGCAAACTTATGTTTTGTCTCCATTCTGGATAATATCATCTAGAAATACTGCAAATTCTGTAAAAAGAAAATGCATAGTTAGTCTTAAATATACAGCAAAGGCCGCACAACAAATTATGGGCAATCTGCCATCGGTGCGCTTACACCCTACAAGACCATTTAAGCATAGTGGCTTGGATTATGCCGGTCCTATAATAATATGATAAGACAATCATTGTTACGTAGAAGTACTACAAGCAAAGGCTACATTTGTCTTTTTGTTTGCATATGCACAAAGGCAGTACACCTTGAAACAGTTTCTAACCTTACAACGGATGCCTTTCTTGCAGCTATTGGGCGATTTATTTCACGAAGAGGACCTTGTACGGATTTATATTCCGATTGCAGAACTACTTTCGTTGGAGCAACCAAAGAGCTACGTGCTTTGCATAATCAGTCGAGAAGTTCTCTTCCAAAGGACTTAGCTGAAACGTTAAACAATGATGGCACAACCTGGCACTTCATTCCACCAGCCTCACCCCATTTTGGAGGATTATGGGAAGCTGGTGTGAAATCAACTAAGAACCATTCGTCGTTTTATGGGAGATCGTATCCTAACGTTTGAGGAGTTATCAACTCTTTTGTGTCAAATTGAAAGTTGTTTAAATTCAAGGCCATTATGTCCCCTATCAACTGATCCAACAGATCTGAACGTTTTAACACCAGCCCTTTTTCTTGTTGGAGAACCGACTACGACTATATCAGATGGAGATCTACTTGATACTAAAATAGACCGACTATCGCATTGGAAGCAAATTGAAAAACTTAAACAACATTTTTGGCAACGATGGTCAAACGAGTTTATCTGCAGATTGCAATCAAGGCCTAAATGGAACTCTATAAAGAGAGAAGCTCGAGTTGGAAATATTGTCTTGCTTCTACATGAGCGCTATTCCCCAGGAAAATGGCCATTAGCTAGAGTAGAGGAAGTACATCCAGGTTCGGATGGCCACATTCGTGTAGTAACCCTATATTGCAATGGAAAGTATTTAAAGCAATCAGTGGCAAAAATTAGTTTTCTTCCCGCAAATGATGACGAGACGAGACTTCCTGCTGAATAATTCCGGTTTAAGAACTATTGTTCTTAGTGGGGGAGAAATGTTTGGGATTTTATTAAATTAATAGTTTAATCACAAACCCTGTTTTAACGTAACCATGCTTTAACGTAACGTAAATTTTATTTCTTATTTGTATTTGCCTTTTTATTTATATTTTGAGTGTTTTTGGGTTACTTGTAATGTTCTAAAGTATGTATCTATTGAGTTTGTGTAAAGTTGCCGAAGCTTGTAGTTCTCAGCCACATTGTAAATTAAATTAATTAAATTTAAATAAATGTTAATTGTTTTAAATAATATACAAATCGTTTCAATCTGAAATTCTCGTACAACAAGTTAATAAAACAACAAAAGTTGTAGTACCACCTATAACAATATTAAAATGCAAAATCGAAAATTTCAATAGGACTTAAACTGATTTGTAAAACCAAAACTGATTTTGATAGGATGTGTGAGGTGCTTACAAACACCTACGAATTTTTCACTTATGCAACAAAGAGTGAAAAGCCCTAAAAAGCTCTTATTCTTGGTCTTGATAAATTTGACCTTATGATTATAAAGAAAAAACTCTCGATATGGGATTGGTATGTTTGGATGTTAAACTCGTTACAAAAAGACCATTTACAACGCCGAATTTGTTATGTATGTCGTATACCTTCAAAGTCAGTCAATAACATTTAGAGAACTACGACAAAATTATTCCATAATCGATTATGTCAAGGTAAGATGGGAATTCCAACATGCCAATAAATATAAACTTACACAATGCTACAACTGTCAGATGTTTGGTCATGGTTCTAGCAAGTGCAAAGTAAGAACTTTCTGCGCAATCTGTGCAGGACAACATAAAACGTCTGACTGTTATGTAACCACAGTTAAGTGTGCTAATTGCAACGGGCCTCATAAGTCCTTTTCTGACGATTGCCCAAATAAAGCAAGCTACATACAAATACGACAAAGAGCTCAACCAACACCGCGTCGTACTGCTCGAAACAATGGACATTTACAGTCGGAACTTCCCAAATACCTTACGTCAAAATGCCCCTATCAGGTGTCTGGCAAATATCAAACAACAGCAATATTACCAACAACAGCAACATTATTAATAACAACGACTTGTTCACACTACAAGAAATAAAATGTTTAACTCCCGAACTTATAACAAATCTTCGCAACTGCAGAAGCAAATCTGATCAGTTTGAGGTGATTACTAACCTCGCCTGCAAGTTCCTCTCATAATGATCAATGGCCTAAATATCATTACCTGGAATGCTAGAGGCATTCGCAACAAATGTTTCAATTTTTAATCAGACACAACGTACATGTATGCCTAGTTTCGGAAACGTGGCTTAAACACAATGTATCTATAAGGCATAATGAATTTTATACATATAGAAACGATAGCGAAAATGCCAGAGGTGGCGCGGCTGCAATTATGGTTAGGAAAAATATCTCTCATAAATTACTTTCATTGTAAATACTAACCTTATTGAAAATATTGGTATAAAACTTTTTATTAACAACGGTAGTTATAATATTTATTCTCGTTATTTTCCAGGTGGTTCGGCAGGTTCCGATAATAAGAGAAAACGCCTTTTTGCGTTAGATGTTCAAAAACTTACGATTAATAGGGGTCAAAAATACATACTTGGTGGTGATTTCACCTGTAGTCATCAGATGTGGGGTTGTATTAGGGCAATTTGCTGGGGAAACTTACTACATGATAAGTTGGAGTCCTATGAAATATACATTATGTATCCACACGATCATACATACGTTCTAGCTCTAATAGGCAATGTTCTACCCTTGACTTTTTTTTAATGAACACAATTGAAACAATATCACCAGCAATTGTTGTAAATGACTTAAGTTCCGACCATTTGCCAGCCAGTAAATGCCTTATCTATTTCTAAGTTGGATTTTAGTAAGGCAAATTGGAAAACTTTTTCGAGATATCTCTATAGACATTTTATCCTACCACGTACGAATGACATTGTCATTGAGGATCATATATTTACTATGATAGTTAACTTCAGACGCCTTACAAATGAGGGAATTAGTGCTAGTGTTCCAAGGAAAATAACTTCATTCTAAAATAAAATCGTTACGCCTTTATGTGAGGAATTTAATTCAGCAAAGAAATAGTGCTCACCGAAAGTGGCAACGTTTTAGAAACTTGGAAGATTTTTACGATGTTAAGATACTTAACGAAATTATTAGAAAAGCAATAGATACAGTCAGAAACAGTTCAAAATCTCCGATTCTGAAACAAAATAATTCTTGTTACACAACAAATCTCAAAATGTGAAGTACTTGCTCAAACGTTTGCTTCTAACCGCACAATCTCAAATAATCTTGGGGATCCTTAAACGATATCCCAAGTTAACAATACCCTGTAATCTTTTCAGTCATCAGCTGTAAACTTGTCAAATCATACCTCCACAAATACTTCACACATTTCGTGCATTATACAAAAGTTAAAACCAACAAAGTCACCAGGTCTTGACGATATTAATAACATATGTTTAAAAGCATTCCCCAAAAATGGAATAAAATATCTTACTATTATATTAAATTCTTGTTTAAAACTTTGTTATTTTCTACGTGAGTTTAAACAGTCTAAGGTTATTCCAATTAAGAAACCAAACAAACCACCTGATTGTCCTTCCTCAAACCGACCTACAAGCCTTTTGTCATCCATTACCAACATTCTTGAAAAAGTTATTAAGGAAAAATTAACCAACTTTATTGAAACCAACAATATTATTCCTCCTCACCAATTTGGCTTCCGTAGTCAACACAACACGGTACAACCATTAGTGAGAATATGAAATTTGGTCATTTCTAATTTTGCTAACCAAAATTCAACTGGACCGGTATTGCTGGATGTCAAAGCTGCATTCGATTCAGTGTGGCACAAGGGATTAATCTATAAGATGTTTCGTTTAAACTTTCCCATTAATATTGTTAAAATTATTCAGAGTTTTCTCTCTCTCCGGAGTTTTAAAGTTGGTTCAGCTTGTTCTGGAAATTATAGTGTCCCAGCTAGTTGTCCACAGGGCTCATTTCTTTCTCCGATTCTTTATAATTTGTATACATATGATCTTCCCCAACTTGATTATTGTACAATGTCAATTTTTGCAGACGAAACTGCAATTATTTGCTTGGATATGTTTGCTGTTGATGTTGTAACAAATTTGCAAAGAGCTTTAGTGGAGATCACAACTTATTTTAAGACATGGAAAATTATGTTGAACAGTGAAAAAACACAGGCAATATTTTTTTACAAGGAAAAGGAAATCTTGTTACACCCCCCTAGTATCTATCAATATCGCTAACCATTTAATTCCATGGGAACAAAAAGTTAGATATTTAGGTGTCATACTAGATCCTAAAATGAAATTTAAGGGTACATAACATATGTTTTAAATAAGATAAATATTCTAATTCGCATACTGTATCCTTTTATAAATCGAAATTCAAGATTAAATAT
Source organism: Pollenia amentaria (assembly GCA_943735925.1). Lineage (NCBI taxonomy): Eukaryota > Metazoa > Arthropoda > Insecta > Diptera > Polleniidae > Pollenia > Pollenia amentaria. The sequence goes on along the minus strand of OX031007.1, from coordinate 83,922,057 downwards.
AGCAAACAAACAAATAATTCTCAAGGCAATATTTCATGCTCCTGTTTGGGCAAATAGTGCCATATGTCATATTAAATAGCTTCAGATTTCTCAATACAAATTACTGAAGATGATTTTTAATCTTCCTTGGCATTTCTCTACCAATAGACTCCACGAACTCGCAAATATAGAACTATAAAGGAAAAATTAAATAGACTCTCAGATGACTTTTATCTGCGTTGTAGTAACTCTGAATATGCGCATATTAATGGCTTATTACCACCTTAGTACATGTAAGCTCGTAAAATAAGTTTTATCTAAAATCGTTTAAATAGGTTTATTGTAAATTTTTCCCTCCAATATAATTTTATAAATTAAGTTTAATTATTAAGAGGAAAAAGAAACAATCTTAAACTCTTGGTATATATATAACATAAAAAAAATAATGTTAATAACACTGGTTTACAGCCAAAAAAAATACCAAGAACGCCACATACCTAGATAAGTTAATTGGGACCTCCTAAACACGAAAAACGCCGTAATTTTTTTCTAAGTACCGTTTTTTAAATAACGGTACTTTTGTGTTTTTCGGTGTATGGTCCCACTCAAACCCTTGTGGAGCCCAACCAATAAAAAAATAAAATTTGTTTTTGTTTTCAGTACAAGTTCCCGGATTTACATTTTAGTTTTAAAAAACAGCCAGGTCTATTATTGTGCATTGGATTTTTAAGCAATTAAGGTTTTTCCAAAATTTTATGGTCCTTTACTGTCTTATAAGCGTGCCTGTTTCTTACAGGTAACAAAACGCGCGAAACACTTAATTACACTTAAAATGTTGGTAATTAAATAAGCTATTAGGTAAAAAAATAAAACATTCCAGGTCTTTATAACGTAGAAAAAAAACGAAATAAAAATGAAAATTTTTGGAACAAACGTAAAAAATAGGCAAATTTTGAATTTTGAGGTGCCATAACTCAGCCATTTATATCCATATATCACAAATAAATGAATTGAAAATTTAAATATACTAATGGAAAATATTCGTTAAATTAAATATTAATAGTATTATTTATATTTAATAAAAAAAATTCAGAGTTGAAAAAAACACGTATAAATTAAGTATTTAAACAAATTAAAAAAAAAAATTAAATTAAATTATTTAAATTTCATATTTGGCGTCAAGTAATGAAAATTAAATATACAGCCATGTCACTGAGTACAATTCCGTTCGGAATGATTACGTTCGGAACCGAAGAAAACATATTTGTTTATTGATAGAAAGTATATTTTGATAGTTATTTGTCCTTTAAGATACAGAAAACTCCCATTCCGTTTAGGAAAACAGAAATGGTTTCATTCCACAAAATTTTTTCGTAATGTTAAGAAGCCCAAAATTCGGAATGAAGTCCGTTTCCGAAAGGAATTGTACTCTGTGACATGGCTAATAGCACAGTACAACATTTTTCAGTTAATTGATTGCCAACTCAATTCTGTGAACTGTATGTGAAATTAGACCCAAAAAGAAGAATTTCTGCATCATTCGTTTTGTCTTCTTACCTGCGATTTGAAGTTAGTATCGATTTGAAGTTAGTACTATCGTATAGGGGAATTTATCACGTTTTAGGCCCTGTTGTTTGACATAGCTCGACAACCCCTAGCCCAATTTAGTTGAAATAAATTTTAAAAAATTAAGAATTACAATTCCCTTAATCTGTTCATATATTGTTTTCCTATACAAGTAACACTTTCGAAGTTAAAAATGAATGTATGAAGGGAAAAAATTATTTTTTGCCTAAAAATTTAAATATTTTTTTTTTTAAAATACATAAAAAATCCAAAATGGAAAAAAGTTTCAAGTCTAGTTATTTTTTCGCAAAGTCACATAACCTATGAGCAAAATGAGACAAAGATCATAAAAATCGATGAACGCGTTTCGCTTTTATTCGCAATTGAGTAAATGTATGAATTTCAAAAATCAGTTATAGCCACCACCCTTAAAATAAAAATAAAAATATAAATTAAAAAATTATCATGCAAAAAAAAACTTTATTTATAAAAACTTAATGAAAATAAAATAATATGCAATTAATACGCAATTATAATATGCATAAAAACAAATTGTAAAAGGGGACTTATGGTACCCACAGACGAGGCAACATTTGTGAAAACCTGAAATTTATTGCGGAACAGAAGTGGCTTTATTTATTTCTACAAATATTGATATTGTTAAAGAAATTAAAGAAAATGCAAAACAATTTTATATAAAATTTTGCGAAGTTTTGAGAACCAAAGTCAACTTTAATAACGAAGTTTTAATGTGGTTCCATAAATTTACTCCTGAAAATATTATTTCAGGTAAAACAAGTTGTATTGTACCTCTTCTCGTAAAAATACTTGCGAATGAAATTGCACATTTTGATTAAATCAATAATCAATTTAGAGCTTTAGCTGATGTCGAGCAACTGCAGTCGTTAAAAACTGAAAACATTTGTAGTTTTTGGTCGGTAGTAGCTCATTTACAAAAAGAGCTGAATGTCCATATGTTTCCTGACATTTCTAAAGTCGTTGCTGGAATTGTATCCGTTCAACATTCTTTTTAAAATATAATAAAAACTAAGAACAAGTCTCATGCAAACAAAGGATTGGTTATGATCGATAAACTCATGCTGCCATGATGTAAAAATTCCAAATAGTTTATTAACTAAACAAATAAGTGGCTGATTTTGATCTCATATATTTATAAGACTTTTATGTACCTTATTTTATTCATACATATAATGTATGCTAATATTAAGTTTTTTTTTTTTTTGTGTAAATTGAATATTTATGTACTTTTTTTGTTGTTTTAATAAATTAAAAAAATGTTACCGTGAAGGTGCAAAAAGTACATTTTTTTGGAAGTTGGTACAAAATTAAAAACCCCATTTAACATCCCTGGCACGATGTCTAAAAATTTCCTTGGAGGTTAGAGAAGAATTCGTATTCCGCGGATATTCTTTGTTTTAGACATTCTTTAGACTTAACAAAATTAAGCTTATCATTTGTGCAGCAGTTCTAGCTTATATGATCGACTCAAAAGTGCTTCTTCGTCGCAAGGCTTCATCTTGGAGAGCTTTTTGGCAGGCCACGGTGAAAATAAAACCACATTTATGCAAGCCGTATTTTGAAGAACCATGTTAGGATGACTCCACAAAAAAAAAAAAAAAAAAACTGTCACTCAATAATTTAACATCAATTAAAATATTTTAAATATACTTTAATAAAATGTCCGCGTGAACAAATTATGTAATTATTTAGTACTTTTGCCGATTTGACTAATTAACACCTCTTACACTGACCACTTTCAAGTAAAAAATGAATTTTGTGTTTCAACAAAATGGGTAACTAACTAAATTACGTAACCCAAGAATTTAATAACTGCGTTATTACTTTCCAATGAGAGGTTGATGTTATTGAATTTGCACTTGCATGATACTACGAAAAAAAGACAAAGATATTTTTTTAAGCAACAAGTCTATAATTGAGATCAGTTCAACCGTACATATATATACTCAACTAAATAAATATATTGTAAAGTGAGAGACAATGCAGGTTGCAATACAAAAGTTGAATATCTATCATGTAACGTAACGCCAAAAGTAATCAAAGTAATACTTTATCAAAAATTGTATAGGTATATTTTACTTTTGTATATGCTGTGTAAAGCTTTTTTAACTTTTGAAAAACATGGTCCTAAAATACAAGCTTATTTGCTTTCTGGCGGTACATTACAAAAAGTAGACTTTTCGCTGGAAATTCTTATATGTACCTAAAACGAGCAAAGATTTTTAAATTTGATAACTTGAAAAATTAATCCAAAGCTTATTTAAAAAGGTTTCATATAAAAAGTCTTGCTCAATTCGCAGACTTATGCAGTTTTGTAATAGAAGTCAAAATCTACTTCTGTTTTTTGTAACGTCACGCCAGCGCATATTTTTGCTTATATCTTCAAATCCTAAGGGTTGATTGTTGTAAATTTTTTTCTGAATATAGTGCTGCTTTATTACCTTGTAATTTTTTTACATCTTGTCGTACAAATATCACTTCGCGTCACAATGGAAACGTATATAAAAAGTACGTCAAACAAAAAGCTGTTGACAGCCAAAAGCTATTTAAAATGAAGATCCCTTCTTTGTTTATATAAAAAAATATTTTCTAAACGCATACCGTTTGCATATGAGACGAAGCAAATAATTAAAAACACAAAAAAATTTGTTATAATACTCTAAAAAATTAAAAATTTTGTCACATCGGTTAATCGACTTTAATTAACCGGTTTAATCGATAATCGAAAATAGCCAATTTTAAATTAACCGATCAGTTAATAGGGTAGTAATTATTCGGTTCAGTGATTAACGGTTAACCGAATGAATACCCTAGTAGGGACAAAAACCCGGAATCTGTCGAACAACCGATTGATAGACCGAAACTTCGCGATCTGTATAAAAAAGCCCTAGATGCATACAAAATTTTTTGGCCTCGATCAACGCGGAAATTCGAGCACTTGCTACTCCGACTGATTACACGAGCAAAAATTAGCGAATTTTGTCTGTTGAAAACGCAACTTTTTAAAATAGAGACGTAGATACATTTTATGTGGTTTTGTGACATGGTCAACCTACAGAGACCATTTTACTGCACTTGTCTTAATAATTCGCGGCTTAGCAAAATTGAAAAATGATTTTATTTTATTTAAAAAACTGGAGAAGACGCTAGGAACATGCCCCATTAACCAACAAAGGCTTCGATATAGCTTGGAAAAATCTGGTTCTTTAATACAGGAACAGTAGGATGTAAAGGTTGCGGGGTGCAATTGTTTTTGTTGTTTCGGTTTTGATGGTTTACCGACCCTAATTAACGCCACTGGTACTACGTTGTATGGGGCAGTTTGATATGCCCTGATTTTCTTTGTGTTCTTTTTTACTGGCAGTTCAATATGCCACAAATAAAATTTCCAGGTTTAAAAGCAGATCTTTTATGATCCTCCTTTATTGAAATTTATTTTCCTTTTTGAGCAAAAATATCGGTATCTTAAAACTACATTTAGTACTACAATAGTTGTTGCATGCAAACTACACTTCCATTACATTTCCAATATTAGTAATACATTATGGTAGTGTAGATTTGCATGAGTAACAAAAAAATATATAAAATAAAGTAAATAATTACATTGTTTACTTATTACAAATTACATTACACTACAAGGATTTAGGTAAACGAATAATTGAAAATGTTATTTTACCTTCCTTAAGTTACCGAAGATTCAGGACAATCTATTTAGAATTTACAAAGAACTGTTAATGGCTGCATTCAAGCTTTAAATGCTTCAGGGGTAGAACCTGGCACTTGGTATCCTTTTCTGTTATATATGTGCTCTGTCAAGCTCCCCCGGACACTTTTGAAAGAATTTGAAAACTCTCTTCAAGAAATAACAAAGGTTCCATCGTAGGAACAATTCAACACTTTTTAGACTCACCATTCTAAGACCTTAAAGTCAATTGCGGCTACCTAAACACCACCTAAACCAAAAAAGAGAAAGTTTCAAACCGTTCCCTAAACAAAAATAGTTTCACAGTTTTCAAACAAACGCGAAATGATAATGGGTCGAAAACTGAAAAACGTTTTCGATCAAAGGAGGGACACAAAGACTACACACAAGTGCCAATATTGTAAAGAGTATCACCTTTTACGATCCTGTCCTAACTTTTTAGAAAAAATATGAGCGATCGGATTTACAAATTTATATTGTAATTGCATGTCAATAAATCATGGTGTCCAGGATTGCTCAAGCAAATATAGCTGTAGGCTGTGTAAACACAGACATAACAGTTCGTTGCTCAAGGCAACGGTGACCCAGCCTATAACTTTACCTCCAAGTGACGCTGACGAGCAAACAAGCTCAAGTGCTGCAACGAGAGTCCAATACATATAGTCCTCTTCCAGATCAGGTATTCTTTACCTGACGTCTTTGAAAATTGCAGTCCCTTACTTTCGTCAAAGTCGACCCATCGATCTGCTAATAGGCCTCGACTTAGGCCCCTCAATATATATTATGAAAACACGGACATGGTCTATTGGATCCCTTTTCGCACAAAAGACAGTATTTGGTTTAATTGTGGGGGGACCAATTTCTACAACCAATTAACATTATTTATTTATTTATTTTTATTTTTTTTATTCAACACTTCATGCCTGGACCGAATACTCACAAGCTTTTTGGAGTTGGAGGAGACCCCAAAAAAGGGTTTGGGTCAAAAGAGGACACACTGAAAATCACTGCAAGTATACAACCCGTAGAAGGGATTCAGGAAGATATATTGTTGCCCTACTTTTAAAAATGGCGAAGAAATATGCGTGTCTCGAAATATTGCTATGAACCAATTTTTGAGAATGGAGCGCATGCTTAGACAAAAACATATTTTAAGATAAACTCAATCTAACAACTATGCTCTTTAAAATTTTGTGTATACCGTTCAACAAAACTTATCGGTATTGATGTCACAAAATACTAGTGAAAAGCATTAAAAACAAATTGTAAAATAAAATAAAAACTAAAATATAAAAAAAAAAAAAACAAATTGTTAATTAAAATAAAAAACTAAAATATAACTAAAAACAAAACATTGTGAAACAAAAAAAAAACAGTACATTAAAACCATAATTTGATTTAAATAAACTAAAATACAAAAACAAAAATATAAAATAGTGTGTTTTAATTAAAAGCAAAAAAAAAAAAAAAAATAAAAAGAGCCAGCAAATCAACAGTTAGTTCATTTGTCACATCATTGTCTGGATAAATAAATTTCTCGGGAGCAATAGTTTTTTTGTTTGTGAAATTCTTACTCAATATATTTATATATATATATCTCTGTTATCGCAGTTTTGCGTTAATTTAACATTATCGCATTCTTAACTAAAATTAAATCGTCATCAATGACTTCAATATTTGATATATTCCGGGGTGTTCTGGAAATCGAAAACGCAAAAACGCAAGAATTTAAAAGTCGCTTTTTAATAACAATTTTTTTTAGTTAAAGAAATACAAATACAATAAAATACAAATATTTCTCTATTAAATTGAATTCTATAAGAAAAGTATAAAAAATTGGACTAAGAGTGTATATAAAAGAACTTCAAAATTCTTGCGTTTTACGTTTCGTAGTTTAAATTTTCTTCGTATGTGTAAGTTATGTTATTTATTGTGACTAACCGGTCGTTCTTCTCGTCGTTTTCCAAATAGTTATCATTTGGTAATGGGACTATTAGTTTCAAATCTGTTATAATAAAGTCTATTTGGATTTTTATTGCTTTAATTAATGAACTATTCATATAAGTCATTTATCATTTTTAATTTGAAATAATCGATTTTGAATTCTTCTATTTTCTCAGGTGTTAGTACACCTGGTTGTTTCATATTGTTCCTAGCTGAATCTATATTTTGTTGAATTTATGTAATTTTCCCTTTCAAACTTCTTAATTTTACAGAAAAATTTTTTTTTTATATTTTAATAGGAAAATCGCATATTTGTTTAAAAAAATTTTTGAATTTTCTGCTATGACGATTTTTGGTATTGATAAAAACGTTTGTAGGTATAGTTATTGAATTTTTAGTCAACAACCAAGTTTACTGAGTAAATTAAAAAAGTTGTTCTGTTTTGTTTAAATAAATGTTTGAAAATGTTGAATAGATCAAACAAAATGTTTATCGAATCTTTATTTATTTATTCATTAATTATGATTAAATTCCCAATTTTTATTCTTTGATAAACACGCTAAAATTTATTGCTGGTTGTTTAGGCAGGAAAGACTTTGGAAAAACTAAAGATATTATAAAAATCAAACTTTAAAGAGAATGAGAATTACAAACACTGAAGTCTTGTTTGCAACGATATCAAAGCTATTAAAAAATTAACAAGACTTTTAAAAATACTGTTTTTACTTTGATTAAAATATTTTTTTTATTGAATATGAAGAAATTTTTTAATAACTTCATTATTAAATGTTTTATTGAGTGCTATTTTGCAAAGCGCAATTATGATCAATTTTTTTTATTGAATAAAATAAAAAGTTTGTTGACCTAAAATTTTATTTTTAACAAACTGTGTTGTTATAAATTTTCTTGAGATATTTTTTTCTGTGTTGAGCATTTGGTCCGTGTACAAAAGTCTCCTAACTATTTCATCATTTCTTTACTTAATCTCAACGAAAGTTGTATCTATTTTAACTCTGTCGTTTTCTACTGCCCTTATTATTTCAATAGATTCCTTAAAATGTATGTTAATAGTGACCTGTTGATTCAAATAATCCGGCAACTGATTCGGATTATTACCGCCGAATGCCGGAATCTTCCTTATGCACCCCAGTACCAGGTTAAATTAATGGATTTCATTCATCTTCATATTTACAAAATACTATGTCGCAAAAAAAAGAAAATAATCCGTAAAGGAAATAAAAATAATTTCTGAAAGAATTAATCCCAAGAACCCCCTAAGAGTCCGCTCGGCTTATAAATAATTCCGTGTTCTCAATTGAATTGTAGAGAAAACAAAATTGTGTACATAAACATTTGAAAATAATTTACAACAATAAATAATAACAAGATTTGTTTATTGTTTAAAATTCCAAATTTAGATTCTTGATAAATACACTGATATTTATTGTTGGAGGATAGCAAATTTCTATACACATTACACTGGTTGTGAAGGCCAGATAATCAGGAAACCTTTTGCCAAAGACTTTAGAAAAGCTAAATATATTGTAGAAATAAAACTATAAATAAATTTCAGTGTATTTATCAAGAATGAAAATTGGGAATTAAGCACGACAAAAAAAAAAAAAAAAATTTGAAAATAATGAAAAATGTTGTATTCCCAAGAATAACTTTGATAATAATTTTACAAGTGCATGTGCATAAAAACTGAACTGGCAAATTGCTTTAGTTCGATTTACTTGCAAAAACAATAAAGTAATTTATTTTTTAATTTTGTATTTTCTTAACTTACTTACAACTGAAACTATTGTTGGGAGAATATCCAACCAATTGTAGTGGGAAATGTAAGAAAAGGTAAACTCTCTGTTTATTGTTGGTATTTTGTGTAAGCTTTGATATCTTTGCAAATAAGACTTTCTGAGTGTTTTGAATTCTCATTTGCTCTGCAGTTTTATTTGTACAAGGACCGCCAGGTGGCCGAAATTCGACCACTTGACATATACAGTTAAAATGAATCCTTTTACGCACGTATGGAATATGCAATTCTTATTTAAAACGGCTACCTAAATTTAAGAAAATAACAATTGCTTTTTCATATTTCCTCTTACTCGAGTATGAATGGTAAAATAAAGTTTAAATTTCCTGTTCTTAGAAAGAAAATAAAAAAAAACAATATGTATATTGAAACAACAATAAAAAAAATATAAATTTTTGAACGAAAATTTTTATTTTATTTTCAAAAACAAAAAAATATCTACACAAAACTACCTTTAAAATGATATATATTTCATTAACCCTGCACCATCATCCTTCGTCAAAATGACGACGCGAGATTTTTTTTTTTAAGTTTAAGCCTGTTGTTTCTTTTTCTTTTAGTATAATTTTTCTTATAGCGCTAGTCGCTTGCAAGCTGTTGTTGGATAAAGACGTGCAGCGAACTGCGTTCATTGTAAGTGTTTTTTTTTTCGCTTTTATTTTTTTGCCGTAGTCAAAATGGCGAAAGATGAAGTTTGTGTAACTTTTAGGTTTTATGGTGTATATTTCTTGCACGCAAAATTTTCATGTTTTTCTAAGATGTCTAATCAGCGATCTCTAACAGATGAACAAATTGAACAGTTTCTGTCGTGGACTGACAACAACGATGACTTGGAAAGCGATATTAGTGAAATAGGTACTGACACAGAAGTCGATCAAGATGAGTCCGTTGCAAGTACCACCTCATCAGACGAAGCAAGTGACGCGGATGAAGATGACATTCCGCTTAATATTTTGAGAGCAAAATCCAACATTATTACATGTGATAAAATTATACTTCGGGGAAAAAACGGTCATAAATGGTCATCTATCAAAGGTACGACACATCATTATGGACTTAACATTGTCCATAAAAGCCGAGGACCAACACGTCAATGTAAAAATTTAATTGATCCTCTTGATTGTTTTAAGCAGTTTATAACAGGAGATATCGTTGCTGAAATTGAAAAGTGGACAAATGTCGAGATAACTCAATGCCAATCCGTCTTACTTGTAAACACGGATCAGACACAACGACGAATCACTAATACAAATGAAATATATGCAGTTTTGGGTATATTAGTGTTGACTGCTGTCAAAAAAGATTAGCATTTATCCGTGGAGGAGTTATTTGACAGGGGTTATTGTGGATCTAAATACATAAGCGTACTCACCAAAGCCAGGTTTAAATTTCTTATGTCCTGCTTACGATTTGACGACAAATCTCTTCGCCTCCAAATAGTGGGTGATAAATTCACTCCCATCAGAAAAGTATGGGAAATGTTTGTGCAGAAGTGCAGGGAAAACTACAGTCCTGGTCCATACCTTACAGTTGATGAGCAGCTTTTGGCCTTCAGAGGAAAGTGTAGTTTCAAGATGTATATCCCAAATAAGCCAGCCAAATACGGTATTAAAATGGTAATGTTGTGTGATAGTGGAACCAAATATATGGTTGATGCAATTCCATATTTGGGAAAAAATTCAAACACCACCACAATGCCTCTTGGAGAGTTCTACGTAAAAGAGATAACTAAAACTATACATGGCTCAAACCGGAATGTTACTATGGACAACTGGTTCACGTCGATACCCCTAGCGAAATCGTTAGGACAAAGTCCGTACAATTTGACAATCATTGGCACTCTTCGCTCAAACAAAAGGGAAATTCCAATTGAACTAAAACAAAGTAAAGGTCGTAAGTGCGGTACGGCTATGTTTTGCTTCGACAATAACTTAACCCTTTTGTCTTATAAGCCAAAGCCAAACAAAATGGTTTACCTTTTGTCATCATGTAACGAACATGGCACTGTAAACCCCAAAACAAATAAACCCAGCATGGTGGAGTTTTATAATAGTACCAAAGGAGGAGTTGACACATTCGATCAGATGTGCAGTGTTATGAGCTGTTCTAGGAAAACGAACAGGTGGCCGTTATGCCAATTTTTCGGAATTTTGAACATAACCTTTATTAACTCATACATTATTTACTCGCATAACCTGCTTCAAGCTGGCCAACAGCCTCTTAATCGTGTTAATTTCATGAAAAATCTTTTTTCAGGACTTATAAAAAATCACTTGAATGACAGGCTTGATATGCCAACAATAACCACCAATGTAAGAAATGATATTTAAAATGAGCTGCAAGTCAATAACCTCACAAATTCTGAGAATTTATCTTCACAAAGTCAAAATAATAAAAGGAAGATATGTGGAGTTTGTCCCTCTTCGAAGCGAAGAATGACAAATGTTGTCTGTGTAAAATGTCGAAAAAAGCTGTGTGGCGAGCACAAAATTGAAGTTTGTGCCTCGTGCTTTATATGAAATAATTTATTTCGAAAAGAATGTTCCTTTTTTAGTTTAATATTTATATTAAAAGAAACTGAAAGACTGAATTGAAAAAAATTGCAATATGTATTACTTTAAAATTTTTTATTATTAACTGTTAAAAACACCATGCCAATTGAAGGAAGGCTGTGAAATATTTATTTTCTGTTAAAAATTAAAAAAATAATAAATGAATTTCTTTATGTATTAATTAAAAAATAAATAAATTTAAATAAAAAACTTATTTTGGTACGCAATTTTGCTTATGACGTTTTTTATAGTCGCTTTAAGTATGTCGTAGTCAAAATGACGAAGGATGACGGTAATGTAATAAAAATAAGGATGAATTTCTAGGGTTAAAATCGGTGGACGATAAGATACTTTAAAATCAACTACAAAAAAAAACTGTTTCCGTATTTATATATGTATAAGAAAACGGTACAAGTTTCTGTACTAATTAATTTTTTTTATTTTTATTTTCCAAATTTTTAATTAAAACAAATTGTTTTCTATTTGAATATTCTTAAAAAAAGCTTATGGTTGTTGTGGTGTTATTTGCTTTATGCCGGCTAAAGAAATGGTGATGTTTCTTCCGTTTCTTGCTAACACATTGGCAACAGTCGCACACAGGGCCAAAGACGGTGACTTCACGGATTAATTCCAAAAAAAAGTTCAAGTACCGTGAAAACTAAAATACACAAAATTCTGCATCAGTAGGCAAAAAAATAAATGTCAAATATGTTCCGGTGCTTTTGTACTGACGCGTTGAAATAAAGCATTTTAACAAAATATTTAAAAATATTGGTATAAAAGCTAACTTTTTTTCGTAAATAAATCCGATTTACCGAAAGTGAATTCAAAAAGTAATTAATGTAAACATGCAATCATCAAGCTCAGGTATTATTCAAATGTGTAGCTTAAATTTGTAAAAAAAAAATATATGTGCAAGTGCTTTTATTTTTTAAGTTGCCACTTGGGTATAAATTTTCCAACACAGGTTTTATTTTAAGTTTTAGGGTAAGATGTAGGTTAAGTTATTTTAGATTTAAGTATAGTGGTTGAAAATCCAACTTGTTCGCTCTGTTGCTATGTGCAAAGTGATAAATACATAATTTTATTTTTAGATATTAACCTGTCTTCGGTTCGCAGATAGCCGAAGAGGTTTGGAATAACTCCGTAAGTACTAAGAAGTTACAAATTCATTTACTTTTCACATCTATAGATTAGTATAAGACAGATTTTAAACCCAATGGCTTTCAAACTATAACATAATTTGTATTCATTTAGGAATTACATTTCATTGGCCTCGGCCAATAGTTGTCCATCAAGACGCGGTTCTGGATTACTGGCTGATTGCGCTGCCAGTTGTTGAGGTTGCCGCTGCTGATGATTTTGTTGTTGCTGCTGGTTTCGCCGACGTTGTTGTTGCTGGCGACGTTGCTGTTGCTGGCGACGTTGCTGGTGACGTGATTGTTGAGCTCTTACAATTGCTCTGTTGGTGCTTCTGTTCCTGGAGGGTGCTCTGCTAGGGGCTCTTCTGACGGAGGTTCGGCTGGGGCTTCTACTGTTGGCTCCTTGCCAGGCAATTAAAGCAGTAGCCCAAATTGCCTTCAACTTCTCGTCTTCGCTTCACCATCATCTTCCTGGACCTCTTGCAGAACACTAGCCCATAGTACCCCCGGCAGAGTACACAATAGAAGACATCCAGATCCCTCGGTTGAGTACTATTCTGAATAAAGGATAAATTTATAATGGAATGTGGAAAAGTTAGTACAATTCAATGATAGAGGTAAATTTAGAGGTTGGATGAGAGGAATTTGAAGTAAACGTAGTATTAGTGAATGCTATTAATATGAATAAAGTTAAATTTATGTGTAATCGCTGAAATATATGAGAAAGATATGGACAATATGTTTAAACGTAAAATGTCAGTTGTTCAAGAACGGCAGAAAGCATAGCTTTACTATGGGTCTGGTTAAGAGTCCCGAGGAGGTGCGCACCTCTGCAATGCGCGAGTTTTCATCAGACCCAGTAAAGGTTTTTTGAATTCTACCCAGCCGCCATTGTGGTAGCAAGTCATCCATTACGACCACTAGATCGCCTACTTGCCGATTCGGAGTTGTGTTTTGCCATTTGTAGCGTTTATGCAAGGATCTTAAGTACTCTTCTTTCCATCGTATGGCGATCTGGTGATGGATTGCTTTCAACCTTTGCCATCTGTTTATGACAGAGATATTTTGTCAGGGTTGTTCGGGGAAAGCCATTAAAGGAGCACCCCTTAAAAAATGCCCTGGAGTTAGGGCTGTCAAGTCCGATGGGTCTTCTGATAGGGCAGAGATTGGTCTGTAATTCAGAACACTTTCAATTCGGGATAATATGGTGGAAGATTCTTTAAAGTTAAATTTCTGAGCGCCTGCGATACGTTTGAAATGGAATTTAGAACTTTTTACAGCGGCTTCCCATAAGCCGCCCATATGCGGAGCGTGGGGTGTTATAAATCTCCATTCAAACCCATGAGACAAATATTTCTGTGCTATATCCTCAGCGGCGGTTCGCAGAAAATGTGGCAAATTCACGTTCAAGAACTCTACTGGCGCCAAGAAAGTTCTTCCCGTTGTCCGAAGTAATCCTTTGGGAAAGGCCCCGCTTCCCAACGAACCTAGCAAATGTTGCCCGAAACGCACTTGAAGAAAGCCCAGAGCATGCTTCCAAATGAATAGTTTTAATACTAAAGCATTCGAAAACGCAGACGTATCCTTTCACGTAAGTGGATTTGCGTAAAGGGGATACTTTGAGCTCAAATGGCCCAGCAAAGTCAACGTTTGTTGTTTGAAATGGGGGCGATAAAGTACTCAAATATTTTAGATAAAGCTGACAAAATTGTGAATTACCCTGCAATATTACAGGGTAACGCTCATTGTATGGAAGAGTTGATTGAACCAGTCTACCGTTTGCCCGCATAATTAAATCCGAATCCAAAAATGGATTTAAAGGTTTTAGTGCACTTTTATTTGGCGAATTTTCACCGGCTTGCAGACATTTGTACTCTTCATTGTAAAATGTTTCTTGAGCTAAAGTAATATGGCGTAATTGTGTAAATTTCATTTCTGCTTGTGTAAGATTTATTGGATTCTGCTGTTGAGACTTTCCCCTTATAGTTTTCTTGCATTTTTCATAAAACTTGAACATATAACATACAACGCGTAAAGCCTTGCTATAAGAAGAGAATCTACTAAAAATTTCATTGTCCTGGACTTCTGTATGTAGAGCTTGGGTTACATTTTTAGAAATTTCCGAAGTTTTAAGGGGATTTCTCTTTGACCATTCTGTTAAGGGCTTAGTCAGCCATGCTGGTCCATGCCACCAGAGAAAATTTTTTGTGCTAGATCTTGAGGCTTACAACCTCGTGTTCCAAGATCCGCCGGGTTGTCGTGAGATGGGACATGATGCCATTTTGCATCTGACACTAATCTGTGAATCTGAGCTATTCTATAAGCGACATATGTTTCGCGCAATAAAATAGTTTAGCGTAATAGACCAATCAGTCCACAAACGAAATTACATAATTAACCAGACTAGCGAGAAGAACAGCTCCACTGAGTTCTAGACGTGGTAGAGAAATCGTTTGGATAGGGGCAACTTTACTTTTTGCACCAACAAATTGACGAACGTATTGTGGGAACTGTTCTGATATCGTATATAAACTGTTGCACAATATGCTGTTTTAGAAGCATCCGAGAACCCGTGCAATTGAACCTTGTCCGGCGGTTCGTATTCTATCTAGCGCGTAATCGAAATTGTTTCAACATTAGCGAGATCATGAATAAGCTCGTTCCACCTTTGTAGACATTCTTGTGATACTTCATCATCCCATTCTAGGCACTCTTACCATAGTTGCTGAATGAGGGTTTTTTTCCCGTATAACGATAGATGCGAGCTATCCAGCGGGATCGAATAATTTTGACAGAATTTTTCGTTTAGTGATTTTTGTCGCTTGTTCAATTGGGTCGAATTTATACGTAAATGTGTCCGATTGCGCATTCCACTTTATACCCAGGGTTTTGGTAGAGCTTGCATCGTGAAAGCGCAGAAAATCAGAGTCATACAAATCTTCTTTTGGGATATGAGAAAGCAACTTGGGATCATTTGCTGTTATTTTCTTTAGAGAAAATCCAGCTGATCGCAATACTTAAACAAACTGGTTTTGAGCCGATAAAACGTCTTCCAACGAGTAACCTCTAGAGAGAATGTCATCGACATACGTCTCTGTGCGCAGAATTGAAGCTGCTTTAGGATAGGCAGACTCGGAATCAGAAGCTAATTTTAAAAGGTCCGAATCGCAAGATATGGGGCATAGTTTACTCCGAAAGTTACTGTTTTAATTCAAAGTCCTTAATTGGGCTTTAATCATGCGGTTGAAATAAAATCCTCTGAAAGGGTTCATCAGCAGGATGTAATAGTATCCGGCGATACATTTTTCTATGTCCCCATTAAAAACGTATCTATACCTTCTCCAATTGAGAATTATGGAGATCAAATCGCTTTGCAGTTTGGGGCCCGTATATAGTACGTCATTTAGCGAGAATTGCGATTTTGATTTTCTATATGCGTTAAATACAACTCTGAGTTTAGTTGTTTTGTGATCCGGGCGGACTACGCCATGGTGTGGTAAATAAAAAGAGCCATATTTCCCATTAGAGCTAATTTCACCAGATGACGTTTCGTCCATATGACCAAGCGTTAGATACTCATTTATAACCGCCTTGTATTGTGCCTGAAGGTCGGGATCTTTGGTCAGTGTTTTTTTTATGCTCGAGTACTGAGCTAGGGCTATGAATCTAGATGATCCAAGAAATATTTTGTCGGGAAAATAAGGTTTAAATGGTAATCGCACGACGTATCTACCATTTTCCTTTCGTGTTGTCGTTTCGTCATACAATTTTTCACAAAATTCATCTTCCACGGACCTTGAGGGAACTACAGGTATCTCTTCCTGCTCCCAAAACTTCTTTAAAATCGTATTTAGCTCAGAAGTGTCGGCCGGAACCACTGTAGTTGTGAATGCTTGAATATATTGAGTTTTTATGGGACCACTCAGCACCCAGCCAAAAATTGTATTGTAGGCCGATGTTTGACCACAAATATTTTTCTTTATACCTTCAATATTTAGGGAGTGTTCATAATCATTACCTAAAATTAGATCTATTTGCGACGATTTATTAAAGGTTGGATCCGCAAGATCTAATTCAGCCAAATCGGTTGAGTACGGTATTTCAAAAGTGCATGCTGAAAGCCTTTTTGTCACTTTTGGCAGCACTATGGCTTTAATGGGGACTTGCACATCATACCTTTTTGCGTATAAAACAAATATGCATTCTTTATCTTCGTTTTGCTTTTTTCCGCCAATACCGACTATTTCGAAATGAGATTTTTCAAAGGGTAGCTGCAGCCGATTACGAACTCTTTCCGTTAAAAATATTCTTTGAGAACCGGGATCAATTAGTGCTCTAATTCTAAAAAGTTCACCTCTGTTTTCTATTTGCATTAACGCAACTTCTCTATATTTTGAACTTTCGGCAGCTTGAGTAGGGTTTTGTACTTTTTGCCTCATATGCAGTAGGGTATGATGGGGTTTTTTACATTGAAGGCAAGTATGTTTGCTTTTACACTTCAGGTGTGAAGAGGCTAAACAATTATTGCAAAATTTATTTTTAAACAGATAATATACTCTATGCTGTACCGTGAAGGCTCTAAATTTTGGGCATATATTGACAAGCCTAAGTTTTCCTGGGACATGAATGTTTGTAAAGCTAAGTTAGGTGTATCTGACAGCGTGAAACAATCTTTAGAGGTTTTTATGCTATTAAGACGTACCCCTGCTTCATACCTGTCCACAAGAATTGAGATATTTGGGTCCACTGGGGAAGCTCACGTGGGGAACTGAGCGATTGCTCCCATAACGGAAGTGTCATGTGGGGAAGTTTTGTTAAGATAAGTCGAATCAGAAAAGGGTCCTAGCTCTCCACATCGACGCCGAGCGTTCTGAGAGTTGCCAGGGAATCATTGACTGAAGATTGAATTCTCCTAATCGATTCGCTATCTTAATTTTTTGCCGAGGGTATATAAAATAAGATTTTTATTTGATTATCAACTAAAACTCTTTTGTTTTCATAGCGTGTTCTAAGTGCATTCCACGCTAGTTCGAAATTCTCATTTGAAAGGGAATATATTTTCACTATTGCCCTAGCTTCACCCCGTGTTTTATTTGTTAGGTGATACAGTTTAGTCACTGGTGTTAGCGTTGGGTGGCATATGTATACGGCCGTGAACATGTCACGAAATGATGGCCATTGCTCATAGCTGCCTTTGAAAATTTCGGTGTCACAAGGTGGGAGTTTAATAAAAGCAGTGTCGGACCCAAAGTTTTGAGTAGAGGCCTGCTGGGGTATAGGAAAACGTGCCGAAGTGTTGAAGCCTGGTATGTGTGAAGTGTCACCTTGAAAGGTTTTGACTAAGTCGAGTATTTTCGAGTTGCAATGGTAATAAGCTTCAGTACACGCATCAAAATTTGTTCTGGCTATTTCTTTAAATTCTGGGTCTATTAAATCTTCAGAAGCTGTCATTACCCCCTGATAAGAAACTTCTAGTTTAGCCCATCTTGATTCTAAATCTTTTAATTTTACTCCGAGAACTGATTCAATCTGATCTTCGACATGAATCGTATTAAACTTTTGGCAAAATTGTAGCAATTGATCACAGTTAAATACAAACTGCTCTTTATAAACTGGGTTAGAATGGCTTTGTGATGCTGAATTCATCTTGAGAAAGTGGATTCGGGAAAGTTTTCACTTGATACTATAAACTTCTGATAATTGTGTGAGGGCTATATAATAACACTAGATAATTTTAATTGTAATAATATTCTAGGTTCAAATTTAAAAACACTATAAAATTACTTATTAAAATTATTTGTAGCGATCAGGGCTATTAAATAGCACTATATATTAGTAATATTGTTAAAAGATGGGATTAAGTAGCTTTATAGAGCTTAGGGCTAGAGCATTGCTCTAGTTATTTTGTCTAAATTTACAGGAAAAATTATAAATCAATCGAAAAAGGGCGAAATTAGAGGAAAATCTTCAGATACTGTTAAAAGCTTCTAAAGGCAATAATGGAAACACTTAATTGCTTGCCGCTTACGAAAACAACTTTGTTTTTTCGAACAATTTGGGCTTAATATGTACCATACTAGATATGGATGTCTAGTTTATCTATTTGTATTAATTAAGAGCAAAGAACTAGATATGGATGTCTTGTTTATTTATTTGTGTTGAATAAGAAGAATTTTCAACAATTTGGGGCTATCTGAGTATAGCACTAGATTTGGATTTCTAGTTTGACGTTTAAAATTCTTCCAAATATTTGTGTGGCTATGAGATTCTAGCTAAATGTTTCCCTTTTTTATTTACAAAGTGAAATAAAATTAATTGAAAACTACGAATACTATATTCATAAGACTAATGGCATTTGGGATTTAGTTTAAGTTCATATAGAATATCGAATTATAAACTCATTGAAAAATCACTTCGTTTCTTATAAAATTTTATTCCGTAACGTGTTGACGTTACTAAAAGTGACGTATCCGCGTGAGTAATAATAATCAAAAATTTTTATAATAATAATTAGGAAAAAAACTCCCTATCAATCAATTGACCCTCAAATATCCAAATTCTCGCCTATAAATTAATCCGAAAATAGTTAATTTCAACCTTCGCATAAGTAGAGACACATAACTTGTATAATCTACAAAACCAACAAAACCAACAATTTATTGTATATTAAATTTTATTTTATTTTTACTTTATAATATTTTTTCTAATACATAGTTTTGGTTTTAACTAAATTGTTTACATTTGAATTTAGTTTAATAAATATAAATTCACAATTCTTTTAACGAGTGTGCCACCAAATGTGCAAGCGAGTGTATGAGCAAATACCTTTTACTTATGGGAAATAAGTTATGTATATTCCAGGAAACTTTCCAACAACAGGTCTGTTCTTATACTTACAACGTATAATCGACAAAATAATCTTACTGGAACTAAATGTTATGTATTATCCAGAAAACTGCCCAACAACAGGTCTGTTCTTGCACTAAGAATGTACAATCGATAAATAGTCAAATAAATTTGAGTAAAAAAGCGCACACGTTTTATTAATTTAAGAAAGCAACTTTTGAAAAAAAAGGTTAAACAATTATATTTTTAAATTAATTTTGTGTTTGAAATTTCTTTATTTATTAAGTTCCGCTTGATAAGTTTGCAAACTGTTTATTATACATAAATTACACTATGCTAGTTGAAAAAACAGACAAGCCGGGCACATGGCGTTTTAACATAATTCGGGTACGCTGAATCCAGTGGTGCCCGCGGTTTTTTAAGATTGGCTCTGGTTTTCGAGATATACCGTTATTTCGAAAATGGAGGAGGTTGCACAACATATATTCGCGTAACTCAAAAACGGCTTAGTTTATTGAAATTACTAAAAACACCGAAATTCCGCATTTAAGAAAAGTTTTTTTTTTTTTTCATTATTTATTTATTGAATCTTCATATATTAAATATGAACTAACAATAATTAATCAAATCTTATACTAATACTTTATTTTTGTCCTGCCAATGCTAGACGATAATTTTTTCTCCTCACGGTTTCTGTTCACATATGTAGATGTTTAGCGGTCTTCTCGTCAGATGAATCCTGCAGTATCTCTTCTCCTTAATCTAAAGTGTCCACTGTCATTTTAAGAAAACTTAAACCTTTTTTCTAATATGAGTAGTCGTTATTGAAACATAATTTTTTTTTGAAAGAAAAATTAATTTTTTTATCAAAATTTCGAAATTTTTGTTTCTTAAAAATTCATAAAAAATTCAAAAATGCAGCTACCATCTAATTTTTTGCAGACATATCAAAAACGAAGCTGCAAACAAAACAAGCCATATAATTAAAATCTGTTAGCAACTTTTGATTTTATTCACAAAAGTCGACAAATTTTAATTAATTTAAGAATTACATAAAACGCAACATTTGTATGGGAGCCCCCCTAAGAAGTGGTGATAAGGGGCAAGTATGTCTCGAGAAAATGTTAAGGACAAAAAATTAATTGAGGTCGGTCATACATTATATACCACTAGGGGCGACTTCTGGGAATTTATATGGAGCATTTCATAGGATTTTTTTTAATTATTAAATTCTTTATTCAACATTATGTATATATGAAGAATGTGCCAATGCAGAAAATTTATTTTCAATGACATTTGGACGTAACATTTTTTAAATGCGGTTTTAGTGCCATTTACAATACAAAACAAATATTCAAATTTATGGTATTCCAAAGAAATATGCATGCATTATTACCACACTTTTACTTTGCGGTAGGAATTTTGGAAAATCCACAGTTACCGATTAAAAAATTCTTAGAATTAAGAAATAAAGTCATAAATGCTTACATCTTTGTATTTTATTGTGCTTACAAAACCACACAAATCGGTATTTTATTGTGCAGTCGAAACCGCACTAATCGGTCTTGTAAAAAACTTAAATAACATATTCTATTGTTATACCTGGAACAGGTAACAATATTAATCGTCCTGGCTTTGTTATTTTTACAAAACATGGTCATGAAGGTCTCGACAGGTACTTTGATTTAAACAATTACAGTATAAATAAGAGTTCCTCAACCCCTTCACTGCCATATGGAAAGTGCTTGCGAAAGTGATTAGTGAAGTTTAAAGCCTTTGACAGTCTTGTATCTAATCAGTTATATTGAAATATCTAAGATGGAGGCGTGTAAAAAGTTTAATTACTTTTGTAATGTGTGTGGGAAATATAAAAATATGCTTAGTCGCCGTAAAATCACTATTGAAACAAGTACCTTGTATGAATCATATTTTCTTTAAGTGTCGCCGTTAGATTTGGGCACCATCAATAGTGTGTACACACTGCATTTACCATTTAAATAAGTGGAGGGAAAATGGAGACGCCATGCCATTTGGTGTTCCCATGATTTGGAGAGATCCCATAGTTCATGTTGAAGATGAGTGTTATTCGTGCATAAATTATACAGCGGGTATGAACAGAAGAAAAATTACTTATATATCTTATACTGAAACAGCATATGCTCGATTTCCGCTGCCACATTCTGATGAAATTCCTGTTCCGGATAGCCAAATACCAACAGAACATATTCCCTCAATAATTCATTCTGTTGAAGCGGGTGGACCAGCTACTGCAATGTATCAACCATCATGCATCACCGTTCCATGCAGTCACAATGAAATCACGCAAGATCGTCTGGATATAATGGTACGGCGTCTAAAATTATCTCGCAGACAGAGCATTCTCTTGGCAAAAGAGTTAAAACGAGCTAATATTTAAGCAACAGGTGTACAAATATACGGGGCTATCAATCGCCATAGACGATTTACGACTTTTTTAAATCTATTGAGAATAATTCTATCGCGTATTGTACAGACATCCGCGGCTTAGTTTTAACAATGAAAAATTAATATAATCCTGGAGATTGGCGCTTGTTCATTGATTCTTCCAAAAGTAGCTTAAAAGCAGTTTTGCTACATGTCACTTATTTAAAAAGTCCTATTCCGATAGCACTAAGCACAAATACTAAAGAGACATACGCATCAATGAAACAAATAATACAGTTAATTAAATATGAAGACCACAAGTGGAAAATATGCGCAGATTTAAAAGTGGTAGCTCTTTTAAGAAGCATGCAATTGGGCTATACTAAAAATATGTGCTTCATGTGCTTATGGAATAAGCGTTTCGATGGCGACCAGTACAATACACGGGATTGGGCCTTACGTGAAGAAAGCAGATTGCATAGTAATAATGTTATTGAATTATCACTTGTGCCGATGGAAAAGATTTTGCTTCCTCCACTTCACATCAAACTGGGTATTGTAAAAAATTTTATAAGAGCATTGATCCCAGATTGTGTTGCTTTTACCGAATTGCGCCGATTTTAGTGGCATGAAAGAAAAAGAAGTTATGAACTCTAACTACTTTATTAAATAAGATTTATATTTCATATCATAATGGATTTATTTTACAGGAATTTTTAATGGACCGGACATTCGTCGTCTTATGAAGGATCATCAATTTGAAGTTGCATTGAATGATAGAAAATTAATTAGAAAATCATTGGTCTGAAAATTGGCGAATTTTAATTTAAAATATGCTAACCGCATTTAAAAACTTAATCGTTAGAATGTCATTGAAAATACTTTTTTTGCATTACCATGCCGAAAAATTTAATGAACAATCACCAGCCGAGTCTGATGAACATGGCGAGAAATTTCACCAAGTAACAGCTAGACTCGAACACTGGTATACCGACAAACAACTTGATTCGCTATTAGGGGATATTTGTTGGAATCTGCAGGAGGAAGAAGAATAAATTTCTAAATAAAAACTTTAACTTTAACTAATTAACAACAAAAATAAATGTTTAAAATTTTTAAGTTTGGTTATTATAAAAAATAAAAAAATTTCATCTTTTCTGAAAAAATCCAAAGTTGTACACAGACTTTAATCACTTATACGTCTGCCAAAAATTAGAAGCATAGCTCCATTTTCCAATTTTTTATGAATTTTTAAAAAACAAAAATTTCGAAATTTTGTTAAAAAAAATTATTTTTTTTTCCAAAATAAAATTATGTTTCTAAAACGACTGCGGAAATTGCAGAATTTCGGTTTTTTAAGTTTTTTTCAATAAGCTAAAGCGTTTTTGAGTTACGCCCATCAAGTTTTTTTTGTTTTTTATAGAATCACTAATCAGATTTTCAATAGGTAGGTAGGTAGAAAGGCTGGTGTGAAGTCTCCTTCACACCCTCACCCAGAGACCAATACGGTCCATTGTGATGCCTTGCTTATAGATAAGAAGCTGAAAAAGAAGGTGAAGAGAAACAGCAAAAGCATTAGAAAAGATAAGAATAGATAAGAAAAGGAAGTTCTGACCAAACCCGAGAGAAAAGCCTCACTCAACACAACACCAATCCGCCCTATGTGCGGTTAGCTCCCAGTCTCCTGCTGCGCAGCCAGGCCATCCCCATTACGAATCCTATTAGACTCTCGAGCCCACAGCCCGGGACGTCCCCTAATTCGCCTAGGAATCTGCTGCCCAGCCACCTCAGCCTGCTGCACTGTAGCCTGGGACAGCGGCACAAAATGTGCTCAACCGTCTCCAGCTCCTCCGGGTCCTCACACAACCCGCACATATCCGACACGTCGGATCCCAACCTCATCGCCATCCCGCCTATCATGCAATGACCCGTGATGATTCCTATTATGGTTCTCACGCAGACCCTGCTTCTGCCCAGCAACAACTCCGAGTCGGACTTCCTAAGCACCGGCCACATCGTCCGTGATACCCGGCAGTCCGTTCGGTTCCCCCAGGCCCCATTGGTCGCGTCCAGAATCCATTCCCTAATCTTCCCAAAGTAGAATCCTATTCTATAAATCTCAACATATACTCTCCTAAGGTTCCCTCCAGAGCCCTCCTACAACCGTCAACTAGCTTGGAGTTCACGTAACAGCCCCTTTCGGCCATAAGGGCCGCCTGGCTGTCGACGTATATAGTGACCTCCGAGCCCCTATCAATGTTGTCCCTCATCAGTTCCACGGCCCTCAAGACCCCCAGAACCTCCGCCTGAAAAACACTGCAGTCGTCAGGAAGCCTATATGACATTCTGATGTCCAGATCCTCAATGTAGACCCCCGCACCCGTGCCTCTCATCTTCGAGCCGTCAGTGAAAATAGCAAATCCACTAAATAATCAGCTCCTACCTGACCAACTCTCCCTAGAAGGCGTTACCACCTCCGGCAACCGTCCGAAATCCACCCTGGTGCCCACGAAATCCGTGGAGCCGGGTGATCCCAGGCAGTAACCTCCAGCTTCGATCTCACCCAAGATCCGCGAGTGACCCTGCGTGAAATTCCTAATCAATCCTAGTTCCCTCAGTCTAAGAATGGTTCTGGCTGCCATTCCCATAACATACTGCTCAATGGGCAGAAGATGTAGAATGACATCCAGTGCCGCTTGAGGTGTACTTCTCATGGCACCTGTCATGCCGATTGAAGCACACCTCTGAGCCTTAGATAGAAGGTTCCTTCGACAAGCCACTCTCAATGACTCCCACCAAACACAGCCTCCATACGTAAGAATGGGTCTAACCACCGAAGTGTACAGCCATCCCACTACTGACGGCCGGAGTCCCCAGCTCTGTCCCCCACCGTCTCCCTCTCCTCACCGCCCGAGCCTGACCCAGAGAAGGGGTTACCACATTCAATCTGTTCCCCCACCCCAGGATCCACACATCCCGGAAAGTGAGTCTCCATTAGCAGACAAAGAGATTCAGAGCTAGATTCCGTCCATGAGTTGTCCGGTCTCTGAATAAATCCCGGGACTACAGGGTCCTTGGATAAAATTCTCCTGAACCTGGACATCTCATTTACAGATTCCACTGACTCGCTTAACTTGACCCACGAGTCCCTTTTCGCCCTCCTAATGTCTCCCTTATATCTATTGTAACTCAATCTGAAGTAACTCCAATCTTCTTCCCTACGCGTATACTTCGCTCTATTGAACAACCTTCTGACAGTGGACCTTTGAGTCCTCAACTCGTCTGTCCACCATCTTGGTTCTGTGCGCCTGCCCGGAAAGTTCTAAGGACAGGATCGCTCATAACTACTAGTCAGTACACCCGTGAAGGTGCTCACCAGTTGCTCTACACCGGTCGAAGTCGACCTCCAATCGTGTGTATCTCTAAGGTTACTTTGCACCAATCTCGAAAAGTTATCCCAATCCGTCCTTCTCGGATTCCTATACGGACACCTTTTCGACCTCTCAAACATTAGATTAAAGGACAGGCGACTATGGTCAGAGAAGGAAAACCCCAGGTCCACCCTGCAATCCTCCACTAATTCCCTACAGTTCGTCAATGTCATGTCTATCACTGCCTCTCTATCCCTAGTTCTGAACGTAGGTGTATTCCCCCTGTAACAGATATAAAGATTGCTGGCAATAATAAAATCAAACATAGACTCACCTCTTTTGTTGATGTCGGCACTTCCCCATTGGGTATGGTGTGCATTGGCGTCACACCCTAGTACCAGCCTCGAGCCACTTCTGCCTGAGTACTCCACCAACTCTCGCACTTTTTCACCAGGTGGATCGGTAGCGTCGTATGGCAAGTATACCGATGCCAATGCCAGGACCGTTCTGTCCTTGGCTTCTCCTGTCACAACCGTTAGGTCTCCATTACTGTAAGAATGAGAAAACATAAATTTATGCTCAGTTCTCGCCAAAATACAAGTTCGTACCTTCTCATCTGTGTGGGGTACGAACAATGTATAGCCCGTGACTCTTAATCCAACTACCCGGTTTTTATTAATCCAATGCTCTTGGATTAAGGCCACGTCCACGTTGTTATCGATGAGGTGGGTTACTAATTCGGTTGAGGCTGCTTCACAGTGGTGCAGGTTTATCTGCACCACTTTCAACCTCTTAGGGTCTATCATTTTTAGGAAACCTAAATTTGATAGACCCCAACCCGAATATTGCAACCCCTCCTATCGATTCCAGCTTTTTAAGAGACTCCCGGTCCACTGCGAACCTGAAGTCTCTTCCCTGGTTCTCTTTACAACCCAGCGAAGCTACCAACTTCCACTGGCTTGTATTGAGTCCCTCGTTCTGGTTGGCTAGTACCCCCAGTATGACCTCCACCGGTTTTATAGGTGGAGGTATCCATACCGTGACTACCGGCCTTAATGACAACTCAGACGCTAGTATAACGTCCAGACTAGCTTCAGCACAGGAGCTGCCACACTTACCAATTGCAGCCTTTAAAAACTCAAAGGTTTTCTGATTGCCGCAACTGACAGTTTTTACACCTCTTGCCCAGTCAGCCCCTTTGAACGATACTTCGTCCGGCCTTCCTTTGGCACTAAAGATTTCGTCGAGTAGTTTGTTCTCTAGCACCTGCCATCTCTACGATCAATGACAGCCGCTAGAATACCGTCCTTACTCGACGACTCCTTTAGTTTTTTTGACGTGGAGGGGTGGTCCTCTCTGGAGCCAGTCCTCTTATTGATCTCCTTATGGGGATATTTAAGAGAACTGACCACAGTCTGACCAGTCCTCTTAGCCGCAGGGGATTTCTGGTCATCACCAGACCTCACTCGCTTAACTACCCCCTTTTTGGGGCCCTTAGCAGAGCTCTGTCGATGATCACCCGATTTCCTTGCAGATGTTGACTGGCCGAAATCAGTGTTATTTCGTGCTCATCATCAGAGCCCAAAGTTAGGTCACCGAGTCTTTCCGATGCCCCTGTACGAGACGGAGAGTAGATTGGCGAGTCTATCCTGTCCGTCTCTGTCATGACTGTCAGTTCTGTCATTAACTGACTCTCTTGCAGCAGAATATCTCTGTGAATACCCAGCAAGTCGGAGTCCGAATCTGACCCCGAACCTGCTGAGCTGACAGAGACATTCCCTGCGCCAACTCCTTCATTTCGTTTTTTAAAATTTTTGTTATCCAGTTTTTGGTCCCACGAGTATGCACGTAAACAAAGAGACCATCGCGCGCAGTGACGGCTTACGCGGACTAGGCTAGAATTACAACTGACACTTGCCATCGGCGTCAGAGGGAAGCTGTTCACGACCAGTTTCTTTTACCACTAACTAGCCATTCAGGTCCTCGGCACTGCTATCAACCACCTTGACCTTAAAAGTGGGGGATGTAGGGAATCAAAGGGGGAAGTAGGTAGGATTATAGGTAATGAGGATGGGATATGGGATGGATAACCCTTGGTCATGCTGGCTTTAAAGCTAATGCCTTCAAATTTGTTCCGGTTAGACTGTACCGAATCAAGTTCCAAGACATACACTACCATTATCCAAGTTGCCATACATCGTCTCTGCAAAATTGTTTACTTCCACAGGATGCCCAAAGAGTTGAATTTATTTTTGTTGAGGTTTCATCATCTAGTGGGAAGATGTTTGTTGGATGTGTTTACAGGCCAAATAAGGAAGTGCCTTTAGCAGTTTTATATTCCACTCTCGAAACTCTCACAACGGAGTATAATGACATAGTAATACCTGGAGATTTCAATTCAAATATTTTAGTAGATGCCACACTGCCTGATAATATGTTATCCCTTGGTCTTTTTTCAGTCAATACGGCAAGTCCAACACATCATACCGCTACAACAAGTACTTTGATTGACCTTTTTTTTTTGTGTCCAACATTTCTAATATAATGTGTTATGATCAGATATCGGCTCCTTGTTTTTCTAAACATGATTTGATATTCTTGACCTACAACTTTCGGGTGCTACCAGTTAATCGGTGTTTTAGTTTCCGTGACTTTAATAGTATTGACTATAATCTTTTGTACGAACATTTTTCACACATCACCTGGAGTGATATTTATTATATGCCTTCAGTCGATGATCAATCTTCTTTCTTGGAGCACAATATTCAGTACCTTTACAGCGTAACTGTACCACTTAAAAAAAAATACTCAAAAACAAAAACCCTGGTGTACGGAAGCTGTCAGGTATGCCATACGCATAAGAGATGTGGCTTATGCAAGGTGGAAAAAATTTAGAACTCCGGAACTAAAACTTTAGTTTTCTCTAGCGAGAAAAGTTGTCAATAGACGAACTAAACATGCCAAAACGGAATATTATTCCCAACGGTTAAGCTCGGCAATAGACTCTAAGCAAACTTGGAAAGCTATCCGTGAAATAGGTATTGGCAAAACTGACATGAATAATGATTGCCAAATTGATGCAAATACTCTTAACGAATCTTTTACAAACTCTCCTTCGATACAAGCGAACCTCGACTTCTACGATTTTTCCTCACATTCGTCGAATATTAATATTGATAACAAGTTTTTTAGATTTTCCTATGTTTCTCAATATGATGTTATCTCGATTATCCATTTGATAAAATCCAACGCAGCTATGTAAAACATAATACATTTATGTTTTACATAGCTTTTTGTGACTTATCACCTTTTCTATTATATATTTTATACTTTTAATGTACATTTTATTATGTCAATTTGCAAAAAATAAAATATACTATAAAATTATTTTATTTATTTCAATGTTGACTATTAACAAATATTAACAAATTTTTTTTGAAATTTTGACATTTTAATGGGCCCTAGCGCTTTTTCTTTAGCATTTTTGGACTTAGAACTTTTACATATCGATGTATTGTAAATATCGTAAAAAATGAGTAATTTTTAATGTTGTTTTTGTTGGCTTCATTTTCGAGCCTCGAAAGCATAAAGTCTAGACTTGTAGTTTCGTTAACAAATTCAAATTCTACAGATAACAGTTTTTTAAATTTTTTGTGTATATTGATGCGCAATTTCTTAAAGTTTTCATCATTATTAATAATTTCTGTTTTGATTCTCGCTATATCTTTACTGAAGTTGTGAGCAAATTTGTCGTATACATATAATTTAAAGTTATTATTGTTGGTAAATGGTTCGTTTAGATAAATTTCATTGGTTCTCTGTTTTTCTTGACATCGCACGTGTCGTCTGGATAGTGCGTCAGCACCGACATTATCCTTACCTTTTATATACTCAACATTTAAATTATATTCGGAAAGTTCTAACCGAATTCGAGTTAATTTTGATGATGGGTCTTTTATATTAAAAAGGTAAACTAATGGGCGGTGATCTGATCTAACTGTAAAGGATGTTCCGTAAACATAAGGTCGAAATTGTATTCTGGCAAAGTGTATTGCTAATAATTCTAATTCGATTATAGGTTTCTTTTGTTCAGATCTTGTAAATGATTTTTGAAGCAAAATAGATTAGTAAGTCGTTACCGTTAAAGTTTTGGCTTAATATAGCTCCACAACCAAGTTTGGACGCATCAACCGTTATTAAAAACTTTTTTGTAAGGTCCGGGTATTGTAAACTTTTTGGAGATATCTTTAATTTTTCCGAAAGATCCTTGACATTGGTTACTCCAATTGAAATTTATATTCTTTCTTGTTAAATAATTCAAAGGGGCTGCAATAGTAGCAAAATTGGGAATAAAACGTCTATAATAGTTCGCAAATACCACGAAACGTCTGACAGAGTCCTTGTCAAAGTGAGTGGTATAATTTTTTATTGTTTCAATTTTTCTGTCATCTGGTAAAACCTTTTGATGTACATTTATGTCCTAGAAAAGTGACCTCAGAACGGAAAAAATTACACTTATATGGGTTTATTTTCAAGTTATGTTTTCTCAAGATTTCAAAAACATCTTTCAAATTAGTTAAATGATGATTTTTACTACAACCGGTAATGATAATCAGGTATGTGATAAAAATCGGCCGATTTCAAAACGAACGTTTTTAAAAGGTGTGATGAATTTCGAGCGATTTTAAAATCCATTTCTGACTTATAGTCTTAAATTTTTGTTCAGAATATACTTCAGTGAACATATATAATATACAATTTAAATGAATAAGACAGAAAATGAAAGGAATATGTATTAAAAATCAATTTTAAAAGATACTGAAATCGATATTTTCAGTTTCAAATCGTTTCGTTTTTAAAATCGATTTCCATCACATACCTGAATGTCATCGACATATAAGAAAGCTTTGTTTGGTGTAAGACCAGAGAATGCAATTGATATCATTCTTGAAAATGAGTTAGGCGCAACATTTAATCCGAATGGAAGGACTTTCCAACGAAAAATACCTTTATCAGTGCTGAATGCTGTGATATCCCGTGAATCGGGATGTATAGGGATTTGATGAAATCCGGAAAATAGATCTATGATCGAGAAATGTTTTGCACGGCCTAAATTATCTAAAATATCATCGATACGGGGCAAAGGAAATTTACCTGCAATAAGCTTTTTGTTCACAGCATGATAATCAACACACATACGATATGATTTTTGGTTATCTGTACTCTTTTTAGGTAATAGGATTAACGGACTGTTGAAGTTCGAACTGCTTGGTTCATTCAAGTCGTTTTCTAATAAATTGTTAACCTGTTTATTTATCTCGTCTTTTTGTGTATGGGCAAGTCTATAATTTTTGATGTAGACTGGTGTTGGGTCTATTAATCTGAATTTTTGTTCGTAAAAGTTGTTTATTGACATTTTGTCTTCTTTTAAGGCAAAAATATCTGAAAATGATTCGCATAAAGGCATTAGATCACTTTGAACATCACTTGGCATTTGATTTTAAAGTATATCCTTCAGTGTGTTTATACGTTCGGTGTTAACATCTTGATCATTGATCGAATATATATAAACATTTTTTAATGTTTCCATCCTTACTTTATCGTTTTGAATACACTGAAATTTATCAGTGGTATTAACTATTCGTAAAACTGGATCTTTTGAATCTATAATTCCTTTACCTATAAAAACTCCTTTTGAAATTTCTTGGGAATTGACAAACATGGGTTCTCCAACATTGTGTAAGTTAAACATTCGAAAAACCTCACACCTTGGTGGTATTATACAAGTAAAATTGCTTGTTCCGTGTAGTATGGGTATTCGCAATCTCGTATTCCGCATAGAAACTGTCAAAGTCATATTTTCGTAATTGATGTGACACCTATTGTCTTTGAGAAAATCTTTACCTAAAATGCCATTTACTGGAATATTAACATCATCATCGACGACATGAAAAACTTGTTGAATTAAATAATTCGAAATGATTAAATTTGTGTAAAATGTTCATAATGTGGTTATTGTATTTGTCGTAATGCCGGTGATATTTATGATTTCATTTTGATTTAAAATGATATCTGGACTTAAACTTGAAATTTTTATTAAAGAAATGTCCGCTTGCGTATCTGCAAGAAAAGTACATGATTGGATAGTATCGACTGAATTTAACTTGATAAAGTCAGTAAAGTTAAGATTAAGACTATAGACTGATTTTTGAGAAATTTGTTTGTTTAGAAAAGATGGTTTAATAAGGTTTTTGTTTTGGGTTAATTCTCTTCTGCCCTCAACACTGAATGTTGAGGGGCTTCTGAGTTTAAAGCCCTTACTGATGCCCTTTGATTGTAACTCTGAGAAGAACGATTTCCGGAATTTCCGCGATAATTGTTTTGAAAATGATTACTATTAGTGTTATTGTTTAGTCTTTGGTAAAATTTGGTAATGGTGTGCCACAGGGCTCTATACTTGGACCTCTTTTATACTCCATTTACGCCAATGATCTCCCGTTGCAGGTTGCACATTGTAAAATACAAATGTACGCTGATGATGTCCAATTGTATACAAGTTGCAGCAAATCAGATGTGTCTAACTCTGTTGAGCTAATAAACCAAGATTTACAAAGAATATTTTTATGGGCATCTGCAAATGGTTTATGCCTTAACCGAAGAAAATCAGTGTGCTTAGTAATTGGATCACCAAGGACTAATATTCTGACTATTCCACCACTACATTTGAATAATGCGCCGATTAATGTTGTAGAAAATGCAAAAAACCTTGGGGTTATATTTAACAGTGAGCTTAGCTGGTCAGATCACATCAGAGCAAACTGCCGGAAAACATTTTATATATTGCGAAATCTATGGATATCGCAGTATTTTACGCCATTACACATCCGAATGCTGCTTGCAAAAACTTATCTGCTACCAACCCTCTTATATGGCTGTGAGTTATTTGCAAGTTGTGATGCTGAAAGTAGGCGAAAACTGAATGTGACATATAATAATGTTGCTAGATATGTATTTGGCGTGAAAAGGAACAATAGCATCTCACAATTTGCTAAGCAAATATATAATGTGACCCTAGATAATTTATTAAAATGCCGAACACTTATCTTCTTGCACAAAATTATCTATGACAGACAACCAAATTATCTATTCAGAAGATTAATTTTTTCTAGATCCAACAGAGATCAAAAGATCAACAATATAAAATTTACAAGAGCTATCTCATCGCAGCAATTTTTCATAAATTCTATTCGCTTATGGAGCCAACTTCCCTCTTATATTCAAATTATACGCAATGCAAGTCATTTTAAAACTGCCATATTTGAACAATTTCGTGACTAATAAGTAATATTGTAATGTTAAATGTATGCATGTAATATTTATGATTATTATTTTTATTGTATTTTTATTGTATTATTCCTTATGCCAATTTTTCTACCCAATACTTTAATATAAGATATTTTCTTGTTGTATTGTATTAACTGATAAGAAAATAAATAAATAAAAAAAAAATATTGACCATTTCCGTTTCCACGATTGTTTCCGCGATAGGAATTATTTCGATACCGATTAAAATTATTTCCTCGATAAGAATTGTTATGAGACCAAAAATCATTATTCCTCCCTCTGGTATGAGTTCTAAATGATAAAACCTGTTGTTCTTTTAATTCAGTTGTCTGCTCAACTACTAACTTAGCAATGACTTCTTTTGGATCTGAAAATGTAGACGATGCTAATATTGACATAACTAAATTGGATTCTGCATTTAGCCGACAAACACTTACTGTTTGCTCGATTGCCATTTCGTGTTCTTTCTTTTTTGTAATACCTTCAACCACTATCGACCGTTTCAACGCATCAGCAAGATCTTCTGCCTGTTTGGAAAAATCAGAAAAATTATTGTTATTTACGCTAAGTGCAGCAATTTTGCCTGCAATCACCTTCGAGTTAACGTGTTTTATTCCGTTTGTTAGGGCAGTTTTTATCTCGGCTACTGAACTGATGTTTTCCGGTAAAGCATCACGAGCTTTCGACTCTAATTTTCATATTATAAATGAAAAAAATGTTGTTTCTAAATTTGGTTCTGTTAAATCTTCAATCAATAATATTTTATCCAAAAAAGATTCTAACGTTAATGGATTACCATCGTAGTTCTCTCTTATAATTGAGGCGCACATACCAATATAAGATTTTTTCGCTTCTACTGTTGCCATTTTGCTTTCTAAATTTAAACTATCTTTTTTGTCTATATATGACTCACTTTCGGATTCGTTATCTTCTGGATCACTTTCGTTATCCGTTAAAACGTCTTTATTTACAATTTCAAATAATTAAATTTTTTCTGGGACCCTTATTTTGCAATTAAGCTTACCAAAGCATCTTACTAAGAGCTCACGACAATGTCTTATTTTTGAAAAAAATTGCGTTTTCGCAACTAATGCTAAATTTTTAGTATTTTGTTCTGTGTAATATAATATTGAATTATAACTTTCTATCAACAAATTTATATATTCGAATTTCTTAGTTTCCTAAGTGGAAATGGGTCTTCTTTGCAATATTATTTTCTTAACATTGTAAAATCTGTTAATTAATTCAATAAATTTTTCATTTTCAAATTCAATACATTTTTCGTTTTCAGGATCAGACATCTATATATATAAAATTGTAACGTTACTGACTGACTGACTGATTCATCATCGCACAGCCTAAACGCCTGAAGCTAAAAACTTGAAATTTGGACCAGGGGTTGGTCTCTCCCCAAATCGATCCACTTAGACGGGATTTTTAGAAATTCGAATGTTTAGGGGGTAAAAAGGACAAAAACGGGTAAATTCGGTAACCTTATATCTCTAAAACTAAAAGAGATACAAAAAAAATTTAGTACTTATCGTTGTTCTTTAGAAAAATAAGCGGACAGGTGTATGGTACTTTTTGGAAATTCAGCCCTTTACCGGAGTAAACGGGTAAAACCTGCATTTTGGTACTTTTTTGTCACCCCATCTATCTTTTAAACCCATAAACATAGAAATAAGGTTTATATCAAATTTGAAACTTATCTAAAAAATCCAAATACGAATTTGGTACTTTTTCGAAATTCGGACGTTTAAGGGGTAAAAAGCGTTACTATTATTGGTACTTTTTTACAAAACATTTTTTTTATTCATTGACATATACGTATTAAATTATGGGCTCCTACTACAATATTGAAAATTTTTATGCTTCAATGGGGAGAAAAAAGTACTAAAAAGGGGAAATACGGGAAATTTTATTTCTTTAGGTTTTTGGTTCCACAACTGACAATTTTTTTAATTATCGTTAATATTGGACCTAGAAACATAAGCTTCAACATGCAATGTCCTGAGTGGATAAGAACCTCTGAGGGTACTTTTTGGTATTTTTTGATCTTCAACTGGGACTTTTTGATTTTCGTTAAAATTAGACCTATTAACATAAAATAAAACATGCAAGGTCCTGAGTGAATGAGAATTCGTTAGAGGGATCTTTTTGGTACTTTTTCGTTATTAAACTGAGTGGACAAGAACCTATAAGAGGGATCTTCTTGGTACTTTTTCGTTTTTTAACTGGTACCTTGTTTATTTTCGTTAATATTGGATCTACAAACATACAATTAAAAATGCAATGTCCTGAGTGAACGAGAATCTATAAGAGGGGCGTTTTGTAACTTTTTGTTCTTTACATGTTACTCTTTGAATTTCCGTTAAAATTGGACCTATAAACATAAAATTAAACATGCAAGTTCCCAAGTGAATGAGAATCTGTAAGAGTGGTTTTTTGGTACTTTTTCGTACTGTATTATTTGCCAACAGGTACTTATTGAATTTTTGTTAGTATTGCCGCTACAAACATAAAATTAAACAAGCAAAGCGTTGAATGAGCATCTGTAAGAGGCAATTTTTGGTACTTTTTTGTACTGTATTTTGTGCTTTTATTGTTGTTCATTAAATAAAAAAGAGAACAGGTGTCTGGTACTATTTCGAAATTAGGCTCTTTTATGGAGTAAAAGTGTAATATCTGAATTTTGGTTCTTTTTTGTCCCCCATCTACCGTTTAAATCAATGCACATAAAAATAAAAATTATATAAAATTCGTAACTTATCTAAAAATGCCAAGTGAAAATTTTGTACTTTTTCTGAACTTGAACGTTTAAGGGGTAAACATTTTACGTAATTTTGTTACTTTTTCCAAGATATTTTTTCTTCATCTATTTATTTTTATCGCACAGCCTAAACGCCTGAAGCTAAGAAGTTGACATTTGGACCTGAGGCAGGCCTCTCGCCAAATCGATCACGCCTCACATATCTGCTAAGCTAAAGGAGATACAAAAAAATTAAATACTTATTGTGGTTCAATAAAAAAAAAAGGCGGTTAAAACGGAAATTCGCTAACCTCATATCTGCTAAACTAAAAGGGATACAAAAAAATTTAATAAATATTATTGTTCATTAAAAATAAGCGGACAGGTGTCTAGCACTTTTTTGAAATAAGGAGTAAACGGGTAAAACCTGTATTTTAAAACTTTTTTGCTATGCTATCTATCTTTTAAAGCAATAAACATTAAAATAAAAAATATATCACATTCGTAACTTATCTAAAAAATACAAGTACAAATTTGATGCGTTTCGAAATTCGAACGTTTAAGGGGTGAAAATCGTACCTAATTCTGTTATTTTTTTCAAAACATTTTTCTTCATCTACCTATATAATATAAAATTGTAAAGTAACTGCATGATTCATCATCGCACGACCTAAACGCCTAAACAAACATGCTGAAATTTGCCCGGGAGGTTGGCCTCTAGCGAAATCGATTACCTATGATGGGAGTTTTGGAAATTTTTATGGTTAATGGGTAAAAAAGGTTAAAACGGGAAATTCCCTAACCTGATGTTCATTAAAATAATAAGCGGTTAGGTGTCTGGTACTTTTTTGAAATTAGACCCTTTTGGGGAGTAAACCTGTATCTTAAAACTTTTTTGCCACGCCATCTATCTATTAAACCAATAAACATTGAAATAAAAAAAATATCACATTCGTAACGTATCTAAAAATACAAATAAAAATTTTCGAAATACGAACGTTTAGAGGTACAAATCGTCCCTTTACAAAGTAGCGGGCTTAAAACTAGAAACATAAACTTTGGTGTAAAAATATGTACACATAAGAAAAAGGGGCGCTAACGAAGTAGCGGGTTAAAAGCTAGTTTGTTATAAAACTACACTTTTTAACACTTTTCTTTGTAGTGCATTTAATCAAAATTGTTAAAAAAAAACTTATAAATAAAATTTGTTGATTAAACGTGTTAAGAAAAGATTTTGTTTTTTGCTAATATTGAAATAATTTTCTTGAAATTTTTTTCCATTTTTAATTTTTTTTTTTTTTATTAATGTTTAAAAGTATCATTTAATAATAGTTATATACAATAATACATTGTGATATTTATAATAACACAGTACAACACATGATTTGCCAACTCAATTCTGTGAACTGTATGTGAAATTAGACCCAAAAAGAAGAATTTCTGCATCATTCGTTTTGTCTTCTTACCTGCGATTTGAAGTTAGTATCGATTTGAAGTTAGTACTATCGTATAGGGGAATTTATCACGTTTTAGGCCCTGTTGTTTGACATAGCTCGACAACCCCTAGCCCAATTTAGTTGAAATAAATTTTAAAAAATTAAGAATTACAATTCCCTTAATCTGTTCATATATTGTTTTCCTATACAAGTAACACTTTCGAAGTTAAAAATGAATGTATGAAGGGAAAAAATTATTTTTTGCCTAAAAATTTAAATTTTTTTTTTTAAAAATACATAAAAAATCCAAAATGGAAAAAAGTTTCAAGTCTAGTTATTTTTTCGCAAAGTCACATAACCTATGAGCAAAATGAGACAAAGATCATAAAAATCGATGCACGCGTTTCGCTTTTATTCGCAATTGAGTAAAGGTATGAATTTCAAAAATCAGTTATAGCCACCACCCTTAAAATAAAAATAAAAATATAAATTAAAAAATTATCATGCAAAAAAAACTTTATTTATAAAAACTTAATGAAAATAAAATAATATGCAATTAATATGCAATTATAATATGCATAAAAACAAAATTTAGAACATTTTTTCAATTATTGGCAATATCCATCCTTGTAGAAGTTGACGCTTGTGGTTCTGATGATCTTGTTTTCTTCGTAGGTTGTTCATATTCATGGTTTGAGTCTGTATCGTCATCCGAGATACACATACTATTCAAGGGCGTGTTCCTTTCACTGTGTCCACCAATTTCAATGTCTTCATCTTCGGTGCTTTCTTCAAACTGCATAATTGTGGAACTCCACCAACAAACCTCCGCAAGCAATGCATCCAATTTTTTGCTTTTGAACCGCTTTTCAAATGGCATGGTCACCTGGTGGAACCTCTCTCCTTGTTCGTCTGATTCCTGAGGTGATTGTGCCAAAAAAGTATCGAGGTGGTGGTGCAAGAAATGCAATTTCAGCGTCATGGATGCACCGATTTTTTCGAAATAAAACAGCAACCTGTCCACTCGTTGCTGTATCTCTTCTCGCTGGACACGGTTCTTTCCTAGAACGCCTTCTATTACTTCTTTCAATGCGTTCCATGCATGTTGGTGGTCGTGATGCTCTGAAAGCAAATGTGTGAAAGAATCACTTTTGATCAATTTCCGAATATCAGGTCCATTGAGAATACCTGTTTTAAATACATAAGAAAAACGAAAAAATTATTGGTAATGCGAATGTATAGAAATTAACAAATTTAGATATGACAATATTGAAATACAGAGTACGATACGTACCGTTTTTAATTTTCTCATCACTGAGTTTCGGAAAGATGGATTTCAAACAGTCAAAGGCGCCGTTAACTTTTTTGACCACCACTTCAACGAATTTCCCAGCTATTCCCAGTTTTATGTGGAGCGGTGGCAACAAAATATCATCCAGGTCCTTTATCATAGGTTCATTGCGTAATTTTAATTGTTTGTTGAGCTCGGGAGTTCTTCCTTTCCAATCTTTACATTGATATTGATTTCCTTTGTATCGTGAATCCCAATTACAAAGGAAGCAGAAGTATTTTGGATATCCGCCCTTTTCTATAATCCCTTGTAGTATGTTGACCACCTTCAGATCGCAACAAATGTTCCATTTGTGTTCATCGTATTTGATTTTCTTCAAAATTTCGCCCAATGCTTCATACGTTTCCTTCATAGTTGTGCTGAATCCCAATGGAATGCATGGTTTTTTATTTTTTTTGTGCAGCAGCACAGCCTTCAAACTAGTAACTGAACCATCGATGAATAAACGCCAGTCGCCAGCGATATAATCCATTCCCAATTTTTTCACTAAACCTGGGATATCATGGCAGTACGTGAACGTATTTGCTTCGTCAACGGAATAAAATTTCTGAAAATCAGCTTGGCGTTCACGGTATGATGTTGCGCTGACATTTTGCTGTGTGAGTTTTCTTCTCTTCAAAAATGATGTCAGCCATTCGGAGTCGTGCTGTGATAGTCCCAGCTTGGCCACAATGTAATCCATTTCGATTTGTGGTAGCGGTTGTGGTGCACTATTTTCAATATCGGGTATCCAATCAGCATCATCCAAATCGGTCGGATTGGTGAAAACGGTTTCGGCTAGCAGGGACACAGTATCCGCACTCGGAGGTTTAGGTGCATCGGTATCAGCGGGGCGTTGCACTGGAAGTGTGGCAGTAAATGCAGCAGTGTATACTTTTGTTTTCAATTGTTGTCTGTTTAATCCAGGACGAAAATTTATGCATGCATAGCACCTGGATTCATCATGTCCAGTTGTGTCTTCCACCCAAATTACTGGCTTCATAAAAGATAACTTTCTACTTTTTCCGTGAATCCATTTTAGAAGGGTAGTATAACAACTGTTGCACACTGTGTTCGGCGTAAAATTTGCACCACTTAAATCTGCTTCATCGAAATAATTACAATACGCGGTTTTGAATTGCTCAGTAAACAAATTTTTTCGATCTTTTTTCTGTATTTTTCGGACGATATGACCACAAACGTAACAATATTCATCTAAATATGGGCACTTGTTGTTTTCCATATTGATATATTTTATGTTTTGTTGTTATTCACTTTTAAAAAACTGGAGAAAAATCACTTTTACTGTTCGCGTTCGTCGGCACTGGCTGAATGAAAAAAAATCGATCAATGCACACCTATAAATACTACGTATTTTTGAATATTTTACTGCCAGGTACTTATAAATGGGCGCATATTTTAAGGGCGGCTGGCTATATACCTGATTCAGCACTTGTACGTTTCAAACTGTGCAAAACTTTCCAAATAATGACCACCCTTAAATGTGGGTGCAATTTCTGTAAAAAAATCATATAGGTAGCCACCGGAAAAACCCAAATAATAAAAAGGTCCACTTTCCGTTTAATTGTCCACGTACATTTATTACCGCAATCATAAAAATCAAATAACCTTTTGTTTATTCCTTTTTTTTTTAATTCTCAGAATCATGAAAAAGGTGTCAATGTTTTCTCCAAATAATGTTGTGCATATCTCGAGCAAATTTTTGAAATTCATACATTTACTCAATTGCGAATAAAAGCGAAACGCGTGCATCGATTTTTATGATCTTTGTCTCATTTTGCTCATAGGTTATGTGACTTTGCGAAAAAATAACTAGACTTGAAACTTTTTTCCATTTTGCATTTTTTATGTATTTTTAAAAAAAAAAATTTAAATTTTTAGGCCAAAAATAATTTTTTCCCTTCATACATTCATTTTTAACTTCGAAAGTGTTACTTGTATAGGAAAACAATATATGAACAGATTAAGGGAATTGTAATTCTTAATTTTTTAAAATTTATTTCAACTAAATTGGGCTAGTGGTTGTCGAGCTATGTCAAACAACAGGGCCTAAAACGTGATAAATTCCCCTATACGATAGTACTAACTTCAAATCGATACTAACTTCAAATCGCAGGTAAGAAGACAAAACGAATGATGCAGAAATTCTTCTTTTTGGGTCTAATTTCACATACAGTTCACAGAATTGAGTTGGCAATCAATTAACTGAAAAATGTTGTACTGTGTAATATTAATAAATATTTAATAATTAATAACATAATATGACAATTTCGTGTTATATGTGTATATACTAGGTTTCCATATTTACGGTCAGCCGCCGCCGCACAGTGGGAAATTTTACGAGAAGGCGGTCAAAATTCCATAACTTTTGACTGGAGCGGTATTTTTTTATGTGATTTTTTTTGCTCGATAGGTGCGATATTAGGCTTTAATTTGCGCTACAAAACGTAAAATTCGACAGTTATGGGGAGTTCAAAATGCATTTTCATTTTTTTGTTGAGTTTCGGTGTAAAAGTTGAATATTTCAAATATGAGTTTTTTTATAATTTATCATTATTTCTCTTGTATTTTACAACTGATACTTATTTTTTATTGTCGAACTTAGATCCTGTCAGAAAATGCCAATATTTGGCCCCTGTAAATTTTTTAGTCCCAATATTCACAGGGGCCAAAGGTTGGCTTTTTTTTGGGACGAGACGAGTTGTTATAAGGATAAAACTGAAAAGGAATATTTTGAAAAATGCCTAAATAACATTGTTGGCTATAGATAACATTTTAGGTAATTCAACTTTTATTTTTGGTTTGAGATGTATGTGTATTTTATTTTTATATATTAATACAAATATATACTTAAATCAAAAACAGATTAAAATCTATAAACAATTTTAAATTAAACAATTTCTTCTAAATAGCTTTGGGTTTCATTTTCCAGTTGTTTAGCTCTAATTCGATTGAGGTTGATTTCCATTTTTGTCGAATACTGGACATATATAGATCTGATGTGCACAACAAAATAGTAATAAGATCTTCATTAGTACAACATCTGGACATTTTTCTTGTATTATGCTCGCGGAAGAATCTGTAGTCTTTGTTCCTTTTTTCTTGCGCTTATTCAGATAGATCTCCAATTGGTAGGATATTGTGTTGAACTATTTGTTCCCCATGGTATAAAATTTTATGAACTGTGGTTGGCATATGTCTCCAAGAGTATTTTTTGTTATAAAGAATTGCTGTTTCATTTGCATACTGGCCAAATTTTTTTGCATTTATCTTTCTGCTACATGATATAACTTGTAAAATGATCTGGAATCGTCTTATTAATTCAAAAAGTACTCCTGTGATAGATGCTGCAGTTTCTGTATTGGAAAAGAATCTCCTTGCAGTGTTTCCGTCATTTGAATTTCCTTCTCCTTGTTTTGGCTGATCAATTATAAGGCCTAGGTGAAGGTATTTTTCTTGAATTTGTTTTTTTCTTTGCTTCCTTTTTTCCACATTTTCTTTGTTTTTTCTCACTGTTTCGCCTAACGGGCCAAATTCCAAATCATAACCCAATTTAAGAATATGCTCCATGAAACGAATTCTAGTATGAAGAGGGGACATTCCAAATTCGTATGCTTCATTGAAACTATTGTGTTTTGATGGGGGTTGGCTTAATTGACTTAATGTCTTTTGACATATGGTACAGCTTGACGAAGACTTTGTTTCGGTTAATGCTTGTGCAACTTTTCCATCGATCATTGTAAGGAACATTTGAAAATTAATTTCAATGCATTGGTCATCAAATTTAAATATTGCCAGTTGAAGTTCTTTAATTTGATCTTTTATTTTTCGAACTTCTTCAGTTATGACATCTTTAGTTTCCTTTTTGTAAACAAACTTTATTGGTCTGCAATACTTTGTTGAAGAGGGAATTTAATTTTTCCATACATCCATTGCTGTAACTCTACTGGTTGACGGCTCTAAGCCAATATAAGTTTTTCTTAAACGTAATGGAACGAAAGATACCATGAATAAGTTAGCATCAGATGAGTTTTCTGAATTACATTGCTTGAATTGTTTCTGACCAGAGCTTCCATCACATCCCCATTTAGAAAATAAAGTGATGCTGCAATTTTTAAGTTATTTTTAAACAGTCAGCATCAAGTGTATTTAATAATCGTTCTGCAGTGTGTTCGAGAAGAGCCTGCAATTTTACTTCTGCTGAACTTGAAGTTACACTAATAGCCGTTTGTGAAGGTAAGCACTCTTTTTTGACAGAAACTAAATCTCGATATGCTGGAAAGATTCCACAATTTTTTTCATTGGTTCGCTTTCGCAGTTCTGTATACTGATTTTTTGTCAGTTTTAAATCCAAAAATAGTGCAAATGCTTCTTCTGGAGTAAATTTCATTTCTTCAGTTGGTGTAGGCATACTTTTTAAAATCCTCTTTGTGCGTTTAGGGCTCGCTTCCACTATTTCTTCAATTATTGCAATTTTTGTTTTCTTATTTTGCGTTGTTTGAATTTGATGCAGAAATGAATCCTTTATCATACTATGTGAAATTTCTTCATTGATATTTGCAAGCTTGCGTCTTCGTGATCTTTCACTGCAATTGTCAATTTGTTTTGCGGGCCGACCCACTTTTTCAGTTTCCTTAGCGGTAATTGACAGCTTCTTAAAAATCAGATCATTTGTTAGCCATTTTTCGTTGCGTAAGTAAAAAATTTTCTTGTTTCTAGAACATTTAAGGTACCGTTTTCTTAATGTAAATGAAAAATTTTTAATTTTTATCTTATGAATTTTGATTTCTTGTTCGTTGCATAATTTAAAGAATGGATTATTCATTATGTGTAACACAAAATCTTTTTCATCTTTCTGTTGAAAATATATATCTGCGATAACTTTATAACTGAACTTAGCCATTGTTTAAACAATAATGAAGGTAAAATTATGAATGCATGCATTTTTATACTCTTGATAGAAATTTTTTTTAAATGATCTTTTGTTACCACTTCTTGGAAACATAAAAACCCTTTTTTAAATACAAATTTAATCTTTTATTACCATTTCTTTGAAACATTAAAAAACCCCTGTTTTCACACTTTTTAAAAGGATAACATACCGGCAATAAATTAACAGGTAACATGTAGGTAATTTTCACGTTAAATATAACTGCTCTTCCATATTTTTAAATTAAGTTACAATTTTCAGGTAATTAAACTATGTTGTTTATGTTGCGGCTATTTACTAATGTTTAACCTTTTAACTTACTCAGAAATTTAACGTGTTAGTCTATTAATGTCGCCTATTCGTTTTGCAGCATGCGTTCACCCACAATAAGTTCACAACAATGGCAATACCTTTACCTTCTCCAAATTAATTGATAACCTGACGTGCTAGATAATTTATGTGGCATGAACTGCTTTATTTGTCGAAAATTCTTTAAGAGTCACCTTCTTTAATTTCAGTAATGTTTCCTTGCAGGACTAATTTTTTGAACCGAATATCTTACCTTGGGTCACAGAAATTGCTGTAGTTCGCAAGACCGTATCCAGATGTGTGTACAATGGGGTATAGAAATGTTGGTTAGATTCTGGACTACAAGAGAGTATAGATTTTTTTTGACGCGTTTTGACGGGCAGGTCGGAGAGTTTAATGCTTTAAACCATGTATAGCTAATAAGATAAACTAATACACAAATCTTATTCTGTCAAAAAATCTTGAAAAACAAAAAAGTTATGAGCATTTCAACTTCAAAAGTTTACTCAGAAATTCAAAACTATAACCAAATACTGAGAAAGTCCATTTGGGACCACCCTGTTCTCAATGAAATAGTTGAAATAGGGTTGAAATTTTTTGGCTCCCGAGGTTCACTAGTATTTACTTTCACATGAATAAAAAAATTTCAAAATCGGAGAACATAAAAAAAATAGTTTTGGCCGCCTTCTCAAAATATGAACCAGTGTGCGCCGCAGGGTGGTCCCAAATGGACTTTCTCAGTATTTGGTTATAGTTTTGAATTTCTGAGTAAGCTTTTGAAGTTGAAATGCTCATAACTT
The DNA here is from genome assembly GCA_943735925.1 of Pollenia amentaria. Lineage (NCBI taxonomy): Eukaryota > Metazoa > Arthropoda > Insecta > Diptera > Polleniidae > Pollenia > Pollenia amentaria. The sequence goes on along the minus strand of OX031007.1, from coordinate 83,877,780 downwards.
TTTTTTCAAGATTTTTTGACAGAATAAGTTTTGTGTATCTTACTAGCTATACGTGGTTTAAAGCATTTAACTCTGTGACCTGTAGAACTATTTAATTTTCTTTTTATTTAATGTCAAAATTTCCCGGAAATTTCCTATTTTATAGAACATAAGTCCTGCCCGTCAAAACGCGTCAAAAAAAATCTATACTCTCTTGTAGTCCAGAATCTAACCTACATTTCTATACCCCATTGTACACACATCTGGATACGGTCTTGCGAACTACAGCAATTTCTGTGACCCAAGGTAAGATATTCGGTTCAAGAAATTAGTCCTGCAAGGAAACATTACTGAAATTAAAGAAGGTGACTCTTAAAGAATTTTCGACAAATAAAGCAGTTCATGCCACATAAATTATCTAGCACGTCAGGTTATCAATTAATTTGGAGAAGGTAAAGGTATTGCCATTGTTGTGAACTTATTGTGGGTGAACGGATGCTGCAAAACGAATAGGCGACTTTAATAGACTAACACGTTAGATTTCTGAGTAAGTTAAAAGGTTAAACATTAGTAAATAGCCGCAACATAAACAACATAGTTTAATTACCTGAAAATTGTAACTTAATTTAAAAAAATTGAAGAGCAGTTATATTTTACGTGAAAATTACCTACATGTTACCTGTTAATTTATTGCCGGTATGTTATCCTTTTAAAAAGTGTGAAAACAGGGGTTTTTTTATGTTTCAAAGAAATGGTAATAAAAGATTAAATTTGTATTTAAAAAAGGGTTTTTATGTTTCCAAGAAGTGGTAACTAAAGATCATTTAAAAAAACCTTCATTATTGTGTAAACAATGGCTAAGTTCAGTTATAAAGTTCTCGCAGATATATATTACACATAATGAATAATCCATTCTTTAAATTATGCAACGAACAAGAAATCAAAATTCATAAGATAAAATTTTTTCATTTACATTAAGAAAACGGTACCTTAAATGTTCTAGAAACAAGAAAACGTTTTACTTACGCAACGAAAAATGGCTAACAAATGATCTGATTTTTAAGAAGCTGTCAATAACCGCTAAGGAAACTGGACAAGTGGGTCGGCCCGCAAAACAAATTGACCTATGCAAATGAAACAGCAATTCTTTATAACAAAAAATACTCTTGGAGACATATGCCAACCACAGTTCATAAAATTTTATACCATGGGGAACAAATAGTTCAACACAATATCCTTCCAATTGGAGATCTATCTGAAGAAGCGCAAGAAAAAAGGAACAAAGACTACAGATTCTTCCGCGAGCATAATACAAGCAAAATGTCCAGATGTTGTACTAATAAAGATCTTATTACTATTTTGTTGTGCACATCAGATCCATATATGTCCAGTATTCGACAAAAATGGAAATCAACCTCAATCGAATTAGAGCTAAACAACTTCTGGAAAATGAAACCCAAAGCTATTTAGAAGAAATTGTTTAATTTAAAATTGTTTATAGATTTTAATCTGTTTTTGATTTAAGTATATATTTGTATTAATATATAAAAATAAAATACACATACATCTCAAACCAAAAATAAAAGTTGAATTACCTAAAATGTTATCGATAGCCAAGAATGCTATTTGGGCATTTTTCAAAATATTCCTTTTCAGTTTTATCCTTATAACAACTCGTCTCGTCCCAAAAAAGCCAACCTTTGGCCACTGTGAATATTGGGACCAAAAAATTTACAGGGGCCAAATATTGGCATTTTCTGACAGGATCTAAGTTCGACAATAAAAAATAAGTATCAGTTGTAAAATAGAAGAGAAATAATGATAAATTATAAAAAATTCATATTTGAAATACTCAACTTTTACACCGAAACTCAACAAAAAAATGAAAATGCATTTTGAACTCCCCATAACTTTTGCTCCTATCAGTCGAATCGCATAAAAAAATACCGATCCAGTCAAAAGTTATGGAATTTTGACCGCCTTCTCGTAAAATTTCCCACTGTTCGCCGTTGTCGTTGTGGTTGACAACACCGCCGTTTTTTTTTAGAGATGATTTGTTGTTAATTGTAGCTGATCGTGGAGTGTTGTTTTTCTTTTTGTTTTCTTCGTAGGTTTTTGTTTTGTTTTGGTGTAAAGCTTTTTTTTTCTTTGTCTTGGTTTGCAGATATTGTTTTTGTTTTTCACTGACACTAATTTTATTTAAAAGCTTTTTTTTTCTTCACTGCACTCAATCGATGTATTTTTTTGTGTTGTTATGCACTTACATGTCTATGCCTTAAAATTTTGTTTTCTTCGTTTAAAAATTAACGGTTTTTAAATTCTTTTTATTGTTTTTGTTGTATAGATTTTTGAATTGCGAAACTGGTCTTTTTTCTATCATTAATTTTTGATGTTTTGTGTTGGATGTACTTTTTTTTGATCTTTTCAGAATTTTTCTGTTTTAGTACTTATGTTTTGTTTTTTTTTTTTTTTAATTTTTACACTAATATAAGGTGTTCTTCGTTATCCAACGGGATTCAGTTTTTTTTCTACACTGTTAATAAAATTTCACTTATATTAAAAAATTATTTTCTGGAATGAAATATTTATTAATTAATTCATTTATTAATGATGTCCTAATAATCCCAATTTATGATAAAAAGCACTGAAATATATTGTTGTGGTTGCTTAGGCCAGCTCGTCAGGAAACTTTTTCCAAATACTTTAGAAAAGTGAATAAGAATTTTAAACTCTCAGCTCTCAATAAACAGTGAATTTTTTCTTTCTTACATTCCCCTACAATTGGCTGGCTTTTTTCCAACACGAATTGTATTGTTTCTTAATTAATTATATTGTTTTGTTGGCTAACTTTAATGGATTTTTAAAAGTTTCTTTTTTTCCCCCGTTGTATCACTTTGGTTTATAGTTTAGCACATTACGTATTCTTTAACGAGAATTATTTTGTAGTATGAATAAATATCATAGCATGAATAAATATCATTATTTATTGTAGCATGAATTAAAGTCATTATGTATGCCAACATGAGTATTGGCTAAACGTTTATTTAACGTATCATATTACACAAACTTTTATACAGTCAAATATTGATGCGTTAGTTAAACCTGTTGTCATGTTTATAAACAAATCTAGACCGAAATATGTTGTTCATGTATCACGGCTTCCACTGTAATCATAATGCCATGTCAGCAATTATTAACTATAAATTAAGTGCATTTTAATTAATAAAGAACAACTTGTTAAGTCAATTCACATTGAGCTCAACTTATGCTCTGTGATAAAACAAATTAATAGTCTTTTATTTTAACCAAATAAGGACCACACTACATGGCGATCCTGCCAGCTTCGGAGTGCTAAAACCAGCAAGCACCCAAATAAAAAGGATACCAAATAATTTTGCCAAAATCCTGGGAGTGCAAAAAATTAAAAGCACCCGTAAAAACAATAAATTTATGGCTACTGGTCCTTCAATATACCCGGCTAATCAAAGACCCCAACCACTGGTTACAGTAGAAGAGTATAGAAGAAGAAGGCAGAAAAAGCCATCGCTGCCCACCGAGGAAGCCACTCAACATACTAAGAAGAAACGCCGAGGTGGCGTAATCCAAAAATTAAAGAGGGAGAGGGCAATCCTCCAACGGCTTATAAACCATCATACACCTCCATCTTGGATAGAAGCCTCAAGGATGTGGCTAAAAATTAATGAGATTAACTTCCTGATAAACAAAGAACTTCAACGGCGAAAAAAGCACTAAACAACAAAACAAAAAAAAAAGAGTAATAAAATAATTAAATTCATACAGTTCAAACGAAGTGCGTCTAATCCGCACGGGTAGGGCCTGTAAGCGAAATTCGCTCGAGGCAACAAAAATTTTTATAATTATAGTATTATTAATAGATATTTTGTTTTAAATCAATAACTCAAAAATCATATACAATTAATAATTAAAATTAAAAATTATAAATTTAAATTTCATATGGACTCTTATTAAAAGGATTTTTAATAGTCGCAATGGGTGGCAAAGAATCAAAAATAGATAACCTGACTGCAAATGTAATCAATGAAGTAGAAGTAATGGAAAATAGAGTAGATTTGCATACAATAGAACTATGTTTAATAATAATGACAATTTTGATAGCTTTGAACTCAATTTTGAAAGCATACGCTTTTCATAATAAGCGACTAAAAAAAAAATATATTAGTAGGGCCAATGACCTAGACAAAGTCTAATTTTCTTGCATATGGATTGGCAAAGCATTTTGAATAAATGCAGAAGTGTTAAAACAATATTTGAAAAATCATACAAATGCATTAATATAGACAGACCTATAAAAGACGATACACTAAACAAACATTTTGACATTATTTTGCATTGTCTAGAGAAAATTAGAGTACTTCTAAACGTTAACTATGAGCGACTAACATGCGCACACAAAGTTGAAGCGGAAGCAATCTTTCATGACCTTAGAAATAGAATACTGACAATAGCGTCAAAGAAAAATTTTAAAATTACATTACCAGAAGCTTTGCATGAAAAAATTTCATTTAAACATCTAGAAAAAACAACAAATCTAAAAATGACTCAAACAATAGTAGAGTTTTTAAACACAGCCTCAAGGCTAATTACAGATTTCGACGGAAGGTCTGAAAATTTACAATCGTTTGTAGATTCATTGGCTCTGGTTGACACACTAAAAGGTGCACACGAGGCTTCAGCAGTGTCTTTGATTAAAACAAAATTAAAAGGTAATGCTAGAAATTTAATAAATAACGAAGCGACAATAGTAGAAATCATAAATAAACTGAAAGCTACTGTGAAAGGTGAATCGGTAGAAGTAATATCAGCAAAAATAATGAATATAAGACAAAATAGTAAAACGGCAAACGCCTATTGTACAGAAATAGAAAATCTGACAAAATCTCTTGAAAACGCATCCATATCAGATGGATTATCATGCGAGCTTGCCAGCAAATACTCTACGCAAACTGCTGTAAAGGCAATTATTAAAAACTGCACCATAGATAAAGTCAAACTTATCATGGAAGCAGGACAATTCAGCAGCATGAATTAAGCTGTAAGTAAATTCGTAAATAGTTGCACAGAAGCAACAGGCCAACAGAACTCAATACTGTACTATGACCAAAGACAACGAAACTTGGGAAGAAAAAATTTTTACAGAAATAATACCAATTTCTCTACCAATAACGCCTTCAGAAATTTTAACCGGAATAGAAATAGACATAGCTATAATAATAGGAACAATAATAGGAGACAAAATGATACTAACCGTAGAAATGTTGTAAGAGCAGCCAACATAAATGACAGCGATTCGGAAAACTCGGACGCTCCCCTAAGACAAGAGCAGTGAATTAAAATGTGTACAATCTTAACCTCAACTTAAGTATATTCATAAAATTAGAAATCAATCAAACTAAAGAAACTTTAACATTACTGTTAGACACAGGTGCTGACATATCAATACTAAAAAGACAATATGCTTTTAAAAACTTAAACACAACACATATAACAACAATAAGTGGAATAGGTGAAGGCAAAATTAAATCACTTGGAACAATATATATTGATCTAAGACACAAAAAGTTCCTGATACCCCACAATTTTCACGTAGTCCAAAATGAATTCCCGATACCTTGTGACGGCATTATTGGAATGGATTTCATTAAAAAATTCAATTGCATTCTTGAATTCAATCAAGACCAAGATTTTTTCATTTTTAGACCAAAGAATGTTTCTCAACTAATAGAAATACCAATAATAAGTACTTATAGTGACATAACCTTGCCTGCACGAGCACAGGTGATACGTCAAGTGAATTTGTTCCATTCTGAAAAAGAACTACTAGTCCCTAATCAAGAGCCACTAGAAGGCGTATTCATAGCAAACATATTGGTAAGAACTGAAAAAGCATTCATTAGACTATTAAATACCAATAACCACCCAATAGTGTTGAAACAATCTTCTATAAAAACCGAAAATTTTTCAAATTACAAAATAATAATAAATAATAACACAAATAAATCACAAAGACAATCCGAAGTAATAAATATCTTGAGGAAGCAGTTTCCAAAACAGTTTGAAGAAACGCTAACTAATCTTTGCTCAAATTATAGTGACATTTTTGGACTAGAAACAGAAACAATTACAGTAAACAATTTTTATGAACAAAAGTTGAGGACAAAGGATAAAGATCCAGTATATATTAAAAACTACCGATTGCCACATGTACACAAAGAAGAGATCGACAGACAGGTTAAAAAACTTATAGGTGATAAAATTATTGAACCATCCCATTCGGAGTACAATAGTCCAATTTTGTTGGTTCCCAAAAAATCTCTTCCAAATTCTGATACAAAGAGATGGAGATTAGTGGTTGATTATAGACAACTTAATAAAAAATTAATAGCGGACAAATTTCCTTTGCCAAGAATTGATGATATTTTAGACCAACTTGGCAGGGCAAAATATTTCTCTTGTCTCGACTTAATGTCTGGTTTCCACCAGATAGGGTTAGAACAAAACTCTAGGGATCTAACATCATTTTCAACAAATAATGGGGCATATAGATTCACTAGATTGCCCTATGGTCTGAAAATTGCACCAAACTCATTCCAACGGATGATGACAATTGCTTTTAGTGATCTTAAACCCGACCAAGCTTTCTTATATATGGATGACCTGGTAGTACTTGGTTGTTCTGAAAAACATATGCTTTCGAATTTGACAGATGTCTTTGAATTATGTAGAAAATATAATCTCAAATTAATTCCTGAGAAATGTGCATTCTATAGGAAGGAGGTAACATACCTAGGACACAAATGTACGGATAAAGGAATACTCCCAGACGACAGCAAATACATAGTAATAAAAAATTATCCATCACCTAAAAATGCCGATGAAGCAAAAAGGTTCTTAGCCTTTTGCAACTACTATAGGAGATTCATTAAACATTTTTCCGATTATTCGAGACACCTGACTCATTTGTCAAAGAAAAACGTCAAATTCGAATGGACTGAAGCTTGTGACTCAGCTTTTAAACATCTAAAAAAGGCATTAATGAATCCTACACTGCTTCAGTATCCAGATTTTTCTAAAGAATTCTGTATAACAACAGACGCAAGTAAACAAGCTTGTGGCGCTGTTTTAACACAAGAGCATGACGGAACTCAATTACCGATCGCATATGCATCCAAAATATTTACAAAGGGCGAAAGCAATAAGTCAACAATAGAACAGGAATTGACAGCAATACACTGGGCCATAACGCACTTCAAACCATATATATATGGAAATCACTTTCTAGTCCGCACAGACCACAAACCATTATCCTATTTATTTTCAATGAAAAATCCAAGTTCAAAATTAACTAGAATGAGACTTGACTTGGAGGAATATAATTTCACAGTAGAGTATCTTAGGGGAAAAGATAACTACGTAGCCGATGCATTATCGCGCATAACAATAAATGATCTAAAAGAAATAAATAATAAAAATAATAAAGTGCTTAAAATGACTACACGTTCAATGGCAAATAAGGCACTAGAAAAAGTTCCAATTGAAACAAACAAAAGGCACCAAAATAATGAAAATATAAAGCCCAATATATTTGAACCAATCATAAACTCTGACGTCAGAAAATACTGCAAACTCAAGATTAATCACCAATATGTTTATATTAAGCGTGGTAAATGTGTAATTGCACGTATTCCAGTAAACGAATTGTTTATTAATGGGAAATTAGACCTAGGACTATTTTTCCTAAGGCTCGAAGAAGTGGCCGATAAACTAAATATTAAAAAGATACAATTAGCACCTAATGAGAAAATTTTCGAATTTGTCTCTATCAATGAATTTAAAGAAATGGGCAATAAATTCTTAAAATTATTAAAAGTAGCGTTACTTAATAAGGTGACCAACATAACATATAAGAGTTCAAAATCAGAGATATTGAAACGATACCACGATGATCCGGCAGAGGGCGGACATTCCGGTGTTTCAAGAACTTTAAACAAAATAAAAAGACATTATTATTGGAAAAATATGACTCGTGACGTTACAAAATACGTTAAAGTGTGCCAAAAATGCCAAACATCAAAGATAATAAAAAACACAAAAATGCCGTTGACATTAACAAATACGCCAGTCAAAGCCTTTGATACAATAATAGTGGACACGATTGGCCCACTACCAAAATCATTTAATGGAAATGAATATGCCATAACAATAATATGTGAGTTGACAAAATATCTTGTAACGGTACCTATACAGGATAAAAGTGCTAAATCAGTCGCAAAAGCTATTTTTGAGCATTTTATTCTTACCTATGGTTCAATGAAGACGTTCATTTCAGACATGGGTACAGAGTATAAGAACTCAGTATTAGACGAACTTTGTAACCTTTTGAAGATAAAACAAATTACATCAACTGCTCATCACCACCAGAAGCTTGGAACTGTTGAAAGAAGCCACAGAACCTTCAACGAATATATAAGATCTTACATATCCGTTGACAAAAGCGATTGGGATGAATGGCTCAAATATTTCACATATTGTTTTAACACTACGCCATCCTCAGTGCATGAGTACTGTCCCTATGAGTTAGTTTTTAGTAAACTTCCAAATGAGTTTCAAAAATTTAGTGGTGTTCATGCAATAACACCTTTGTATAATATAGAGAATTACGCGAAGGAAGTTAGATTTAGGCTAGAAATAGCACATAGGAGAGCTAAAGATATGTTATATAGGTATAAGCTTAAACAAAAATCAAATTATGATAAGACTTCGTTAAAAGTAAATTTTAAAGTAGGAGATTTAGTTTTATTAAGAAATGAAGTAGGGCACAAACTGGAATCTCAATATAAGGGCCCATATGAGGTTGTAAATATTGATTCTAAAAATAACGTTTCAATTACTGATAAGACAAATAATAAAACACAAGTAGTACATAAGAATAGACTTAAGATTTTTAACTTATAAGATAAATAATTCTTAAGATCATAATAAACTTTATAAGCAATATATTTAAGACTAGAATGTTCATACTCATAAAACTGTATGAGCATTCTTCCGGAAAAGGGAGGTGTAGTATGAATAAATATCATAGCATGAATAAATATCATTATTTATTGTAGCATGAATTAAAGTCATTATGTATGCCAACATGAGTATTGGCTAAACGTTTATTTAACGTATCATATTACACAAACTTTTATACAGTCAAATATTGATGCGTTAGTTAAACCTGTTGTCATGTTTATAAACAAATCTAGACCGAAATATGTTGTTCATGTATCACGGCTTCCACTGTAATCATAATGCCATGTCAGCAATTATTAACTATAAATTAAGTGCATTTTAATCAATAAAGAACACAACTTGTTAAGTCAATTCACATTGAGCTCAACTTATGCTCTGTGATAAAACAAATTAATAGTCTTTTATTTTAACCAAATAAGGACCACACTATAGAAATATTCTTTAACGAGAATGTGTATAATTGTTTTTGTTTTAATTTTTTTTTATTTTTATTAAAAGCATCCATTTTTAATACTATTAATTTAATTTTATGCTTTTAAAGAAATTTTTTTCCGTTTAATGACCTCCTTCAATTCTGTTTTTCTCACTGTGGTTTTGTTCCACTTGCGTTTTTTGATTTATCGTTTGTCTCGTGTTTTTTTTTTCTTTTGTCTTTTAGCACTTAACACTTTATATTAATAATATTTATTTTTGTTTAGTTTTTTTTTTTTTAGTCACGGTCGCCATGTAAAAGGAATGTAAGACCAAATGAAAAATTAAAGGACAAGTTGTTTATTGTATTGTTCTAACCAGACTGATCTGTCTTCTTTATTATCATAAAATATCAAACTAGAATTAATCAAATATTACAGCGTAGGTTAATAAGGTAGTAAATAAGTAAGTAGGGTATAGTTAAGTAGTATATAGATAAGTAGTGTACAGGGTTGAACTACAATTTTGTCTGGAAAGGCCATTAGGGGTGCTCCCCTTAAGAAGTGTCCAGCAGTTAAGGTCTTTACATTGGAAGGATCTTCAGACAGAGCGGAGATAGGCCGCTTGAAAAGCCGCTTCGGAGAGGTCAGAGCATGCTTCTAAATGTATTGCCTTTGTGCTGTAGCAAACGAAGACACTAACGTATTTGATGGAGACTTTCGAAGAGTTGAGGTTTTAATTTCAAATAGGCCGGCAAAGTCAATTCCGGTTACCTGAAACGGTAGCGATAAGCTAAATCTTTCGGCGGGTAAGGGAGCCATGATTTAAGAACATGCAGTTTGTTTATAAATTATACAGGTTTTGCATTGCCGTATTATGCTTTTTACTCGAAGTTTGGCTGCACTCTGCGTGAAAAAGAAATTGGTGCAAGTGCACGAGATATAAATTGCAAAACCGTGATTTACCTGGTAGTATTATCGGATACCGTTCATTATATGGAAGGGACGCTTGAGATAATCTTCCATTTGCTCTTATAATTAAGTTTTTATCAAGAAATGGATTTAAGGACTTTAATGAGCTTCTGTTAGATATGACTTTATTGTTCTTTAAACATTGGTATTCATCGTAAAAAATTGTGTTTGAGCTAAGGTAACTAGTCGTTCTTTTGCAACCTTTTTTCGGGTTGCGTAATGATACATTCGTTAGGCACATTACCATTTGTACGAACTTTTCTAATACAATTATTGAAAAATCGAAAAATATAGGATACAACCCTTAGAGCTTTGCTATAGGATGAGAATTTGTTTAAAATTTCATCATCTTGCCCCGCTACGTGCAGAACTTGGGTTACTTCAGGGGGTTTTAAGACTTTCAATGGGTTTCTTTCAGACCATTTAGACGCGGGTCTTGATAACCATGATGGTCCACGCCACCAAAGGGTATTGTGCGCAAGATCTTGTGGCTTACATCCTCTTGTTCCTATATCTGCTGGATTATCGTGGGTAGAGACGTGTCGCCACGTCGCATTGGGCACTAAACTGTGAATCTGGAAGATTCGATTCGCGACGTAGGTTTCCCATGCAGATGAAGGTTTTGAAAGCCATCCTAGCGTTATGGACGAACCTGTCCATAAATATACTTGTTTTGGTTCTAGCCTCAATGATGTTATGACGTACTTAATCAGGTTTGCATGCAAGACCGCGCCAGTGAGCTCTAACCGTGGGAGTGAAATTGTCTGTATAGGGGCAACTTTGCTTTTGGCCACTATTAAATTCGAGAAAGTATTGCGTTTACTGTTCTCACAACGCATGTATACCGCGGCACGGTATGCCGCCTTGGAAGCGTCTGAGAACGCGTGAATTTGAATGGAGTCAGAGTGCCAATACTGTAGCCATCTTGAGATCGAAATTAGTTCGACTTGTGAAAGATCCTGTACTAGACTGTTCCAGTTTTGAAGTGACTCATAGGAAATTTCGTCATCCCAAATTAGGCCCTCTAGCCATAATTGTTGGATGAGAATATTTGCCCTTATTACTATTGGCGTGAAGAGTTTTGCCACTGATGACAAAATCTGACGTTTGGTATTTTTTGCGGAATGTTCAAATGGGGGAAAAATTGTATGTAAACGAGTCTGTTAGGGCATTCCATTTAATACCAAGGGTTTTTGTGGAGCTGGTATCATGAAATCGGAGAAAATCTGAATCAAACAGATCCTCTTTGGGTAAATGGGATAGAAGTTGTTGATTATTTGCGGTTATCTTTTTCAGCGGAAACCCCGCTGATTTTAGAGTTTTAAGCAGCTGATTTTGAGCTTCTAGGGTTTCTTCTAACGTGTAACCTCCGGTCAAAATATCATCGACATAAGTCTCTGAGCGCAGTATTGATGCTGCTTTAGGGTGTGTGGGTTCGGAATCAAAAACGAGTTGGATTAGGGTCCGAATTGCTAAAAATGGTGCACAGTTCACACCGAAAGTTACCGTCATAAGCTGGTAATCATGAATAGGGCCAGCCGACTGTGGCTGGAATAAAATTCTCTGATAGGGTCTGTCATCAGGATGCCACTAAAAACATATTTTTATTTTCTCCAGTTGAGAATAATGGATATCAAATCGTTCTGTAGGGTTGGGCCTGAGTACAGAATGTCATTTAGAGAAAATTGGGATCTAGACTTTCTAGACGCATTGAAAACGACTCTGACTTTTGTCGTTTTGTGCTCTGGTCGAATAACCGCGTGGTGTGGTAGGTAATATGAGCCATATTTACATTTGCAAATAATTTCATTTGATGGACTTTCTTCCATGTGATCAAGAGTTAAGTATTCATTAATAACTTCTTTATATTGGGTTTGCAGGCCGGGATTTTTGGCCAGTGTTTTTTCCATGGTAGAATACTGGGCTAAGGCTATGATCCTGGAAAGACTGTTTCGGGAAATTCTTTCTTGAAGGGTAGCCGAACTATATATCTACCAGTTTCATCGCGCGAAGTTGTCTTATTATAAAATTCGCAGAATTCATCTTCTGCTGATTTTGTGCGAGCTATGGGGACTTCTCCCCAAAACCTTTTTAAGAGTATATTAAGTTCCGACGTTTCCGAGGGAACAACTGTCGTTGTAAAGGTGTGCACTGATTAAGTTTCAATTGGACCACTGAGTACCTATCCGAAAATGGTATTATACGCTGATGTTTGACCACATATGTTTTTCTTTATGCCATCAATGTTTACCGAGTGCTCGTAATCATTCCCCAGAATTAGATCTATTTGAGAGTCGTTTATTCTTTGTCAATTTTTTTACATATTTATTTTTTTGTGTAAAATTTTTGTTAATAAATTGCAAGAGAAATAGACTCTAAATCAAAAACCAAACATTATTTAATGATGAGTGAGCATAATGCTCTGTACTCATCAAAAAACAATGACAAAAATAATACAAATAACGTGTCTATTGAGGCAACAACAATAGACAATGTAAGAAAAAGAAAAAATGTTACAACACTAGAGTCAGTGTCTAAACATTTAAAAAATAACTACTGGGCACTGCTTGCCGATGGTAAAAATTGTGATAATGAAATAATACAAAAATTTAAAAAGCAAGGGAGAGAAGATCCCACAACAACTAAAAATGTGATTGCTATTGGGAAAAACAACAACAATATTAATACTATCAATATTAATACCAACAATATTAATACCAACAATAAAAATACCAATAATGCAAACACAATAGAAGTTTATCAAAACAAAAATAAAAAACACCACCGTTGTATGTGGTTGATGTACACCCAAACTCTCTTATAGAATTCGCGAAAAATGGATTACATATAAATGAGTTTAAGATAAGAGAATTTAGTAATAATAAAATTAAAATACTAACCTCTTCCATAGAGGACTACTCCAAAATAAGAGCATATTTGCTTGAGGCGAAAACAAAGTTTTACACCTTCACACCAAAAAATTTAAAAAACAAAACTTTTTTGCTAAAGGGCTTAACTGCCAATATGAATACTACAGAAATACTAACTGAGTTAAAAAAATTCGAAAATGATAATCTAAAATTTATCAATGTAAGTCCCTTTACAACTAAAAGGGCTGATGCTAACGGGTATAATCTACCAATTTATATGGTTCAAGTAGGTGGTGATTGAAAAATTAATGAGCTTAAAGCAATTAAGGGGCTTTTATATCGCTGTATCCGCTGGGAAGGTCTTAGAAAAGCTGAAATAACACAATGCAGAAATTGCCAAAGCTCTCAACACAGCGCAGCAAATTGCTTCCTACCAAGTAGATGTGTTAAATGTAAAGATAACCACAAAATCGGAGAATTTTCCCTTAATAAAGTTCCTGAAAACGAAAGGCAGAAACTTTTCTGTGTGCTATGCAATAACTACGGGCATCCTGCTTCGTACAAAGGTTGTCCGAAATACAAGGAACTACAGCTAAAGCTACGTGCTAAAAAACAATTACTAACCGATAAAAGAATTAAAAATTCCCCAATTACTGTTAATGATAGTTTAAGCTATGCTAATATGGTAAAAAATCAGTTTACGCCACAAAGTGGTAATACAAATAATGCTTTTAATAGTATTTTAGAACAATTAAATAACTCTGTGCATGCCTTGGCTAATCAATTGGTTAATTTAAACAAACAATTACAATTGCAATCATCTGGAATAGACTCACTATTCTCTATGATTGAAGGTTAAATTTGTTTTCTCACAATGGCTGAAACAATTGCAAAAGAATTTAATGTTATCCAAATAAATGTAAACTCTTCAATTCAATTAAGTAGAAGATATAATCTTAGTGAATTCTTAATTACTCATAATCCAGACTTAGTTTTAATTAATGAAACGAAACTTAACTCGAAACATAAATTGAATTTTGAAACAATGCCTTATTAAGGCACTTGGAAACAACTGTTATAAAAATACCATTATATCCAAATAAGATGCTTTTCGTTATCTCAGCCTATTATCCCTCGGGAAATAACTGTGGTTTCTTTAAATCGGAACTCTTAAAAATTTTTCAATCACTAAATCTTGAAAGTATGGACAATTACTTTATCATGGCTGGGGACCTAAATGGAAAGCACACTAGTTGAAAGAATGGATTGATGAAAACGAAATAAGATATAGATGCAAACTATATGCGACATGTACACCCTCATATCCACGTTGTAGATCGTTTTTAGATGTATGTATAATTGATTCAAGACTGGCAATTCATAAGGCCAATGATTCCATAAATTGCCTTGAGGCACTTGACTATGACAGCGACCACAACGCTGTTAAAATTACAATATTAGGGGTTGAAAATGATCACCCAATCACATTCTTCATCGAATCTCATAAAACCAAATTAAATTTTAGGAAAACAAATTGGAATAAATTCCAAAATTGTTTAATAAGGGAGACGAATGAGAATTTCATAATACCGGGTGACAGAAACTTGAGTAATCCGGAAATAGACTTTTATTTACGTGAATTGAATGATAGATTAGAAGCCTTTTTATCACAAACTGAACTTAATGTACTTAAAGCGAAACTAAAACTAATTAGAAAACTTTTGAACGATAATTTTGCGATTTCCGTAAACAATCGGGACAAACTTAGGCAAATTAGTCCAAGAGACAGCTCTAACATGTTTAATGAAGTCAAGAAGCAGTTCAAAATGAAACAGCCTTCTGAGTTAAATGTTCTCAGAATTCCTTTTGAAGATGAAAGATTATTAAGGAACGCTGGTATTGACCCTATAGATTTAGAAAAAGAAAATTGCAATAATAATTACTTAATTACCGAAGAAGTACAAAAGTTAAATACAATTGGTTCATTTCTGGAATCGATTCATTCTTTTAAGGAGATTGATCCAGATAACAATGTACATATAGAAGTAAATCATTGTTTCACTGAATTTTTAGAAGAGAAAAATCGGTACGAATGCAATGACTCAACCATAACGACATTTTCAGCATCGAAAAGGGCAGACGATTTAAAAGAATCTCAGCTCGATAACTTTTTTATACCTAAAGATAAAGTTTTATCAATTTTTAAAAAGCTAAGCCCAAAACTATCAGCTGGAGTTGATAATATACCCAACATGATTCTGCGTAATATACCAGAAAATTTAATGTCGAAGTATGGAATACTTTTTAATAACATGTTGAATAATGCTTACTTTCCTCGTGCTTGGAAGCAAGCGAATGTGATAATTTTACCTAAAAAAGATAAAGATACAAGCAATCCGAAAAATCTTCGGGCTATTTGCTTGCTTCCAAACATCGACAAAGTATTTGAAGTCTGTATCAATATTAACATCGTAAAGTTTTGCGAGGACAAAAACATAGTTTTCGGCTTCAAGTATAAACATGCAACGATACATGCAATTCATTTGCTTGTTTCAAATGTTCAATGGAACCTTAATAAATCGTTATATACTGGGGCCTGTTTAGTGGACTTCGAAAAAGCTTTCGATAGCATTTGGATACCAGGTCTAATATATAAATTATTGAAATTCAAATTCCCATTACATTTTATAATCCTTCTACATAATATGTTGAATAACAAAACTTTTTCCGTACATAATAGAGAAACCGTTGGAACGAAAAGATTCACAATTGTCAATGGGCTACAACAAGGAACCGTTAATTCCCCAATACTATTTAATTTATACCTTTTTGATATACTAGAGAAAATAGACAATATCATTGCTTTCGCAGACGACATTACTATCTTCCACGCCGATGAAACAATTGAGAAAATCAATAGTGGGTTACAAAATAATTTCTTAGCTATTGAAAAATATTCCAAAGATTGGCTTATGAAAATAAATTTGAACCAATGCGAGTGTATTCTTTTCAGGCCACCACTTGGGAAATGTAACAGCAATATAAGAAGAAACTGGAAAACTTTTGGTATTAAATCAAGTAATAATGTTAATATTACTGTAAAACAAACTGTTAAATTATTAGGTATTCATTTAGATAAATTTCTGTACTTTAACAACCATATAAGCCAACAACTTATAAAGGCAAGAAATGCATTTTTCATGTATAAAAAATTATTCTTTTCTAATTATATACAGTCAAGGGTTAAAATTATCATGTACCAGTCTTTAATAAGACCAACTCTATCATACGGTTGCCAAATTTGGTTTAACATATCCCCTTCTTATCTGGAGAAGATACGGATATTCGAAAGGAAATGCCTCAGGTGTTGCACCTCATTATACAGATCCAAGTGTAGTAATTACAAAAAATACATATCAAACCAAAGGCTCTATGAAAATGCAGAAATATCCAGATTTGATAATTTTATTGTTCATATTATAAGAGACCATATTGTAAACTGTGTAAATACTAACGAAAATAACCTAATCATGGCTCCCTACTATGATTTTGGAGACTACATTTCTGTAACATTCCAAAATGGTTATGTTCCACCTGAGGCTTTCCTTTTCCTCGATAAAAATGATTTCATCCAAAATGGAGATGGTATTCCTATACTTTATCATATTTACAGGCGAGCCAATATCAAAGCTATAAATTGTAATGAACTAACGTCTGAAAATTGTCGTTTTGACACAAGTATTTATTTGAATGATAAAAATATTAAACCTAATCTAAACCTTAAAAAATATTGGTGGCTTACCTAATAGCTTACCAATATAAAAGTAAGTTATTTTGCTAACCTTTTTGCTTACATTTTCTATGATCTTAGTATTTTTTCATGTATTATGTATATAGTTATCTATTAGAAAAATAATTTTATTTAATAAATATTATACTTGAGAGCTCGTTAAAATGGGACTTTGTATATAGAAATAAGCTATATTTATACTTTTTGTTTATTTAAAGTTTGTAATTATACATATATTCATATTCATTAAATAAACTTTTAAAAAAAAAAAAATTTGATCTATTGAGATGCTTTATTGAAGGTAGGGTCTGCTAGATCTAAGTTTGCAAGTTCAGGGGAATGGGGTTTCACAAAAGTTTACGCTGGAAGTGTTTTTGTGACTTTTGGTAGGACTATCGCCTTAATGGGAATTCTCAGGTCGTGTCTTTTGGCATATAAAACTAGTTCACATTCTTTATTTGCTGACTGTCTTTGACCACCAATGCCAAAGACGTCAAAGTGCGATTTTTTGTAAGGAAGTTGAAGCCTATTCCCCACTATCTCAGTTAAAAATGTACGCTGAGAGCCAGGATCAATTAATACCCTGATTGTAAATAGCTCACCTCTGTGGTCTATTTCAATCAATGCTGTGCGCAACAAGACATTTTCGTTACTACTAGAGCAATGTGCTTGAACTTTTCCTGAGGTTTGAGGAAGTTCTTCTGCAGTATCACTTTTACCCTTTTGAGTGGCATTTGTTGATAAACTTCGGTAAACTTTGTCTTGAGCATTAGGGATTTCGTTATGCTGAGTACTTTCTGATATTTGAGCTGGGTCATGAGTTTTTTGCTTCATATGCAATAACGTGTGGTGGGGTTTCTAACAGTGAAAACAAGTATGTTTACTACCGCACTGTGCTCTAAGGCGGGATGTGGATAAACAGTTATTGCAAAACTTGTTCTTAAATACATAATCAAGTCTGTTGTATTGTAAAAGATCGAAATTTCGGGCATGTTCTTAATGAATGACATTCATTACACAATTTGCAGGATGAAGAACTTAAACTTTCTTGAGACGCATACGCTTGTATTTTATTCGTTTGGGGTGATCTTGTAATTGTGAAGCAGTCTTTTGTGCTTCTAATGCTCGTAAGATGTTCTATAGCCCCTGCTTCGCCCCTTGTTTTATTGCGTAGGTGGTATAATTTCGTGACTGGCGTGATCTTAGGGTGATTTATGTATACCGCTGTGAACATGTCGCGAAAAGATGGCCACTGATCATAGCTACCTTAAAAGACTTCTGTGTCACAGGGAGGGAGTTTAAGAAAATTGCTAGAGGCATCTGACACTACATAATGAGCCGTAGATTACCGGCCCATAGAGAATCGAGGGGAAGGTTCGTAGCCTTGAGCTTGGGTTCGATCTAACTCAAAAGCTTTCATAAGTTCAAGAGCTTGCGAAGTGCAATGGTATCTGAACACGCATCAGAATTCAATTTTGATTCCTCTTTAAACTCGTCTGGGACTATCTCGTTTTGAGCTAACATGACTTTTCCGTAAGAAGATTCTACCTTGTGCCATCTTGAGTTTAAATCTTTCATTTTCACCTCAAGAATTGCCTCACTATGACTTTCAATAGGAGCACTGTTGAATTTTTGACAAAACTGAAGCAAATGCTCACAGTCGAATTTAAATCTTTCCTTAATGGAAGATGTAGACGTAGAAGAGGTTGAAGTCATTTTCTTTTTAGGGGATTTTAATGAACCGTAAGGGAAACTATTATAATTTGGCAATTAAAAGGGTTTGTAAGAAGTATGCCAAGCAGTGTGTATTCTCCTCGCAAAATTGTGCTAACTATCTAATCACCATTAAGAATTCTTCTTATATAGTAAATTTTATTCTGTTTTTAATATTCTCTTTCTTTATAAAGGTTCTAAAATTTTCAATGAACTGCCCAAAGAATTCAAGAGCTAAACAAATCTTTATTACTTATTCGTGCAATTATTTAATGTATTAAAAATCACCCATATAAATGTCTTATTAAATCTTCAGCGATTCTCAGTTATTGCACTATTGTATTTGTTGAAATAGCGAAATAAATATTCAACGAATCAATCATATGTAAATAAATTAGTATTTCCAACGTATCTTGTTAATTGAATCGCAAAAAATTCTAATTAAATTTTGCTCATTAAGCTCAGTACTGAAACAAATTTCTGATACGGCTTAACAAATTTCTCCGGATTTCAGTAAATTCACAATGGTAGCTCCGTTTGCCCATCGTGTGTACACAATTATGGAAAATGGTTCTTCCCTTTTCAATCACAACTTCAAAAATTAATACAAGAGTAAATTTATTTTACTTTACTTTTGTATTCAGTTTTAATAATCCGTAATAAGTTTAATATACGATTTGAAGAAATCACCCAATAAATTTCAAATAAATAAATCAAGAAACATATAAAATAGTCTTTTCCCAATATGAATAAGATGGATACATAAGCTTCCACATAATTCTTATTTAGAATTTGGTTTTTAAAACTAATACCGAGACAAAATTTTCCCTTATTTAGTTGAATGGAAAGATTAAAGTAACACAGTGATTTGCGGAAGTGTTTATATTTGCTCTCTAAAAAGTCCGAAAATTCTTGCGCAAGTTTTTTACTGGCCCCCAGGAAATTTCTTATCTGATATAACCCGTTGGCGTAGCCCCCGTCTCCCAGCGAAGCGGGAAAATGCCGCTTGAAAAGCCGCTGCGGAGAGGTCAGAGCATGCTTCTAAATGCATTGCCTTTGTGCTGAAGCAAACGAAGACACTAACGTATCCTTTTACTGATGGAGACTTTCGTAGAGTTGATAATTTAATTTTAAATAGGCCGGCAAAGTCAATTCCGGTTACCTGAAACGGTAGCGATAAGCTAAATCCTTCGGCGGGTAAGGGAGCCATGATTTGGGAACATGCAGTTTGTTTATACATTATACAGGTTTTGCATTGCCGTATTATGCTTTTTACTCGAAGTTTGGCTGCACTCTGCGTTAAAAAGAAATTGGTGCAAGTGCACCAGATATAAATTGCAAAACCGTGATTTACCTGGTAGTATTATCGGATACCGTTCATTATATGGAAGGGACGCTTGAGATAATCTTCCATTTGCTCTTATAATTAAGTTTTTATCAAGAAATGGATTTAAGGACTTTAATGAGCTTCTGTTAGATATGACTTTATTGTTCTTTAAACATTGGTATTCATCGTAAAAAATTTTGTTTGAGCTAAGGTAACTAGTCGTTCTTTTGCAACCTTTTTTCGGGTTGCGTAATGATACATTCGTTAGTCACATTACCATTTGTACGAACTTTTCTAATACAATTATTGAAAAATCGAAAAATATAGGATAAATATTAAATATTAATAAAGGAAAAATATTAGCTCTGCTATAGGATGAGAATTTGTTTAAAATTTCATCATCTTGCCCCGCTACGTGCAGAACTTGGGTTACTTCAGGGGGTTTTGAGACTTTCAATGGGTTTCTTTCAGGCCATTTAGACGCGGGTCTTGATAACCATGATGGTCCACGCCACCAAAGGATATTGTGCGCAAGATCTTGTGGTTTACATCCTCTTGTTCCTATATCTGCTGGATTATCGTGGGTAGAGACGTGTCGCCACGTCGCATTGGGCACTAAACTGTGAATCTGGGAGATTCGATACGCGACGTAGGTTTCCCATGCAGATGGAGGTTTTGAAAGCCATCCTAGCGTTATGGACGAACCTGTCCATAAATATACTTGTTTTGGTTCTAGCCTCAATGATGTTATGACGTACTTAACCAGGTTTGCATGCAAGAACGCGCCAGTGAGCTCTAACCGTGGGAGTGAAATTGTCTGTATAGGGGCAACTTTGCTTTTGGCCACTATTAAATTCGAAAAAGTATTGCGTTTACTGTTCTCACAACGCATGTATACCGCGGCACGGTATGCCGCCTTGGAAGCGTCTGAGAACGCGTGAATTTGAATGGAGTCAGAGTGCCAATACTGTAGCCATCTTGAGATCGAAATTAGTTCGACTTGTGAAAGATCCTGTACTAGACTGTTCCAGTTTTGAAGTGACTCATAGGAAATTTCGTCATCCCAAATTAGGCCCTCTAGCCATAATTGTTGGATGAGAATATTTGCCCTTATTACTATTGGCGTGATCCATCCAGCTGGATCAAAGAGTTTTGCCACTGATGACAAAATCTGACGTTTGGTATTTTTTGCGGAATGTTCAAATGGGGGAAAAATTGTATGTAAACGAGTCTGTTAGGGCATTCCATTTAATACCAAGGGTTTTTGTGGAGCTGGTATCATGAAAACGGAGAAAATCTGAATCATACAGATCCTCTTTGGGTAAATGGGATAGAAGTTGTTGATTATTTGCGGTTATCTTTCTCAGCGGAAACCCCGCTGATTTTAGAGTTTTAAGCAGCTAATTTTGAGCTTCTAAGGTTTTTTCTAACGTGTAACCTCTGATCAAAATATCATCGACATAAGTCTCTGAGCGCAGTATTGATGCTGCTTTAGGGTGTGTGGGTTCGGAATCAAAAGCGAGTTGGATTAGGGTCCGAATTGCTAAAAATGGTGCACAGTTCACACCGAAAGTTACCGTCATAAGCTGGTAATCATGAATAGGGTCAGCCGACTGTGGCTGGAATAAAATTCTCTGATAGGGTCTGACATCAGGATGCCACTAAAAACATATTTTTATTTTCCCCAGTTGAGAATAATGGATATCAAATCGTTCTGTAGGGTTGGGCCTGAGTACAGAATGTCATTTAGAGAAAATTGGGATCTAGACTTTCTAGACGCATTGAAAACGACTCTGAGTTTTGTCGTTTTGTGCTCTGGTCGAATAACCGCGTGGTGTGGTAGGTAATATGAGCCATATTTACCTTTGCAAATAATTTCATTTGATGGACTTTCTTCCATGTGATCAAGAGTTAAGTATTCATTAATAACTTCTTTATATTGGGTTTGCAGGCCGGGATTTTTGGCCAGTGTTTTTTCCATGGTAGAATACTGGGCTAAGGCTATGATCCTAGAAAGACTGTTTTGGGAAATTCTTTCTTGTAGGGTAGCCGAACTATATATCTACCAGTTTCATCGCGCGAAGTTGTCTTATTATAAAATTCGCAGAATTCATCTTCTGCTGATTTTGTGCGAGCTATGGGGACTTCTCCCCAAAACCTTTTTAAGAGTATATTAAGTTCCGACGTTTCCGAGGGAACAACTGTCGTTGTAAAGGTGTGCACTGATTAAGTTTCAATTGGACCACTGAGTACCTATCCGAAAATGGTATTATACGCTGATGTTTGACCACATATGTTTTTCTTTATGCCATCAATGTTTACCGAGTGCTCGTAATCATTCCCCAGAATTAGATCTATTTGAGAGTCGTTTATTCTTTGTCAATTTTTTTACATATTTATTTTTTTGTGTAAAATTTTTGTTAATAAATTGCAAGAGAAATAGACTCTAAATCAAAAACCAAACCTTATTTAATGATGAGTGAGCATAATGCTCTGTACTCATCAAAAACAATGACAAAAATAATACAAATAACGTGTCTATTGAGGCAACAACAATAGACAATGTAAGAAAAAGAAAAAATGTTACAACACTAGAGTCAGTGTCTAAACATTTAAAAAATAACTACTGGGCACTGCTTGCCGATGGTAAAAATTGTGATAATGAAATAATACAAAAATTTAAAAAACATGTGCAAGGGAGAGAAGATCCCACAACAACTAAAAATGTGATTGCTATTGGGGAAAACAACAACAATATTAATACTATCAATATTAATACCAACAATATTAATACCAACAATAAAAATACCAATAATGCAAACACAATAGAAGTTTATCAAAACAAAAATAAAAAAACACCACCGTTGTACGTGGTTGATGTAGACCCAAACTCTCTTATAGAATTCGCGAAAAATGGATTACATATAAATGAGTTTAAGATAAGAGAATTTAGTAATAATAAAATTAAAATACTAACCTCTTCCATAGAGGACTACTCCAAAATAAGAGCATATTTGCTTGAGGCGAAAACAAAGTTTTACACCTTCACACCAAAAAATTTAAAAAACAAAAATTTTTTGCTAAAGGGCTTAACTGCCAATATGAATACTACAGAAATACTAACTGAGTTAAAAAAATTCGAAAATGATAATCTAAAATTTATCAATGTAAGTCCCTTTACAACTAAAAGGGCTGATGCTAACGGGTATAATCTACCAATTTATATGGTTCAAGTAGGTGGTGATTGAAAAATTAATGAGCTTAAAGCAATTAAGGGGCTTTTATATCGCTGTATCCGCTGGGAAGGTCTTAGAAAAGCTGAAATAACACAATGCAGAAATTGCCAAAGCTCTCAACACAGCGCAGCAAATTGCTTCCTACCAAGTAGATGTGTTAAATGTAAAGATAACCACAAAATCGGAGAATTTTCCCTTAATGAAGTTCCTGAAAACGAAAGGCAGAAACTTTTCTGTGTGCTATGCAATAACTACGGGCATCCTGCTTCGTACAAAGGTTGTCCGAAATACAAGGAACTACAGCTAAAGCTACGTGCTAAAAAACAATTACTAACCGATAAAAGAATTAAAAATTCCCCAATTACTGTTAATGATAGTTTAAGCTATGCTAATATGGTAAAAAATCAGTTTACGCCACAAAGTGGTAATACAAATAATGCTATTAATAGTATTTTAGAACAATTAAATAACTCTGTGCATGCCTTGGCTAATCAATTGGTTAATTTAAACAAACAATTACAATTGCAATCATCTGGAATAGACTCACTATTCTCTATGATTGAAGGTTAAATTTGTTTTCTCACAATGGCTGAAACAATTGCAAAAGAATTTAATGTTATCCAAATAAATGTAAACTCTTCAATTCAATTAAGTAGAAGATATAATCTTAGTGAATTCTTAATTACTCATAATCCAGACTTAGTTTTAATTAATGAAACGAAACTTAACTCGAAACATAAATTGAATTTTGAAACAATGCCTTATTAAGGCACTTGGAAACAACTGTTATAAAAATACCATTATATCCAAATAAGATGCTTTTCGTTATCTCAGCCTATTATCCCTCGGGAAATAACTGTGGTTTCTTTAAATCGGAACTCTTAAAAATTTTTCAATCACTAAATCTTGAAAGTATGGACAATTACTTTATCATGGCTGGGGACCTAAATGGAAAGCACACTAGTTGAAAGAATGGATTGATGAAAACGAAATAAGATATAGATGCAAACTATATGCGACATGTACACCCTCATATCCACGTTGTAGATCGTTTTTAGATGTATGTATAATTGATTCAAGACTGGCAATTCATAAGGCCAATGATTCCATAAATTGCCTTGAGGCACTTGACTATGACAGCGACCACAACGCTGTTAAAATTACAATATTAGGGGTTGAAAATGATCACCCAATCACATTCTTCATCGAATCTCATAAAACCAAATTAAATTTTAGGAAAACAAATTGGAATAAATTCCAAAATTGTTTAATAAGGGAGACGAATGAGAATTTCATAATACCGGGTGACAGAAACTTGAGTAATCCGGAAATAGACTTTTATTTACGTGAATTGAATGATAGATTAGAAGCCTTTTTATCACAAACTGAACTTAATGTACTTAAAGCGAAACTAAAACTAATTAGAAAACTTTTGAACGATAATTTTGCGATTTCCGTAAACAATCATTTTCGGGACAAACTTAGGCAAATTAGTCCAAGAGACAGCTCTAACATGTTTAATGAAGTCAAGAAGCAGTTCAAAATGAAACAGCCTTCTGAGTTAAATGTTCTCAGAATTCCTTTTGAAGATGAAAGATTATTAAGGAACGCTGGTATTGACCCTATAGATTTAGAAAAAGAAAATTGCAATAATAATTACTTAATTACCGAAGAAGTACAAAAGTTAAATACAATTGGTTCATTTCTGGAATTGGTTCATTCTTTTAAGGAGATTGATCCAGATAACAATGTACATATAGAAGTAAATCATTGTTTCACTGAATTTTTAGAAGAGAAAAATCGGTACGAATGCAATGACTCAACCATAACGACATTTTCAGCATCGAAAAGGGCAGACGATTTAAAAGAATCTCAGCTCGATAACTTTTTTATACCTAAAGATAAAGTTTTATCAATTTTTAAAAAGCTAAGCCCAAAACTATCAGCTGGAGTTGATAATATACCCAACATGATTCTGCGTAATATACCAGAAAATTTAATGTCGAAGTATGGAATACTTTTTAATAACATGTTGAATAATGCTTACTTTCCTCGTGCTTGGAAGCAAGCGAATGTGATAATTTTACCTAAAAAAGATAAAGATACAAGCAATCCGAAAAATCTTCGGGCTATTTGCTTGCTTCCAAACATCGACAAAGTATTTGAAGTCTGTATCAATATTAACATCGTAAAGTTTTGCGAGGACAAAAACATAGTTTTCGGCTTCAAGTATAAACATGCAACGATACATGCAATTCATTTGCTTGTTTCAAATGTTCAATGGAACCTTAATAAATCGTTATATACTGGGGCCTGTTTAGTGGACTTCGAAAAAGCTTTCGATAGCATTTGGATACCAGGTCTAATATATAAATTATTGAAATTCAAATTCCCATTACATTTTATAATCCTTCTACATAATATGTTGAATAACAAAACTTTTTCCGTACATAATAGAGAAACCGTTGGAACGAAAAGATTCACAATTGTCAATGGGCTACAACAAGGAACCGTTAATTCCCCAATACTATTTAATTTATACCTTTTTGATATACTAGAGAAAATAGACAATATCATTGCTTTCGCAGACGACATTACTATCTTCCACGCCGATGAAACAATTGAGAAAATCAATAGTGGGTTACAAAATAAGTTCTTAGCTATTGAAAAATATTCCAAAGATTGGCTTATGAAAATAAATTTGAACCAATGCGAGTGTATTCTTTTCAGGCCACCACTTGGGAAATGTAACAGCAATATAAGAAGAAACTGGAAAACTTTTGGTATTAAATCAAGTAATAATGTTAATATTACTGTAAAACAAACTGTTAAATTATTAGGTATTCATTTAGATAAATTTCTGTACTTTAACAACCATATAAGCCAACAACTTATAAAGGCAAGAAATGCATTTTTCATGTATAAAAAATTATTCTTTTCTAATTATATACAGTCAAGGGTTAAAATTATCATGTACCAGTCTTTAATAAGACCAACTCTATCATACGGTTGCCAAATTTGGTTTAACATATCCCCTTCTTATCTGGAGAAGATACGGATATTCGAAAGGAAATGCCTCAGGTGTTGCACCTCATTATACAGATCCAAGTGTAGTAATTACAAAAAATACATATCAAACCAAAGGCTCTATGAAAATGCAGAAATATCCAGATTTGATAATTTTATTGTTCATATTATAAGAGACCATATTGTAAACTGTGTAAATACTAACGAAAATAACCTAATCATGGCTCCCTACTATGATTCTGGAGACTATATTTCTGTAACATTCCAAAATGGTTATGTTTCACCTGAGGCTTTCCTTTTCCTCGATAAAAATGATTTCATCCAAAATGGAGATGGTATTCCTATACTTTATCATATTTACAGGCGAGCCAATATCAAAGCTATAAATTGTAATGAACTAACGTCTGAAAATTGTCGTTTTGACACAAGTATTTATTTGAATGATAAAAATATTAAACCTAATCTAAACCTTAAAAAATATTGGTGGCTTACCTAATAGCTTACCAATATAAAAGTAAGTTATTTTGCTAACCTTTTTGCTTACATTTTCTATGATCTTAGTATTTTTTCATGTATTATGTATATAGTTATCTATTAGAAAAATAATTTTATTTAATAAATATTATACTTGAGAGCTCGTTAAAATGGGACTTTGTATATAGAAATAAGCTATATTTATACTTTTTGTTTATTTGAAGTTTGTAATTATACATATATTCATATTCATTAAATAAACTTTTTAAAAAAAAAAAAATTTGATCTATTGAGATGCTTTATTGAAGGTAGGGTCTGCTAGATCTAAGTTTGCAAGTTCAGGGGAATGGGGTTTCACAAAAGTTTACGCTGGAAGTGTTTTTGTGACTTTTGGTAGGACTATCGCCTTAATGGGAATTCTCAGGTCGTGTCTTTTGGCATATAAAACTAGTTCACATTCTTTATTTGCTGACTGTCTTTGACCACCAATGCCAAAGACGTCAAAGTGCGATTTTTTGTAAGGAAGTTGAAGCCTATTCCCCACTATCTCAGTTAAAAATGTACGCTGAGAGCCAGGATCAATTAATACCCTGATTGTAAATAGCTCACCTCTGTGGTCTATTTCAATCAATGCTGTGCGCAACAAGACATTTTCGTTACTACTAGAGCAATGTGCTTGAACTTTTCCTGAGGTTTGAGGAAGTTCTTCTGCAGTATCACTTTTACCCTTTTGAGTGGCATTTGTTGATAAACTTCGGTAAACTTTGTCTTGAGCATTAGGGATTTCGTTATGCTGAGTACTTTCTGATATTTGAGCTGGGTCATGAGTTTTTTGCTTCATATGCAATAACGTGTGGTGGGGTTTCTTACAGTGAAAACAAGTATGTTTACTACCGCACTGTGCTCTAAGGCGGGATGTGGATAAACAGTTATTGCAAAACTTGTTCTTAAATACATAATCAAGTCTGTTGTATTGTAAAAGATCGAAATTTCGGGCATGTTCTTAATGAATGACATTCATTACACAATTTGCAGGATGAAGAACTTAAACTTTCTTGAGACGCATACGCTTGTATCTTATTCGTTTGGGGTGATCTTGTAATTGTGAAGCAGTCTTTTGTGCTTCTAATGCTCGTAAGATGTTCTATAGCCCCTGCTTCGCCCCTTGTTTTATTGCGTAGGTGGTATAATTTCGTGACTGGCGTGAGCTTAGGGTGATTTATGTATACCGCTGTGAACATGTCGCGAAAAGATGGCCACTGATCATAGCTACCTTAAAAGACTTCTGTGTCACAGGGAGGGAGTTTAAGAAAATTGCTAGAGGCATCTGACACTACATAATGAGCCGTAGATTACCGGCCCATAGAGAATCGAGGGGAAGGTTCGTAGCCTTGAGCTTGGGTTCGATCTAACTCAAAAGCTTTCATAAGTTCAAGAGCTTGCGAAGTGCAATGGTAAATGAACACGCATCAGAATTCAATTTTGATTCCTCTTTAAACTCGTCTGGGACTATCTCGTTTTGAGCTAACATGACTTTTCCGTAAGAAGATTCTACCTTGTGCCATCTTGAGTTTAAATCTTTCATTTTCACCTCAAGAATTGCCTCACTATGACTTTCAATAGGAGCACTGTTGAATTTTTGACAAAACTGAAGCAAATGCTCACAGTCGAATTCAAATCTTTCCTTAATGGAAGATGTAGACGTAGAAGAGGTTGAAGTCATTTTCGTTTTAGGGGATTTTAATGAACCGTAAGGGAAACTATTATAATTTGGCAATTAAAAGGGTTTGTAAGAAGTATGCCAAGCAGTGTGTATTCTCCTCGCAAAATTGTGCTAACTATCTAATCACCATTAAGAATTCTTCTTATATAGTAAATTTTATTCTGTTTTTAATATTCTCTTTCTTTATAAAGGTTCTAAAATTTTCAATGAACTGCCCAAAGAATTCAAGAGCTAAACAAATCTTTATTACTTATTCGTGCAATTATTTAATGTATTAAAAATCACCCATATAAATGTCTTATTAAATCTTCAGCGATTCTCAGTTATTGCACTATTGTATTTGTTGAAATAGCGAAATAAATATTCAACGAATCAATCATATGTAAATAAATTAGTATTTCCAACGTATCTTGTTAATTGAATCGCAAAAAATTCTAATTAAATTTTGCTCATTAAGCTCAGTACTGAAACAAATTTCTGATACGGCTTAACAAATTTCTCCGGATTTCAGTAAATTCACAATGGTAGCTCCGTTTGCCCATCGTGTGTACACAATTATGGAAAATGGTTCTTCCCTTTTCAATCACAACTTCAAAAATTAATACAAGAGTAAATTTATTTTACTTTACTTTTGTATTCAGTTTTAATAATCCGTAATAAGTTTAATATACGATTTGAAGAAATCACCCAATAAATTTCAAATAAATAAATCAAGAAACATATAAAATAGCCTTTTCCCAATATGAATAAGATGGATACATAAGCTTCCACATAATTCTTATTTAGAATTTGGTTTTTAAAACTAATACCGAGACAAAATTTTCCCTTATTTAGTTGAATGGAAAGATTAAAGTAACACAGTGATTTGCGGAAGTGTTTATATTTGCTCTCTAAAAAGTCCGAAAATTCTTGCGCAAGTTTTTTACTGGCCCCCAGGAAATTTCTTATCTGATATAACCCGTTGGCGTAGCCCCCGTCTCCCAGCGAAGCGGGAAAATGCCGCTTGAAAAGCCGCTGCGGAGAGGTCAGAGCATGCTTCTAAATGCATTGCCTTTGTGCTGAAGCAAACGAAGACACTAACGTATCCTTTTACTGATGGAGACTTTCGTAGAGTTGATAATTTAATTTTAAATAGGCCGGCAAAGTCAATTCCGGTTACCTGAAACGGTAGCGATAAGCTAAATCCTTCGGCGGGTAAGGGAGCCATGATTTGGGAACATGCAGTTTGTTTATACATTATACAGGTTTTGCATTGCCGTATTATGCTTTTTACTCGAAGTTTGGCTGCACTCTGCGTTAAAAAGAAATTGGTGCAAGTGCACCAGATATAAATTGCAAAACCGTGATTTACCTGGTAGTATTATCGGATACCGTTCATTATATGGAAGGGACGCTTGAGATAATCTTCCATTTGCTCTTATAATTAAGTTTTTATCAAGAAATGGATTTAAGGACTTTAATGAGCTTCTGTTAGATATGACTTTATTGTTCTTTAAACATTGGTATTCATCGTAAAAAATTTTGTTTAAGCTAAGGTAACTAGTCGTTCTTTTGCAACCTTTTTTCGGGTTGCGTAATGATACATTCGTTAGTCACATTACCATTTGTACGAACTTTTCTAATACAATTATTGAAAAATCGAAAAATATAGGATAAATATTAATTATTAATAAAGGAAAAATATTAGCTCTGCTATAGGATGAGAATTTGTTTAAAATTTCATCATCTTGCCCCGCTACGTGCAGAACTTGGGTTACTTCAGGGGGTTTTGAGACTTTCAATGGGTTTCTTTCAGGCCATTTAGACGCGGGTCTTGATAACCATGATGGTCCACGCCACCAAAGGATATTGTGCGCAAGATCTTGTGGTTTACATCCTCTTGTTCCTATATCTGCTGGATTATCGTGGGTAGAGACGTGTCGCCACGTCGCATTGGGCACTAAACTGTGAATCTGGGAGATTCGATACGCGACGTAGGTTTCCCATGCAGATGGAGGTTTTGAAAGCCATCCTAGCGTTATGGACGAACCTGTCCATAAATATACTTGTTTTGGTTCTAGCCTCAATGATGTTATGACGTACTTAACCAGGTTTGCATGCAAGAACGCGCCAGTGAGCTCTAACCGTGGGAGTGAAATTGTCTGTATAGGGGCAACTTTGCTTTTGGCCACTATTAAATTCGAGAAAGTATTGCGTTTACTGTTCTCACAACGCATGTATACCGCGGCACGGTATGCCGCCTTGGAAGCGTCTGAGAACGCGTGAATTTGAATGGAGTCAGAGTGCCAATACTGTAGCCATCTTGAGATCGAAATTAGTTCGACTTGTGAAAGATCCTGTACTAGACTGTTCCAGTTTTGAAGTGACTCATAGGAAATTTCGTCATCCCAAATTAGGCCCTCTAGCCATAATTGTTGGATGAGAATATTTGCCCTTATTACTATTGGCGTGATCCATCCAGCTGGATCAAAGAGTTTTGCCACTGATGACAAAATCTGACGTTTGGTATTTTTTGCGGAATGTTCAAATGGGGGAAAAATTGTATGTAAACGAGTCTGTTAGGGCATTCCATTTAATACCAAGGGTTTTTGTGGAGCTGGTATCATGAAAACG
Source organism: Pollenia amentaria (assembly GCA_943735925.1). Taxonomy (NCBI): domain Eukaryota; kingdom Metazoa; phylum Arthropoda; class Insecta; order Diptera; family Polleniidae; genus Pollenia; species Pollenia amentaria. The sequence continues at coordinate 83,846,592 of OX031007.1, read as the reverse complement.
GAGAAAATCTGAATCATACAGATCCTCTTTGGGTAAATGGGATAGAAGTTGTTGATTATTTGCGGTTATCTTTCTCAGCGGAAACCCCGCTGATTTTAGAGTTTTAAGCAGCTAATTTTGAGCTTCTAAGGTTTTTTCTAACGTGTAACCTCTGGTCAAAATATCATCGACATAAGTCTCTGAGCGCAGTATTGATGCTGCTTTAGGGTGTGTGGGTTCGGAATCAAAAGCGAGTTGGATTAGGGTCCGAATTGCTAAAAATGGTGCACAGTTCACACCGAAAGTTACCGTCATAAGCTGGTAATCATGAATAGGGTCAGCCGACTGTGGCTGGAATAAAATTCTCTGATAGGGTCTGACATCAGGATGCCACTAAAAACATATTTTTATTTTCCCCAGTTGAGAATAATGGATATCAAATCGTTCTGTAGGGTTGGGCCTGAGTACAGAATGTCATTTAGAGAAAATTGGGATCTAGACTTTCTAGACGCATTGAAAACGACTCTGACTTTTGTCGTTTTGTGCTCTGGTCGAATAACCGCGTGGTGTGGTAGGTAATATGAGCCATATTTACCTTTGCAAATAATTTCATTTGATGGACTTTCTTCCATGTGATCAAGAGTTAAGTATTCATTAATAACTTCTTTATATTGGGTTTGCAGGCCGGGATTTTTGGCCAGTGTTTTTTCCATGGTAGAATACTGGGCTAAGGCTATGATCCTAGAGAGACTGTTTTGGGAAATTCTTTCTTGTAGGGTAGCCGAACTATATATCTACCAGTTTCATCGCGCGATGTTGTCTTATTATAAAATTCGCAGAATTCATCTTCTGCTGATTTTGTGCGAGCTATGGGGACTTCTCCTCAAAACCTTTTTAAGAGTATATTAAGTTCCGACGTTTCCGAGGGAACAACTGTCGTTGTAAAGGTGTGCACTGATTAAGTTTCAATTGGACCACTGAGTACCTATCCGAAAATGGTATTATACGCTGATGTTTGACCACATATGTTTTTCTTTATGCCATCAATGTTTACCGAGTGCTCGTAATCATTCCCCAGAATTAGATCTATTTGAGAGTCGTTTATTCTTTGTCAATTTTTTTACATATTTATTTTTTTGTGTAAAATTTTTGTTAATAAATTGCAAGAGAAATAGACTCTAAATCAAAAACCAAACCTTATTTAATGATGAGTGAGCATAATGCTCTGTACTCATCAAAAAACAATGACAAAAATAATACAAATAACGTGTCTATTGAGGCAACAACAATAGACAATGTAAGAAAAAGAAAAAATGTTACAACACTAGAGTCAGTGTCTAAACATTTAAAAAATAACTACTGGGCACTGCTTGCCGATGGTAAAAATTGTGATAATGAAATAATACAAAAATTTAAAAAACATGTGCAAGGGAGAGAAGATCCCACAACAACTAAAAATGTGATTGCTATTGGGGAAAACAACAACAATATTAATACTATCAATATTAATACCAACAATATTAATACCAACAATAAAAATACCAATAATGCAAACACAATAGAAGTTTATCAAAACAAAAATAAAAAAACACCACCGTTGTATGTGGTTGATGTAGAACCAAACTCTCTTATAGAATTCGCGAAAAATGGATTACATATAAATGAGTTTAAGATAAGAGAATTTAGTAATAATAAAATTAAAATACTAACCTCTTCCATAGAGGACTACTCCAAAATAAGAGCATATTTGCTTGAGGCGAAAACAAAGTTTTACACCTTCACACCAAAAAATTTAAAAAACAAAAATTTTTTGCTAAAGGGCTTAACTGCCAATATGAATACTACAGAAATACTAACTGAGTTAAAAAAATTCGAAAATGATAATCTAAAATTTATCAATGTAAGTCCCTTTACAACTAAAAGGGCTGATGCTAACGGGTATAATCTACCAATTTATATGGTTCAAGTAGGTGGTGATTGAAAAATTAATGAGCTTAAAGCAATTAAGGGGCTTTTATATCGCTGTATCCGCTGGGAAGGTCTTAGAAAAGCTGAAATAACACAATGCAGAAATTGCCAAAGCTCTCAACACAGCGCAGCAAATTGCTTCCTACCAAGTAGATGTGTTAAATGTAAAGATAACCACAAAATCGGAGAATTTTCCCTTAATGAAGTTCCTGAAAACGAAAGGCAGAAACTTTTCTGTGTGCTATGCAATAACTACGGGCATCCTGCTTCGTACAAAGGTTGTCCGAAATACAAGGAACTACAGCTAAAGCTACGTGCTAAAAAACAATTACTAACCGATAAAAGAATTAAAAATTCCCCAATTACTGTTAATGATAGTTTAAGCTATGCTAATATGGTAAAAAATCAGTTTACGCCACAAAGTGGTAATACAAATAATGCTATTAATAGTATTTTAGAACAATTAAATAACTCTGTGCATGCCTTGGCTAATCAATTGGTTAATTTAAACAAACAATTACAATTGCAATCATCTGGAATAGACTCACTATTCTCTATGATTGAAGGTTAAATTTGTTTTCTCACAATGGCTGAAACAATTGCAAAAGAATTTAATGTTATCCAAATAAATGTAAACTCTTCAATTCAATTAAGTAGAAGATATAATCTTAGTGAATTCTTAAATACTCTTAATCCAGACTTAGTTTTAATAAATGAAACGAAACTTAACTCGAAACATAAATTGAATTTTGAAACAATGCCTTATTAAGGCACTTGGAAACAACTGTTATAAAAATACCATTATATCCAAATAAGATGCTTTTCGTTATCTCAGCCTATTATCCCTCGGGAAATAACTGTGGTTTCTTTAAATCGGAACTCTTAAAAATTTTTCAATCACTAAATCTTGAAAGTATGGACAATTACTTTATCATGGCTGGGGACCTAAATGGAAAGCACACTAGTTGAAAGAATGGATTGATGAAAACGAAATAAGATATAGATGCAAACTATATGCGACATGTACACCCTCATATCCACGTTGTAGATCGTTTTTAGATGTATGTATAATTGATTCAAGACTGGCAATTCATAAGGCCAATGATTCCATAAATTGCCTTGAGGCACTTGACCATGACAGCGACCACAACGCTGTTAAAATTACAATATTAGGGGTTGAAAATGATCACCCAATCACATTCTTCTTCGAATCTCATAAAACCAAATTAAATTTTAGGAAAACAAATTGGAATAAATTCCAAAATTGTTTAATAAGGGAGACGAATGAGAATTTCATAATACCGGGTGACAGAAACTTGAGTAATCCGGAAATAGACTTTTATTTACGTGAATTGAATGATAGATTAGAAGCCTTTTTATCACAAACTGAACTTAATGTACTTAAAGCGAAACTAAAACTAATTAGAAAACTTTTGAACGATAATTTTGCGATTTCCGTAAACAATCATTTTCGGGACAAACTTAGGCAAATTAGTCCAAGAGACAGCTCTAACATGTTTAATGAAGTCAAGAAGCAGTTCAAAATGAAACAGCCTTCTGAGTTAAATGTTCTCAGAATTCCTTTTGAAGATGAAAGATTATTAAGGAACGCTGGTATTGACCCTATAGATTTAGAAAAAGAAAATTGCAATAATAATTACTTAATTACCGAAGAAGTACAAAAGTTAAATACAATTGGTTCATTTCTGGAATCGGTTCATTCTTTTAAGGAGATTGATCCAGATAACAATGTACATATAGAAGTAAATCATTGTTTCACTGAATTTTTAGAAGAGAAAAATCGGTACGAATGCAATGACTCAACCATAACGACATTTTCAGCATCGAAAAGGGCAGACGATTTAAAAGAATCTCAGCTCGATAACTTTTTTATACCTAAAGATAAAGTTTTATCAATTTTTAAAAAGCTAAGCCCAAAACTATCAGCTGGAGTTCATAATATACCCAACATGATTCTGCGTAATATACCAGAAAATTTAATGTCGAAGTATGGAATACTTTTTAATAACATGTTGAATAATGCTTACTTTCCTCGTGCTTGGAAGCAAGCGAATGTGATAATTTTACCTAAAAAAGATAAAGATACAAGCAATCCGAAAAATCTTCGGGCTATTTGCTTGCTTCCAAACATCGGCAAAGTATTTGAAGTCTGTATCAATATTAACATCGTAAAGTTTTGCGAGGACAAAAACATAGTTTTCGGCTTCAAGTATAAACATGCAACGATACATGCAATTCATTTGCTTGTTTCAAATGTTCAATGGAACCTTAATAAATCGTTATATACTGGGGCCTGTTTAGTGGACTTCGAAAAAGCTTTCGATAGCATTTGGATACCAGGTCTAATATATAAATTATTGAAATTCAAATTCCCATTACATTTTATAATCCTTCTACATAATATGTTGAATAACAAAACTTTTTCCGTACATAATAGAGAAACCGTTGGAACGAAAAGATTCACAATTGTCAATGGGCTACAACAAGGAACCGTTAATTCCCCAATACTATTTAATTTATACCTTTTTGATATACTAGAGAAAATAGACAATATCATTGCTTTCGCAGACGACATTACTATCTTCCACGCCGATGAAACAATTGAGAAAATCAATAGTGGGTTACAAAATAAGTTCTTAGCTATTGAAAAATATTCCAAAGATTGGCTTATGAAAATAAATTTGAACCAATGCGAGTGTATTCTTTTCAGGCCACCACTTGGGAAATGTAACAGCAATATAAGAAGAAACTGGAAAACTTTTGGTATTAAATCAAGAATTAATGTTAATATTACTGTAAAACAAACTGTAAAATTATTAGGTATTCATTTAGATAAATTTCTGTACTTTAACAACCATATAAGCCAACAACTTATAAAGGCAAGAAATGCATTTTTCATGTATAAAAAATTATTCTTTTCTAATTATATACAGTCAAGGGTTAAAATTTTCATGTACCAGTCTTAAATAAGACCAACTCTATTATACGGTTGCCAAATTTGGTTTAACATATCCCCTTCTTATCTGGAGAAGATACGGATATTCGAAAGGAAATGCCTCAGGTGTTGCACCTCATTATACAGATCCAAGTGTAGTAATTACAAAAAATACATATCAAACCAAAGGCTCTATGAAAATGCAGAAATATCCAGATTTGATAATTTTATTGTTCATATTATAAGAGACCATATTGTAAACTGTGTAAATACTAACGAAAATAACCTAATCATGGCTCCCTACTATGATTCTGGAGACTATATTTCTGTAACATTCCAAAATGGTTATGTTTCACCTGAGGCTTTCCTTTTCCTCGATAAAAATGATTTCATCCAAAATGGAGATGGTATTCCTATACTTTATCATATTTACAGGCGAGCCAATATCAAAGCTATAAATTGTAATGAACTAACGTCTGAAAATTGTCGTTTTGACACAAGTATTTATTTGAATGATAAAAATATTAAACCTAATCTAAACCTTAAAAAATATTGGTGGCTTACCTAATAGCTTACCAATATAAAAGTAAGTTATTTTGCTAACCTTTTTGCTTACATTTTCTATGATCTTAGTATTTTTTCATGTATTATGTATATAGTTATCTATTAGAAAAATAATTTTATTTAATAAATATTATACTTGAGAGCTCGTTAAAATGGGACTTTGTATATAGAAATAAGCTATATTTATACTTTTTGTTTATTTGAAGTTTGTAATTATACATATATTCATATTCATTAAATAAACTTTTTAAAAAAAAAAAAATTTGATCTATTGAGATGCTTTATTGAAGGTAGGGTCTGCTAGATCTAAGTTTGCAAGTTCAGGGGAATGGGGTTTCACAAAAGTTTACGCTGGAAGTGTTTTTGTGACTTTTGGTAGGACTATCGCCTTAATGGGAATTCTCAGGTCGTGTCTTTTGGCATATAAAACTAGTTCACATTCTTTATTTGCTGACTGTCTTTGACCACCAATGCCAAAGACGTCAAAGTGCGATTTTTTGTAAGGAAGTTGAAGCCTATTCCCCACTATCTCAGTTAAAAATGTACGCTGAGAGCCAGGATCAATTAATACCCTGATTGTAAATAGCTCACCTCTGTGGTCTATTTCAATCAATGCTGTGCGCAACAAGACATTTTCGTTACTACTAGAGCAATGTGCTTGAACTTTTCCTGAGGTTTGAGGAAGTTCTTCTGCAGTATCACTTTTACCCTTTTGAGTGGCATTTGTTGATAAACTTCGGTAAACTTTGTCTTGAGCATTAGGGATTTCGTTATGCTGAGTACTTTCTGATATTTGAGCTGGGTCATGAGTTTTTTGCTTCATATGCAATAACGTGTGGTGGGGTTTCTTACAGTGAAAACAAGTATGTTTACTACCGCACTGTGCTCTAAGGCGGGATGTGGATAAACAGTTATTGCAAAACTTGTTCTTAAATACATAATCAAGTCTGTTGTATTGTAAAAGATCGAAATTTCGGGCATGTTCTTAATGAATGACATTCATTACACAATTTGCAGGATGAAGAACTTAAACTTTCTTGAGACGCATACGCTTGTATCTTATTCGTTTGGGGTGATCTTGTAATTGTGAAGCAGTCTTTTGTGCTTCTAATGCTCGTAAGATGTTCTATAGCCCCTGCTTCGCCCCTTGTTTTATTGCGTAGGTGGTATAATTTCGTGACTGGCGTGAGCTTAGGGTGATTTATGTATACCGCTGTGAACATGTCGCGAAAAGATGGCCACTGATCATAGCTACCTTAAAAGACTTCTGTGTCACAGGGAGGGAGTTTAAGAAAATTGCTAGAGGCATCTGACACTACATAATGAGCCGTAGATTACCGGCCCATAGAGAATCGAGGGGAAGGTTCGTAGCCTTGAGCTTGGGTTCGATCTAACTCAAAAGCTTTCATAAGTTCAAGAGCTTGCGAAGTGCAATGGTATCTGAACACGCATCAGAATTCAATTTTGATTCCTCTTTAAACTCGTCTGGGACTATCTCGTTTTGAGCTAACATGACTTTTCCGTAAGAAGATTCTACCTTGTGCCATCTTGAGTTTAAATCTTTCATTTTCACCTCAAGAATTGCCTCACTATGACTTTCAATAGGAGCACTGTTGAATTTTTGACAAAACTGAAGCAAATGCTCACAGTCGAATTCAAATCTTTCCTTAATGGAAGATGTAGACGTAGAAGAGGTTGAAGTCATTTTCGTTTTAGGGGATTTTAATGAACCGTAAGGGAAACTATTATAATTTGGCAATTAAAAGGGTTTGTAAGAAGTATGCCAAGCAGTGTGTATTCTCCTCGCAAAATTGTGCTAACTATCTAATCACCATTAAGAATTCTTCTTATATAGTAAATTTTATTCTGTTTTTAATATTCTCTTTCTTTATAAAGGTTCTAAAATTTTCAATGAACTGCCCAAAGAATTCAAGAGCTAAACAAATCTTTATTACTTATTCGTGCAATTATTTAATGTATTAAAAATCACCCATATAAATGTCTTATTAAATCTTCAGCGATTCTCAGTTATTGCACTATTGTATTTGTTGAAATAGCGAAATAAATATTCAACGAATCAATCATATGTAAATAAATTAGTATTTCCAACGTATCTTGTTAATTGAATCGCAAAAAATTCTAATTAAATTTTGCTCATTAAGCTCAGTACTGAAACAAATTTCTGATACGGCTTAACAAATTTCTCCGGATTTCAGTAAATTCACAATGGTAGCTCCGTTTGCCCATCGTGTGTACACAATTATGGAAAATGGTTCTTCCCTTTTCAATCACAACTTCAAAAATTAATACAAGAGTAAATTTATTTTACTTTACTTTTGTATTCAGTTTTAATAATCCGTAATAAGTTTAATATACGATTTGAAGAAATCACCCAATAAATTTCAAATAAATAAATCAAGAAACATATAAAATAGCCTTTTCCCAATATGAATAAGATGGATACATAAGCTTCCACATAATTCTTATTTAGAATTTGGTTTTTAAAACTAATACCGAGACAAAATTTTCCCTTATTTAGTTGAATGGAAAGATTAAAGTAACACAGTGATTTGCGGAAGTGTTTATATTTGCTCTCTAAAAAGTCCGAAAATTCTTGCGCAAGTTTTTTACTGGCCCCCAGGAAATTTCTTATCTGATATAACCCGTTGGCGTAGCCCCCGTCTCCCAGCGAAGCGGGAAAATGCCGCTTGAAAAGCCGCTGCGGAGAGGTCAGAGCATGCTTCTAAATGCATTGCCTTTGTGCTGAAGCAAACGAAGACACTAACGTATCCTTTTACTGATGGAGACTTTCGTAGAGTTGATAATTTAATTTTAAATAGGCCGGCAAAGTCAATTCCGGTTACCTGAAACGGTAGCGATAAGCTAAATCCTTCGGCGGGTAAGGGAGCCATGATTTGGGAACATGCAGTTTGTTTATACATTATACAGGTTTTGCATTGCCGTATTATGCTTTTTACTCGAAGTTTGGCTGCACTCTGCGTTAAAAAGAAATTGGTGCAAGTGCACCAGATATAAATTGCAAAACCGTGATTTACCTGGTAGTATTATCGGATACCGTTCATTATATGGAAGGGACGCTTGAGATAATCTTCCATTTGCTCTTATAATTAAGTTTTTATCAAGAAATGGATTTAAGGACTTTAATGAGCTTCTGTTAGATATGACTTTATTGTTCTTTAAACATTGGTATTCATCGTAAAAAATTTTGTTTGAGCTAAGGTAACTAGTCGTTCTTTTGCAACCTTTTTTCGGGTTGCGTAATGATACATTCGTTAGTCACATTACCATTTGTACGAACTTTTCTAATACAATTATTGAAAAATCGAAAAATATAGGATAAATATTAATTATTAATAAAGGAAAAATATTAGCTCTGCTATAGGATGAGAATTTGTTTAAAATTTCATCATCTTGCCCCGCTACGTGCAGAACTTGGGTTACTTCAGGGGGTTTTGAGACTTTCAATGGGTTTCTTTCAGGCCATTTAGACGCGGGTCTTGATAACCATGATGGTCCACGCCACCAAAGGATATTGTGCGCAAGATCTTGTGGTTTACATCCTCTTGTTCCTATATCTGCTGGATTATCGTGGGTAGAGACGTGTCGCCACGTCGCATTGGGCACTAAACTGTGAATCTGGGAGATTCGATACGCGACGTAGGTTTCCCATGCAGATGGAGGTTTTGAAAGCCATCCTAGCGTTATGGACGAACCTGTCCATAAATATACTTGTTTTGGTTCTAGCCTCAATGATGTTATGACGTACTTAACCAGGTTTGCATGCAAGAACGCGCCAGTGAGCTCTAACCGTGGGAGTGAAATTGTCTGTATAGGGGCAACTTTGCTTTTGGCCACTATTAAATTCGAAAAAGTATTGCGTTTACTGTTCTCACAACGCATGTATACCGCGGCACGGTATGCCGCCTTGGAAGCGTCTGAGAACGCGTGAATTTGAATGGAGTCAGAGTGCCAATACTGTAGCCATCTTGAGATCGAAATTAGTTCGACTTGTGAAAGATCCTGTACTAGACTGTTCCAGTTTTGAAGTGACTCATAGGAAATTTCGTCATCCCAAATTAGGCCCTCTAGCCATAATTGTTGGATGAGAATATTTGCCCTTATTACTATTGGCGTGATCCATCCAGCTGGATCAAAGAGTTTTGCCACTGATGACAAAATCTGACGTTTGGTATTTTTTGCGGAATGTTCAAATGGGGGAAAAATTGTATGTAAACGAGTCTGTTAGGGCATTCCATTTAATACCAAGGGTTTTTGTGGAGCTGGTATCATGAAAACGGAGAAAATCTGAATCATACAGATCCTCTTTGGGTAAATGGGATAGAAGTTGTTGATTATTTGCGGTTATCTTTCTCAGCGGAAACCCCGCTGATTTTAGAGTTTTAAGCAGCTAATTTTGAGCTTCTAAGGTTTTTTCTAACGTGTAACCTCTGGTCAAAATATCATCGACATAAGTCTCTGAGCGCAGTATTGATGCTGCTTTAGGGTGTGTGGGTTCGGAATCAAAAGCGAGTTGGATTAGGGTCCGAATTGCTAAAAATGGTGCACAGTTCACACCGAAAGTTACCGTCATAAGCTGGTAATCATGAATAGGGTCAGCCGACTGTGGCTGGAATAAAATTCTCTGATAGGGTCTGACATCAGGATGCCACTAAAAACATATTTTTATTTTCCCCAGTTGAGAATAATGGATATCAAATCGTTCTGTAGGGTTGGGCCTGAGTACAGAATGTCATTTAGAGAAAATTGGGATCTAGACTTTCTAGACGCATTGAAAACGACTCTGACTTTTGTCGTTTTGTGCTCTGGTCGAATAACCGCGTGGTGTGGTAGGTAATATGAGCCATATTTACCTTTGCAAATAATTTCATTTGATGGACTTTCTTCCATGTGATCAAGAGTTAAGTATTCATTAATAACTTCTTTATATTGGGTTTGCAGGCCGGGATTTTTGGCCAGTGTTTTTTCCATGGTAGAATACTGGGCTAAGGCTATGATCCTAGAAAGACTGTTTTGGGAAATTCTTTCTTGTAGGGTAGCCGAACTATATATCTACCAGTTTCATCGCGCGAAGTTGTCTTATTATAAAATTCGCAGAATTCATCTTCTGCTGATTTTGTGCGAGCTATGGGGACTTCTCCCCAAAACCTTTTTAAGAGTATATTAAGTTCCGACGTTTCCGAGGGAACAACTGTCGTTGTAAAGGTGTGCACTGATTAAGTTTCAATTGGACCACTGAGTACCTATCCGAAAATGGTATTATACGCTGATGTTTGACCACATATGTTTTTCTTTATGCCATCAATGTTTACCGAGTGCTCGTAATCATTCCCCAGAATTAGATCTATTTGAGAGTCGTTTATTCTTTGTCAATTTTTTTACATATTTATTTTTTTGTGTAAAATTTTTGTTAATAAATTGCAAGAGAAATAGACTCTAAATCAAAAACCAAACCTTATTTAATGATGAGTGAGCATAATGCTCTGTACTCATCAAAAAACAATGACAAAAATAATACAAATAACGTGTCTATTGAGGCAACAACAATAGACAATGTAAGAAAAAGAAAAAATGTTACAACACTAGAGTCAGTGTCTAAACATTTAAAAAATAACTACTGGGCACTGCTTGCCGATGGTAAAAATTGTGATAATGAAATAATACAAAAATTTAAAAAGCAAGGGAGAGAAGATCCCACAACAACTAAAAATGTGATTGCTATTGGGAAAAACAACAACAATATTAATACTATCAATATTAATACCAACAATATTAATACCAACAATAAAAATACCAATAATGCAAACACAATAGAAGTTTATCAAAACAAAAATAAAAAACACCACCGTTGTATGTGGTTGATGTAGACCCAAACTCTCTTATAGAATTCGCGAAAAATGGATTACATATAAATGAGTTTAAGGTAAGAGAATTTAGTAATAATAAAATTAAAATACTAACCTCTTCCATAGAGGACTACTCCAAAATAAGAGCATATTTGCTTGAGGCGAAAACAAAGTTTTACACCTTCACACCAAAAAATTTAAAAAACAAAAATTTTTTGCTAAAGGGCTTAACTGCCAATATGAATACTACAGAAATACTAACTGAGTTAAAAAAATTCGAAAATGATAATCTAAAATGTATCAATGTAAGTCCCTTTACAACTAAAAGGGCTGATGCTAACGGGTATAATCTACCAATTTATATGGTTCAAGTAGGTGGTGATTGAAAAATTAATGAGCTTAAAGCAATTAAGGGGCTTTTATATCGCTGTATCCGCTGGGAAGGTCTTAGAAAAGCTGAAATAACACAATGCAGAAATTGCCAAAGCTCTCAACACAGCGCAGCAAATTGCTTCCTACCAAGTAGATGTGTTAAATGTAAAGATAACCACAAAATCGGAGAATTTTCCCTTAATGAAGTTCCTGAAAACGAAAGGCAGAAACTTTTCTGTGTGCTATGCAATAACTACGGGCATCCTGCTTCGTACAAAGGTTGTCCGAAATACAAGGAACTACAGCTAAAGCTACGTGCTAAAAAACAATTACTAACCGATAAAAGAATTAAAAATTCCCCAATTACTGTTAATGATAGTTTAAGCTATGCTAATATGGTAAAAAATCAGTTTACGCCACAAAGTGGTAATACAAATAATGCTATTAATAGTATTTTAGAACAATTAAATAACTCTGTGCATGCCTTGGCTAATCAATTGGTTAATTTAAACAAACAATTACAATTGCAATCATCTGGAATAGACTCACTATTCTCTATGATTGAAGGTTAAATTTGTTTTCTCACAATGGCTGAAACAATTGCAAAAGAATTTAATGTTATCCAAATAAATGTAAACTCTTCAATTCAATTAAGTAGAAGATATAATCTTAGTGAATTCTTAAATACTCTTAATCCAGACTTAGTTTTAATTAATGAAACGAAACTTAACTCGAAACATAAATTGAATTTTGAAACAATGCCTTATTAAGGCACTTGGAAACAACTGTTATAAAAATACCATTATATCCAAATAAGATGCTTTTCGTTATCTCAGCCTATTATCCCTCGGGAAATAACTGTGGTGTCTTTAAATCACTCTTAAAAATTTTTCAATCACTAAATCTTGAAAGTATGGACAATTACTTTATCATGGCTGGGGACCTAAATGGAAAGCACACTAGTTGAAAGAATGGATTGATGAAAACGAAATAAGATATAGATGCAAACTATATGCGACATGTACACCCTCATATCCACGTTGTAGATCGTTTTTAGATGTATGTATAATTGATTCAAGACTGGCAATTCATAAGGCCAATGATTCCATAAATTGCCTTGAGGCACTTGACTATGACAGCGACCACAACGCTGTTAAAATTACAATATTAGGGGTTGAAAATGATCACCCAATCACATTCTTCATCGAATCTCATAAAACCAAATTAAATTTTAGGAAAACAAATTGGAATAAATTCCAAAATTGTTTAATAAGGGAGACGAATGAGAATTTCATAATACCGGGTGACAGAAACTTGAGTAATACGGAAATAGACTTTTATTTAGGTGAATTGAATGATAGATTAGAAGCCTTTTTATCACAAACTGAACTTAATGTACTTAAAGCGAAACTAAAACTAATTAGAAAACTTTTGAACGATAATTTTGCGATTTCCGTAAACAATCATTTTCGGGACAAACTTAGGCAAATTAGTCCAAGAGACAGCTCTAACATGTTTAATGAAGTCAAGAAGCAGTTCAAAATGAAACAGCCTTCTGAGTTAAATGTTCTCAGAATTCCTTTTGAAGATGAAAGATTATTAAGGAACGCTGGTATTGACCCTATAGATTTAGAAAAAGAAAATTGCAATAATAATTACTTAATTACCGAAGAAGTACAAAAGTTAAATACAATTGGTTCATTTCTGGAATCGGTTCATTCTTTTAAGGAGATTGATCCAGATAACAATGTACATATAGAAGTAAATCATTGTTTCACTGAATTTTTAGAAGAGAAAAATCGGTACGAATGCAATGACTCAACCATAACGACATTTTCAGCATCGAAAAGGGCAGACGATTTAAAAGAATCTCAGCTCGATAACTTTTTTATACCTAAAGATAAAGTTTTATCAATTTTTAAAAAGCTAAGCCCCAAACTATCAGCTGGAGTTGATAATATACCCAACATGATTCTGCGTAATATACCAGAAAATTTAATGTCGAAGTATGGAATACTTTTTAATAACATGTTGAATAATGCTTACTTTCCCCGTGCTTGGAAGCAAGCGAATGTGATAATTTTACCTAAAAAAGATAAAGATACAAGCAATCCGAAAAATCTTCGGGCTATTTGCTTGCTTCCAAACATCGGCAAAGTATTTGAAGTCTGTATCAATGTGGACTTCGAAAAAGCTTTCGATAGCATTTGGATACCAGGTCTAATATATAAATTATTCAAATTCAAATTCCCATTACATTTTATAATCCTTCTACATAATATGTTGAATAACAAAACTTTTTCCGTACATAATAGAGAAACCGTTGGAACGAAAAGATTCACAATTGTCAATGGGCTACAACAAGGAACCGTTAATTCCCCAATACTATTTAATTTATACCTTTTTGATATACTAGAGAAAATAGACAATATCATTGCTTTCGCAGACGACATTACTATCTTCCACGCCGATGACACAATTGAGAAAATCAATAGTGGGTGTTCAATTGTAGTTGAACATATTTTAAATTTATTTTTAAGATGCTTACAGTTCGTGTGGGTCTGTTAATCTCACGCAGCTGTAAAACAACCCCTGGCTGTGTTATGTTTGTTTAGGATAAGAAAACTCATTGGTAATCTATAAATAAATTACATTTTATTGTTTGGCCACACGCACATGGGAAAACCACCCTTATACATATGTTTCATGACAATGAAAACTCATTAAGAAAACTCATTAACAGATTGTACTTAGCTAAAAATAAGAGATAAGAATATGTGCGCATAGTCACGTACGCATGCCTACTAGATAGTTATAAGAATTTTGTAAATAGTATATAAGGAATAATTTGAAACAATAAACTTCAGTATGTAAAATTAAGTGCTACTCAAAACATTGGTCCTTCGATAGAGAAAAAAAAAAACGAACCAGTAAACAAAAATTCCAGTATTTAAAAATAAAATAAATACTGTATATAAGCGACAAATACGAAAATTTGCGCTTACGAAAAAAAACCAACCATTAAACAAAAGTACAGTATTTAAAAATAAAATAAATACTGTATATAAGCGCCAAATACGAAAATTTGCGCTTACGAAAAAACAAAAATAAATAGATTGCATAAGCGGTAAATAGAAAAATTTTCGCTTACGAAAAAATGGCAACCAGAGTCCTGTTATACAAGGCTCAAAATCAAATTAATAATGAAATTAATACAATTTCTGAAAAAATTAAAAACAAATTGGTGAGAAAAGCCGCGGTTGAAGAAACAATAAAAAGCTTGGCCAAAAAATGGGAAGAATTTCTTACAAATAACGAAAAATTGATGCAGCATGGAGTAAACGATGACTTATATTTCCGTGAAAAGGTGTTTGAAAACACGAAGAGTCAAGTAGAATCGGCAATGAGTCTACTACAACAAATTAAAATGTCACTTGAAGAGCCTGAAGTGGAAGTCAAAAATGACAACGTCAACAAAATGATAATAGAGATGCAGCTACAAATGCAGCAACAACAAGAACAACATCAAAAGCAGATGCAACATCTAATAGACCAGGTAAACGCGAGAGAAAGCAATGGAGCGGTGTCCGAAGAGGCTAAAGAGAAGAAAGCTGAAAGTATCCCTGATGCAAAATTAAAGGTATTGATTAATCAATTTAGAAGAAAAGTATTTAAATTGAGGGAATCCCTAATGCATAAAGAAAGCGAAGAAAACTTATTTGCATTAGAAAAATTAATATCAGCATGGGAAAGGCAAATAGATGATATAAGGCAGCTTCATTCGGAACTATCTATTAATTACCTAATGGGGTATGAGATAGATGAAGAATTTGAAGAGATTGACGATCTCTACGATATAATATATAAAGAGAAGATAAATAAGATTGCCAGACGCAGTGAAGAACCGAAGCAAATCGCTTTAAAAAGCATTGAAATACCGTGCTTCAGCGGGAAGGTGGAAGAGTGGAATTCCTTTCATGATTTGTTTAAGAAGTTGATTCATGAAAACCACAAACTGGCAGAAGTGCAAAAATTGTATTATTTAAAAACAAATCTAAAAAACGAAGCACTTAGATTAATACAGCATTTGCCAGTAACAGAAAGTAACTATAACGCAGAATGGGAAATTTTAAAGCAAAGATTTGGGAATGAAAGAATCTTATTCACAAAACTAGTGGATAAGATTTTGGATCATCCGAATATAAATAGTGCATCGCCAGAAAGCTTGAAAAATCTCTTGGACACAACAAACGAATGTATGCATGCTCTTAGGGCCATGGATATAAATTTGCAAGACGCGGATCCATTTATTGCTAGGATAGTAATAAGAAAATTGGATAAAGAAGGTCTTATTCTGTATGAACAGAATACAAAAAAATCAAAAGAAATACAACAGTTGAAAGACGTCATGGAGTTCATAGAGCAGCATTACCAAGCACTAGAGGCTTCAACAAGTAAGAAGAGCAGCAACTACAAACAACAGGTAAAATCCACAACATTTTATACAGAAAGGCGAATTTGTTCTTACTGTAAAAAAACAGGTCACAACATTATAGTATGCAAACAATTCTTGGCATTGCCGGTTACAGAGAGACATTCCTGGGTCAAAACGAACGAATTATGCTACAATTGTCTTAAACATAAAAAAGACAAATAATGTTTTAGTGAGAACAAATGCCAAAAATGCGGGATGTTTCACAATACAGTTATTCACTTAGAAAAAGCAAAAGAAAAAAAATCCATGAGTACAAGCACACCAAGCAGCGTACTGCTAGCTACAGCACAAGTCAGAGTGAAATCCCTACATAATGAATTCATAACGCTGAGAGCCTTAATAGATCAAGGTTCTCAAATAACATCGATAAGCGAAGAAGCTGCTCAAATTTTGCAATTGCCAAGAACAAAAACGGAGGTTAAACTTCATGGACTAGGGCAAACAGTAGTAAGCGTAGCAAAATGTAAAGTAAATCTAGAAATACATCCTAGATTTCTAAGCAATGAACGAGTAACAACGGAGGCCTTAATTCTTCCAACATTGTCGTCAACTCAGTCAGAGATATCGTTCAATTATGATATTCAGGAGTGGAACAATTTCACGCTAGCGGATCCAAATTTTAATAAGTCCGACAGAATTGATATTGTCATTGGAGCTGATTTGTATTCCCAGATATTAGAGGAAGGAATACATAGAAATGATAAAATAGTGGGTCAGAGCACAAAGTTCGGTTGGATACTTTCCGGGGTGATACGAGTTAATCGAGCAAACAACAAACGAAAGTCGGCAGCCACAACCAGTATTGAGAGGTTTTGGGAGATCGAGGAGATTGAAAATGAGCAAGCTTCAATCGAAAATGATTATTGTTTACAACTTTATTCAAACACAACTGAGAGAGGTGAGGATGGTAAATTTATTGTCAGACTACCATTTTTAGATGATATCGAGCTTGGAGAATCTTATAAAAGAGCAATGGCTCGATTTATAAACCTAGAAAAACGGCTCATAGTGAATACTTCTTTGAACGTCGAATACTGCAGAATAATGGATGAATTGCTGTCAATGGGGCATATGAAAAAGGGAGACGCTGGCAGAAAAGGGAAGTACTACATGCCACATCAAGCAGTTATCAGAGAAAACAGTCTCACTACAAAGGTTAGAGTGGTGTTCGATGCTTCTTCAAAGACATCAAACGGTAAAAGTTTGAATGACGTGTTAAACGTTGGTCCGAAACTACAAAAAGATATATTTGATATCATTACAAGATGGAGGTCCTGGAAATATGTTATATCTGCTGATATAGAAAAGATGTTTCGGCAGATAAATATTAATGTACTGGATCAAGAATACCAGTATGTTTTATGGAGAAAAAACCCAAGTGATGCAATCGAGCAGTATAAATTGACAACAGTGACATACGGTACAGCAGCAGCACCATTCTTGGCAATAAGAACATTAATTGAAATTGCAAACCACTGTACAAATGAAAACATTGCAAAAATAATAAAGGAAGATTTCTATATGGACGATTTGCTGACAGGAGCAGATACGCTACAAGAATGTAAGGACGTCCGAGAAGCCATATCTTACCATTTGGATAAATTTGGTTTCCACTTACGAAAATGGATTTCAAATCACGATGAAATAGTGCATACAGGGAACCCAGGCGGAGATAATGAAATACTAAAAATTCAGGAAGATGAATGCTTAAAAACGTTAGGATTGCAATGGAATCCTATTATGGACTGTTTCTCCTTCAGCATGCAGCTTGAAAAAGAAGAAATAGTTTCCAAGCGTATTGCTTTATCACGATTAGCAAAGATATTCGATCCATTAGGATGGCTAACACCAGTGACAATTACAGCAAAACTATTTATACAACACTTGTGGAGACAGCAAACTGATTGGGACGTGCCATTAGATGAAAACTTAACAAAAGAGTGGCTAGCGTTCACTAAAAATTTATCAGCAATAACAGAAATTAAAATAAACCGATGGATTCAACTCTCAAATGAAATATCGATTGAACTACACGGGTTCGCTGACGCCTCAGAAAAAGCGTATGCCGCAGTAGTCTACGCAAAAATTGAGTCGACCATAACCATTGTAGCCGCTAAAAGTAAGGTAAACCCGATTAAAAATCGTAAAACGTTGCCGAAATTAGAACTAAGCGCTGCTCATTTACTTGCTAAACTAATGTTCAAAATAAAAGAAACACTTAACTCAAACGCTGCTATTTATACTTGGAGTGACTCAATGATCACTCTGGCTTGGATAAAAAATTACAAAAATAAAGATAAATTTATAAGAACAAGAGTGACTGAGATCCTTTCACTAATCCCAGAAGCACAATGGAGATATGTTAAATCAAAAGAAAATCCAGCAGATATAGCGTCCAGAGGAATATCAGCAGAAAAATTAGTTAATGAGAAGATCTGGTGGGAAGGTCCTGAGTGGCTTATAAAGGATAAAAGGCAGTGGCCGTTAGAAAACCCTGTGGAGGCACTTGTTGCAGTTACAAATACTTCAAAGCAGGAGAATTATTTATACACTATAATTAATAAATTTTCTTCCTTCACCAAACTTAAACGCGTTTTGGCGTATACTTTACGTTTTGTCAAAAAACTAAGAGGCAAAAGAAACTTACCTCATTATTTAACAACAGAAGAGCTACAAGAGGCTGAGATCTTAATGGTAAAACTTCATCAAGATCACGAATTGCCAAATGAAATGCATCAGCTAAAAATTAATAAAATGGTAGATCACAGAAGTAAACTAGCACCTCTACATCCGCAGTTAGATTCAAATGGAGTGATAAGAGTTGGAGGAAGACTTGAATACGCTAACCTGCCGTACAACAACAGGCATCCGATCATCATACAAAAATCAGCACTAGGCGATAGAATTATTAAACATATTCACGTATACACCATGCACGGAGGAAATCGATTGATGGAGAATACAATCCGAAAAAATTATTGGATCATAGGAGCAAAAAATAGCATAAAAAAGTGCATAAGGAGCTGCACTAAATGCATAAGATTTAGGCATTATACAAATAACCAGCTTATGGGAATGCTACCTCACTATAGAGTAAATGCAAATCCACCATTTACTCATTGCGGTATTGATTATGCAGGTCCAGTCCACATAAAATGTTCAAACGGAAGAGGACAAAAATCAATGAAAGGTTATATCGCTATATTCGTATGCATGACTACAAAAGCAGTACATTTTGAAGCAGTCAGCAGTCTTACAACAGAGGCGTTTCTTGCAGCACTTAGAAGATTTTTTGGAAGAAGAGGTAAATCTAGCGATATATACTCAGACAACGGTACAAATTTTGTTGGAGCAGCAAGGCAGCTTGACAAAGATTTTATTGAAGCCATTAAAAATAATTCTAAGATAGCGCCAATCTTGGAAAATGAAAAAACAAAGTGGCATTTCATTCCCCCGGCAAGTCCACACATGGGTGGAATATGGGAAGCTGCAGTTAAATCAATGAAGTTTCACATAAAAAGAACAATAGGTGAAAATAAACTCACGTACGAAGAGCTAAGCACGTTACTTGCTCAGATCGAAGCAGTGTTGAATTCGCGACCAATTCATGAACTGAATAGCAATGCTGATGAACTGGAAGTATTAACACCGGGTCATTTTCTAATAGGACGTGCGATGATAGGATGTCCAGAAAAATATGAAGAAACCAAAATAAATTGTCTGGATCGATGGAAACTTTTGCAAAAAATGAAAGATCATTTCTGGAAGCAGTGGAAAAGTGAATATTTATGTACTTTGCAGCAAAGATCAAAATGGAGAAAAACACATGACAATATTGTGAATGGACAAGTTGTAATAATCAAGAATGAAGATTCTCATCCCGCTCGCTGGCCGTTAGCTAGAGTGATAGATGTTCATCCAGGAAAAGATGGACTTGTTAGAGTAGTGACTCTTAAAACTCAAAATGGCATAACAAAAAGGCCAACGAATAAATTATGCCCTTTGGAACATCATGATGATATTGAGGAATTATCAACCCTGCCGATCAAAGAAGTTAATTCCAGTACAGCTCAGGTCAATATTACAATGAATCAGCCGAAAAAGAAGAAATTTGCATTGCCAATAATTCTTTTACTGAACTTGTTGTTTATAATGACTACACACGCATCAACGAAGGTACATAGTATACAAGAAAAAACATTAATGTATTTGGATTCAATAGGTCAAATCAATGTGGCGGGTTCTTCTTGGAATATAATAATTTATTACGAAATGAAGACTTATTTTGAAACGTTGGAAAAAGCAACAGATTGGCAGCTCTAAGGAAATATGCCCCAAAATAAACACCTTTAAAGACCAGTGCTGGGCAGTATTAAATAATATGGAGTATAAGATGAACAAAATAAAAACTGCCAACGATTTACTCAACATAAGTTCCCGAAAGAAAAGAGAGGCTCCATTAAAGTTTATAGGCTCCTTACATCACGTTTTGTTTGGATTGATGGATGAAGATGACCGACAGGCTTTGGAGAACAACATGAATTCACTTTTAGAAAATCAACATAATATAAAAGAATTATCTAAGAAGCAGACATCGGTGGTTGATTCAACTGTTAATCTTCTTAAAAGAACAACCGAAGAGGTTAACACGCACTTTGATGATATGAGGTCCAAAATTAAAAACATAAGTGATACGGTGAGAGAACGTCACTTCGAATATAGAGAATCTATACGCTTCTTCATGGTAACCAAACAATTACATGATATAATAGATGAGTGCAGTGAAGTTCAGATGGAAGCAATCGATTTGTTGCTTAATGTGAATAACGGAAAGATACATCCAGTAATAATAAGTCCACAACAACTACAAGCAGAAATCAACAGAATAAGAGATACAATTCCTGACAAGTTTATGTTACCAGGAAAGAGAAGCGGTACTGAGCTAAAAGAAATATGGCATCTTTTAACTGGAACGGGCACATTTTTGGGCAGCCAACTCATCATTAATTTGAAAATACCACTTTTCAACCGTCCGTCATCCCAGATTTACAAAATAATTCCAGTTCCGTTTGTTAGAGATGACGTTGCATTAATGGCAAGGATAAAAGCACCATATATTGTGTACAATTACGAAATGGACGCCTTTCATTTTTTGACGGATGCAGTGCTTAATGAGTGCAAACAAACGTTAAGCGAAGAAATTGTGTGTGAAGAAAATTTCCCATGGATGGATGCCGCATCCAATGAATGTGAACTATCACCTTTAAAACCGCACACAGTTCTCAATTGCTCATTTGACGAAGCTGATAAAGTTCCCTTTTGGGTGGAACTTAGCACAAGGGGTAACTGGCTCTATAAGGTATTTAAGAACACATCAGCACATATAAAATGTTTGAATCAGCAGCAAACCATCATGGAGCTTCCGCGCCTAGGTATACTAGCTTTAGAAAATGATTGTACAGCAAGAATTGAAGGGATCACATTAGCAGCCAGACACAACGTTCGCGCAGAGTTCAACAATAAATTTCACTCCTTTTTGACGAGAGATGCGAAAACAGACGAGATAGAAATTACGAAACCACTGGGTAATGTCTTGATGAACCACAATCGTGAAATATCCCAGCTAAAAGGCCATGTCGATGAGTTGAAGAAGCAAAATATCGAACTGAGAGGCATTTCATTTCATCACATAGCTGGTCATACATCTCTTATATTAGTATTAATTGTCATAATCATTCTTATTATGTTATGTATAAGAAGGCTTATTAAAATAAGACAAATATCTGCAATAACTTTTGCCCCCCCGCAGAATGTTCAATTGTAGTTGAACATATTTTAAATTTATTTTTTAGATGCTTACAGTTCGTGTGGGTCTGTTAATCTCACGCAGCTGTAAAACAACCCCTGGCTGTGTTATGTTTGTTTAGGATAAGAAAACTCATTGGTAATCTATAAATAAATTACATTTTATTGTTTGGCCACACGCACATGGGAAAACCACCCTTATACATATGTTTCATGACAATGAAAACTCATTAAGAAAACTCATTAACAGATTGTACTTAGCTAAAAATAAGAGATAAGAATATGTGCGCATAGTCACGTACGCATGCCTACTAGATAGTTATAAGAATTTTGTAAATAGTATATAAGGAATAATTTGAAACAATAAACTTCAGTATGTAAAATTAAGTGCTACTCAAAACATTGGGTTACAAAATAAGTTCTTAGCTATTGAAAAATATTCCAAAGATTGGCTTATGAAAATAAATTTGAACCAATGCGAGTGTATTCTTTTCAGGCCACCACTTGGGAAATGTAACAGCAATATAAGAAGAAACTGGAAAACTTTTGGTATTAAATCAAGTAATAATGTTAATATTACTGTAAAACAAACTGTTAAATTATTAGGTATTCATTTAGATAAATTTCTGTACTTTAACAACCATATAAGCCAACAACTTATAAAGGCAAGAAATGCATTTTTCATGCATAAAAAATTATTCTTTTCTAATTATATACAGTCAAGGGTTAAAATTATCATGTACCAGTCTTAAATAAGACCAACTCTATTATACGGTTGCCAAATTTGGTTTAACATATCCCCTTCTTATCTGGAGAAGATACGGATATTCGAAAGGAAATGCCTCAGGTGTTGCACCTCATTATACAGATCCAAGTGTAGTAATTACAAAAAATACATATCAAACCAAAGGCTCTATGAAAATGCAGAAATATCCAGATTTGATAATTTTATTGTTCATATTATAAGAGACCATATTGTGAACTGTGTAAATACTAACGAAAATAACCTAATCATGGCTCCCTACTATGATTCTGGAGACTATATTTCTGTAACATTCCAAAATGGTTATGTTCCACCTGAGGCTTTCCTTTTCCTCGATAAAAATGATTTCATCCAAAATGGAGATGGTATTCCTATACTTTATCATATTTACAGGCGAGCCAATATCAAAGCTATAAATTGTAATGAACTAACGTCTGAAAATTGTCGTTTTGACACAAGTATTTATTTGAATGATAAAAATATTAAACCTAATCTAAACCTTAAAAAATATTGGTGGCTTACCTAATAGCTTACCAATATAAAAGTAAGTTATTTTGCTAACCTTTTTGCTTACATTTTCTATGATCTTAGTATTTTTTCATGTATTATGTATATAGTTATCTATTAGAAAAATAATTTTATTTAATAAATATTATACTTGAGAGCTCGTTAAAATGGGACTTTGTATATAGAAATAAGCTATATTTATACTTTTTGTTTATTTGAAGTTTGTAATTATACATATATTCATATTCATTAAATAAACTTTTTTAAAAAAAAAAATTTGATCTATTGAGATGCTTTATTGAAGGTAGGGTCTGCTAGATCTAAGTTTGCAAGTTCAGGGGAATTGGGTTTCACAAAAGTTTACGCTGGAAGTGTTTTTGTGACTTTTGGTAGGACTATCGCCTTAATGGGAATTCTCAGGTCGTGTCTTTTGGCATATAAAACTAGTTCACATTCTTTATTTGCTGACTGTCTTTGACCACCAATGCCAAAGACGTCAAAGTGCGATTTTTTGTAAGGAAGTTGAAGCCTATTCCCCACTATCTCAGTTAAAAATGTACGCTGAGAGCCAGGATCAATTAATACCCTGATTGTAAATAGCTCACCTCTGTGGTCTATTTCAATCAATGCTGTGCGCAACAAGACATTTTCGTTACTACTAGAGCAATGTGCTTGAACTTTTCCTGAGGTTTGAGGAAGTTCTTCTGCAGTATCACTTTTACCCTTTTGAGTGGCATTTGTTGATAAACTTCGGTAAACTTTGTCTTGAGCATTAGGGATTTCGTTATGCTGAGTACTTTCTGATATTTGAGCTGGGTCATGAGTTTTTTGCTTCATATGCAATAACGTGTGGTGGGGTTTCTTACAGTGAAAACAAGTATGTTTACTACCGCACTGTGCTCTAAGGCGGGATGTGGATAAACAGTTATTGCAAAACTTGTTCTTAAATACATAATCAAATCTGTTGTATTGTAAAAGATCGAAATTTCGGGCATGTTCTTAATGAATGACATTCATTACACAATTTGCAGGATGAAGAACTTAAACTTTCTTGAGACGCATACGCTTGTATCTTATTCGTTTGGGGTGATATTGTAATTGTGAAGCAGTCTTTTGTGCTTCTAATGCTCGTAAGATGTTCTATAGCCCCTGCTTCGCCCCTCGTTTTATTGCGTAGGTGGTATAATTTCGTGACTGGCGTGAGCTTAGGGTGATTTATGTATACCGCTGTGAACATGTCGCGAAAAGATGGCCACTGATCATAGCTACCTTAAAAGACTTCTGTGTCACAGGGAGGGAGTTTAAGAAAATTGCTAGAGGCATCTGACACTACATAATGAGCCGTAGATTACCGGCCCATAGAGAATCGAGGGGAAGGTTCGTAGCCTTGAGCTTGGGTTCGATCTAACTCAAAAGCTTTCAAAAGTTCAAGAGCTTGCGAAGTGCAATGGTATCTGAACACGCATCAAAATTCAATTTTGATTCCTCTTTAAACTCGTCTGGGACTATCTCGTTTTGAGCTAACATGACTTTTCCGTAAGAAGATTCTACCTTGTGCCATCTTGAGTTTAAATCTTTCATTTTCACCTCAAGAATTGCCTCACTTTGACTTTCAATAGGAGCACTGTTGAATTTTTGACAAAACTGAAGCAAATGCTCACAGTCGAATTCAAATCTTTCCTTAATGGAAGATGTAGACGTAGAAGAGGTTGAAGTCATTTTCTTTTTAGGGGATTTTAATGAACCGTAAGGGAAACTATTATAATTTGGCAATTAAAAGAGTTTGTAAGAAGTATGCCAAGCAGTGTGTATTCTCCTCGCAAAATTGTGCTAACTATCTAATCACCATTAAGAATTCTTCTGCTATAGTAAATTTTATTCTGTTTTTAATATTCTCTTTCTTTATAAAGTTTCTAAAATGTTCAATGAACTGCCCAAAGAATTCAAGAGCTACAAAACAACAATATAAAAATAATGTCTGTCGGGGACTCCCCCCCTCGGGAGAATACTCTCCAGCAAAACCATATGCAAAAACTAACTAGTTGTTCTAAAACTTTAAATAAGATAAGTAGTGCAAGTGTAAACGAAAAATATATAGAATCAAGATCAAGTCTCTCCCCCCCAAAAATAATAAGACAAATTCTCTTATGGCGCATACGCAGTTGACTCCGCTCTCATGGAGTTCACAGTGCGTTACTCCTAATCTAAACACAACGACAAATAATATCTATCTATTTCAACCTACAACTACAGCCTCAACTATAACAACTTAAATTAATAACCTCTCAAATACATACACATCAGTCAGCTCACAACAACAACAAGTACTACTTCATACTCCGCTATTACAACTCTTGCGGCTAAAACTACAACCATGTCTACATCGACAAAATCTTCTCTTATGCCGATTATGTCTACATATACATACTTTCCAACTGTAGTAAAAACTCCCTTAAATAAAGAGAAATTCAGCACACAAACTAATAGCTCAAGAAGGTAACGCAACTCACCTAACAATATTAATAGTACCAAAAAACTAAAGAGCAATCTCAAAAAACGTTAAAATCTTACTGGTTAGGCCAACCTTCAACAGCAAACAGATTTGAAATTCTGTCTCAGATAGAAAATGATGAAAAATCACAAGTAGAAAATTAACATTAAAACCAAAATTAACAAATAGCAAGGCCAAAGAATCGCAAACCTCCACCAATATATGTACAAAACGTTCTATTTATTGATAATCTGATCGAAGCATTAAGCACCCTACCCAACTGCAATTACGAACTAAAGGTTCTTAAAGATAATGAAGTCAAGATAAAACCTGTAGAATCTAATCACTATACACAAATTGTTAAACTTTTAAAAAGCAAAGAAACTCAATACTATACATACAAACCTCAAGACCAAAAAGGAGTTAAAGTAATGCTTAGAAATATGCATTATTCAACAGACAAAGAGCAAATTAAAAAAGAACTTTGTGGACTTGGTCACGAAGTTACACACGTGCAAAATGTACTACAAACAGGCACAAAAAAACCCCTATCATTGTTCGCAATCGAACTCAAAACTAACAAAAACAATAAATATATATATTCCATCACTCATCTTTTACATTGTAAAATTAACTTCGAACCTCCACACCAAAAAAGATCCTTACCACAATGTACAAACTGTCAGAAATATGGACATACAAAAAACTTTTGTACAAAAAGTCCTGTCTGCGTCAAATGTGCCGGAAGTCATAAAACTAGTCAATGCCTAATAAAAAAAAGGAGTGATCATATCAAATGTACCCTATGTGGCGAAAAACATACAGCAAACTATAAAGGTTGCATGGTCTATAAAGAACTTCGAGTGAAAAAATTTCCCCCTCTTAGAAAGAAAGAAAATGAGCCTCGACTAGTAAAGCACAAGAACGCAATGAAATACGTCAAACAAATCTTCACAATAACGAAGAAGCAAGATTTGAAGATAATTCTGGTCATAAAATCACATACACCCAAGCAATAAAATCTAGCAATACAGCTAATACAACAAATATTCCCACAACAAGTTCTACCTCAAATTGTAATACAAACACAACGAATAACTCCACATATAGTTCCGTACTAACCCCTAGATTTCAACAATCAAATAATGATATGCATGATATCAAAGATATGATGAAACAGCTTAAAACGCAAGTATCTAATATGATGAATATAATCACAGTTCTACTTTCAAAAATTGATGGGCACACAAAATGATTTAAAGATTATCCTTTGGAATTCGAATGGGCTAGGTCAACACGTCCTTGAACTAAAAACTTTTATATATAGAAATTCTGTAGATATATTATTAATATCTGAGACACACTTCACACAAAAAAGTTATTTAAGTATACCAAACTTTACAATATTCAACACAAATAACACTAAAACCGAATATATAAATTTTTTAAAATCAATTGGTAATCGTTATATTTTGGAGGAGACTTCAACTCCAAAAACACATTCTGGGGCTCGAGGATAACTCTTACAAAGGGCCGACATTTATTTGAAGCAATAAGAGAAATTAATAGCAAATTTCTAAGCACTAGAGAGCCTACTTACTGGCCCACTAACTTAAACAAAAAACCTGACTTAATTGACTTCTTTATCACGAAAAATATAAAACATGAACATTTAAAGATAAAATAGTGCTTCGAACAATCCTCCGATCACTCACCCATAATACTTAAACACGAAAGTAATGTTCTTCTTGCGACCCATAACAAATTTTCTAACAACAAGAAAACAGACTGGGAGTGCTTTAGAGAAATAGTTGAAAACAAACTTGACATACAGATATCACCTAAAAACCAAAGATGAAGTGGACAGTTCAATAGCATATTTTAATGACACACTTTTGTATGCTGCAATTGACTCTACACCCATAATAACCCACAAATCAAATAAATATAGTATATCACCATTTATAAAAGAAAAGATTAAGGCAAAGCGAAAACAAAGAAAAAAATGGCAACCTTGATTCAACCCAGACAACAAACTATTCTTTATGGAAAGCCACAAGAAAAATTAACAATGCTATCATCCATCAACCGCCAATCCAAAAATCTGGCTTAACGTGGGCCAGAAATCATAACGAAAAGGCTAAAGTATTAGCTGATCATTTCTACAAAACTTTTTCTAATGAAATGGACAAACAAAATATTACTCTGCCAAATATCATTTCATCCACAAACTGCCACATCAAAAATATTTCTCTACATGAACTTAAAACTACTATTAAAACAAGAATTGATACTAAAAAATCACCTGGTTATGACAGAGTAACGGGCAAACTACTAAAAGAACTACCAATGAAGGGACTTATCTACATAAGAAATAGTTTTAACGTTATAATAGCAATGAAATATTATCCCAAAGTATGGAAAGTTGCAGAAATAATCGCTATTACAAAGCCTAACAAGGACGCCACAAGGGCTACTTCATACAGGCCAATAAGTCTATTATCTTATCTAAATTATTCGAAAAACTTTTTTTGATCGATTAGAACCAATACTCAGAGAAAGAAATCTTATACCAGCGCATCAGTTTGGTTTTAGATCCATGCACTCCACGATCCAACAAATACATAGAGTAACTAACAAAATCCAATCGGAAATTGATAAGAAAAACTTTTGTGTGGCCACATATCTTGATGTAGCAAAAGCGTTTTACAGTGTATGGCATGCTGGCCTACTTTATAAATTAGAAAAAAATCTACCAATGGACTTTTTTCTTATACTACAAAGTTATTTAACTGACAGGTACTTTTATATTAAATATAAAGATGAATGCTCAGGCATAATTAAAATGAAAGCGGGAGTTCCGCAAGGTAGTGTCCTTGGCCCTATCCTATACCTTCTCTACACAGCAGACGTTTCAACTCCAACGAGAAACACAGATATGATTGCAACATTTGCAGACGACACTATACTTTTGTCATCAAATAAAGTAATAAACATTTAAAATAGAGAAAAAAATCCCCAGCCACTATTTAGAGTGGAGTTAGAACCCGGCGACATTAAGCTTAAAAAGAACGAAACGCACCCCATTTACAATCTGAAATATATCCTGTATAGAAAAATAACAATAGAGGAGCCGTACAAAAGGAATGGTCCCGTGCAATGTTTAAACTGCCAAGAATTTGGTCACACTAAGGCATACTGTCCTCTAACCCCTGTTTGCGTCGTATGTGGAGAATTACATGGTACAGCTCTCTGCGATAAGTCTAAAAACGACCCCAATGTAAAAAAATGTAGCAACTGTGGTGGTAATCACACTGCCAACTATAGAGGATGCCCTGTATACTCTATCGTCAAGCGCTCGGTTGTACCGAAACCTAATCCCCCTCAAATGCAGGCAACAAATCAAGTTTACATTAATGACGTTCAGGTACCGCAGCCTAGTAATAACATCAAAATCAAAATCATATGCCAATGAAAGGTGAGTTGCCAAATAATGATGAAACTCCAGTAGCTAATTTAAGTCGTCTAGAGAAAACTATGGAAACATTAGAACAAACAGTAAATAACTTTACAAACACAATGGGTAATATGATGCAGGAAATGTTAAGAATGCAACCGATGTTATTGCAAGCTGTACTAAACAAGCCATGAACTGTTTAAAAATTTGCTTTTGGAACGCAAACGGCATCCGCCAACATAAAAATGAAATATAATACTTCCTTAAAAATAAACAAATTGATGTTATGATGGTTTCTGAAACTCATCTGACCTCAAGAAACACGTTTAAAATCAAACGGACAACCAACATATTGGCCTACTGATCAGCAAAAAGTTCCAGATGTAATAGATTTTGGCGTGGTTAATAACATCCCCATTGACACGATTCATGTGGAAGCGTCCCTAGAATTATCTTCCGATCACACACCTACAATTGTTACTATAATAAATCCAAATAGAATCGTATCTCCGTCTGGTTACTTATCGACATCAGCCTCATATATAAATTGGTTAAAATATAAAAAATATCTTAGTGCCCATTGCACAGAAAATATTCCGCTTAGCACACTTGTTAATTTTGACAGTTATCTCAAACTAGCTGTTCAACATTCCAGCATAACCCTCAAAAAAACCAAAAACAAAATCATATATTCTACAGATGTCGAGCGTCTATTGACTGAAAAAGGAGAGTTCGAAGAGATTGGCAATTGCACAGATCTCCCCAACTTAAGACTTTATTAAAAGAGTGCACAAAAAGGCTAAGAAAGTTACTGCAGTCTCAGAAAACGGCTTCCCTGGAAAAATATCTTAAGGGACTTGATGCAACTCCACAATCAGACTACTCATTATGGCGTGCAGCTAGAAGCCTCAATAGACCAGTTATCTCTAAGCCACCATTGAGAAACTTGAATGGAAGCTGGGCAAGAAATTATATTGAAAAAGGAAATCTGTTTGCTAATCATCTGAAAAATGTATTTACCCATAATATATTTCACGATATAGCAGTCGAGTTACCGCATGTAAATGTTAGAGCAGCTATTCCCCTAAGATTCGAGTTTAAAGAAATCGAAAAGGCTATTCGGGATTTAAACACCAAGAAGGCACCCGGTATTGATAAGATCAGTAATAAAATGCTTTTAGAGCTACCAAGTATAGCGAAGAAAATTATTCTTTTTATTTTTAATGCTATTTTACGCCTTCAATACTACCCTCAGGAATGGAAGGTTTCCTTAGTAACCATGATACCAAAGCCAGGAAAGGATCACACAAAAGTTGAGTCATACAGGCCTATTAGCTTATTATCTAATATTTCAAAGCTATTTGAGAAACTAATAGTGTTAAAATTAACGCCGATTTTAAATGAAAATAGATGTATTCCTAATCATCAATTCGGGTTTAGAAGAAAGCACAGCACAATTGAACAAACTCATCGAATAGTAAATGTAATAAGAAAAGCCTTTGAAGAAAAAAAAATATTGCTCAGCACTCTTCATCGATGTGTCTCAAGCTTTTGATAATGTCTGAAGGTTTACTACTGAAAGTGCAGAAAAACTTACCAGCAAACATACACAAGCTGTTAGAAAGCTACTTAGAAGGCGAATTTTAAGTTCTCCTCAGCCAGTTAACGCTGGAGTCCCATAAGGCAGCATCCTGGGCCCTCTATTATACTTAATTTATACTTCGGACATGCCAACAAACAGCTACACACAAACCTCAACATTTGCGGATGACACAGCTTTCCTAAGCGTACATGAAAACTGTCAAGAAGCATCTCGTTACTTACAGGATCACATATTTGAACTGGAAAGGTGGTTAAAACAATGACGGATAAAGATCAATGAGCAAAAATGCGCACATATAACATTCACATTGCGTCGGGAAACATGCCCCCATATTAAAATCAATAATCAAATAATACCCCAAAACTCGCATGTAAAATATCTCGGTATACATCTAGATCGGCGTTTAACGTGGAAATGGCACATAGAAGCAAAATTAACTCAAATGAAACTAAAAGCAATTCAAATTAATTGACTCATTGGAAGAAATTCTGTTTTTAGTCTCGACTGCAAATTTATACTTTACAACTCTATCTTAAAGCCAATTTGGTGCTACGGTATTCAGTTATGGGGCACTGCCTCTGCTTCTAATATCGAAAAAATTCAAAGGCGCCAAAATAAACTTCTCGAATAATCACAGCCAAAAACTCAAATATCCACAAGGATCTCAATGTGCCATTGGTAAAAACTATGATAATGAAATATGCAGTAAAATATTTAAAAAGGCTGGAACTGCACCCAAATCCATTAGCTCGAAATATTTTAAATTATGGCGGCCACACTCGCTCAAGAAGAAGAGACACTGCATCACTCACCCAATCAGATGAGCGATAAACACCTACATATGTAAACAGAAACTAAATCTTTTTTGTCTGGCACTGGCAGGACATAAAGTAAATATTAGGATAAGATTTGATTAATTATTGTTAGTGCATATTTAATACATGAAGATTCAATAAATAAATACTGATAAAAAAAAAAAAAATAAAGATATAACTTTGGCTATATCAAACCTGTAACAATTGCTGGACAATACTCTAAACTGGCTTAAAACCTGGGGTATTTAAGTAAATAGCGAAGAAACAGTACAAGTGACTTACACTAATAGAAAAATAAGTCATCATCAAACAATTACGATCAACAACACTCCAATCCAAATTGCTATCTAGGTCGTTGAACAGGCCATAAATCCAAATAATTACACTATGGAACATTTTTAGGATTATTATCTGGGGGGTGAGAAATTCCAATTCAGGGTGATGGTACTAGGTCAGTATAGTAAAACCCTCAAAGGGTTTGGCGTTCGTATGTGTCAGTTTTTTTTATGACATTTTAAATTTGTTCCTTATCTTGATGTTTTTTCGCTTAGTTGTAACATTTTGGCAAACACGTAGTTTAACATAAATCGAGAACCACTTGTCCGATTTTGATGAAACAAATTTAGAAAAATTAAGAATTACAATTTCTCTAATCTGTTTCTTTACCGTTTTTCTATATGTGCAACACTTTCGAAGTTAAAAATTAATGTATGAAGGGAAAAAAGTATTTTTTGCCTAAAAATTTAAATATTTTTTTTTTAAAATTCATAAAAAATCCAAAATGGAAAAAAGTGCCAAAACTAATTACTTTCGCGTAAAGTCACATAACTCATGAGCAAAAAAAGGCATTGATGCACGCGTTTCTCATTTATTCACAATTAGGTAAATGTATGAATTTCAAAAATTTGCTCCAGATATGCACAACATTATTTGGAGAAAACATTGACACTCACAAGCCGAACTCTCTCATATTTTTCTACTGTACTAAAAGAGAAATATTGATGTGGCAACACTGGTTCTGTAATGTTCACATAAAACATGCATTGTCATTATACTTCTTCTCTTTCTCACACTGGTTCTGTGATTTTTGTCATTCAACAAGTGCCGACGAACGCGAACAGTAAAAGTGATTTTTCTCCAGTTTTTTAAAAGTGAACAAAAGAGAACAGAATATGAAACTGTGCAAGCCAGATATAAATAGCTTTTGCTACTGCTGTGGTCAATATGTCTCAACAAATAAAAAAAGGGGAAATTTCAGTACTGATTTTGTTCAAACATACGAGATGTACTTCAACCAAAATGTTATAGTGAACGAAAATTGGGTACCAAATATAGTGTGTAAAAGCTGCTACAACCGTCTAATGGATTGGAAAAATAGAAGACGTGAAAGTATGCCATTCGGTATCCCAATGACTTGGACTAATCCTGGCGAAGGTCACAATCCATTGAATTGCTATGCATGTGAGAATAAAGGAGCCGCAAAAAGGATAAGAAAATCGTAAAATTTCGTTGGTGTTGCAAGTGTCGCAACACCATTGCCTCATCCGGACCACATTCCTGTGCCAAAAGCTTCTAGACCAGATATTTTCTCTTCTACGACTGCTCCGACATATCATGCACGTGATGATCCCCCATATGAGCCATCAGTATCCAATGAGCCAATTTTAATAAATCAAAATAAGCTTGATTCAATTGTTGCCAAGTTGGAATTAACACAGCATAAATCGGAAGAGCTGGCTTCCATTTTGAAATCAAACTATTTGTTGGCACCCGGTGTGAAAGTCACAGCTTATCGAAGTCGTCAGGCAACACTCCAAAGTTTATTCCTTGTGAATGATGAAAAAACTTCTGCATATTGCCCGGATGTAGGAAAATTGATGGACGCAAGGAAATAAAATATGAAGCAGATGACTGGAGATTATTTATTGACAGTTCAAAACTCAGCTTGAAGGCGGTTTTACTGCATAAGACCAATAGAAAACCTTCAGTTCCAATCGCCTATAGTACGGAAACGAAAGAAACATATGATGCACTGGAAAATATTTTAAAAATGGTTAACTACGCCAAACATATGTGGCGCATATGCTGCGATTTAAAAGTTGTAGCAATGCTTTGCGGTCTTCAAAGCGGCTATATAAAATATATGTGCTTT
Organism: Pollenia amentaria; assembly: GCA_943735925.1. NCBI lineage: Eukaryota > Metazoa > Arthropoda > Insecta > Diptera > Polleniidae > Pollenia > Pollenia amentaria. The sequence continues at coordinate 83,812,780 of OX031007.1, read as the reverse complement.
TTGTGCGATTGGGACACACGATTTTCCGGTGACCAATATGCATGCCACGGATGGAAACTCAGAGAGCACAGCAGGTTACAAACGTCCAATATTATTCGTGAGCCTCTAGTGCCGAAGAAGAAGATATTGCTGCCTCCACTGCACATTAAACTTGGAATTGTTAAGAATTTTATCAAAACTGTCGCCAAAAAGAGATGACGTTTTCTTGTGTTTGAAACTAATTTACCCGAGACTCAGCGAAAGTAAAATTAAAGAAGGTAAGTTATAATATCACATTCATTTCCCATGATTTTCCATCTTAACAAATTAATTTTTTCCAATCAGGCGTACTAAATGGTCCAGATATACGAAAACTGATTAAAAGTGACGCATTCAACAATATTTTGATTGAGGCTGAATTGAATGCATGGCAGACAATCAAAGAAGTAATAGAAGGCTTGCTGGGAAAGCATCGTTCTAACAACTATGATGTTGCTGTCGCAAGGATGTTAAGAGCATTCTCGGAAATTGGTGTCCACATGTCCTTTAAAATCCATTATTTACATCATCATCTGGACTACTTCAGCAAACAATTGGCTACCGAATCTGATGAACAAGGTGAACGCTATCATCAAGTTGCTATGCCATTTGAAATGAGGTAATACTGATTTTTTATTTTTACAAACTCATTTTAATAAAACAAAAACTTACAGATATAGAGGCAAAAAGTCGCCGAGTGCAATAAATGCGGAAATTTGCTGGTGGAGTAAGCTTGTGTGGCAAGACAAGGATGATCTTGATGATAAAGAATTTTCGGGAGAAGCAGAAGGGCCAACAGTGGAGTAACACATTGACATCATGTGTGGTTCAGAAACTGATGATAGCGATGAATGCGATGCCACTAGTCCCGAACAACCACCATCGAAAAAGTCTAGGCAATATTTATTAAAATAAATAAAAATAAATAAATAAAATAAAAATAAAAAATTATAAAAATTTTTACTTAATTTTTTTAGTAGTTTATGGCCAGAAGTCTGGAGTTATTGGGGAAAATTTATAAAAAAGGCGATAAATGACACTTTTTTGAATAAAAACAAATATCAATATTCTTGTCAAAATGGGATACCTTCACTTAATTGTAAATAAAAGCAGAACGCGTTAATCGATTTCTATGATCTATGTCGCATTTTGTTTATAGGTTATGTAAATTTACATGAAATTAATAACACTTGATCCTTTTTTCCGTTTTGGATTTTTTATGAATTTAAAAAAAAAAATTTAAATTTTTAGGCAAAAAATTATTTTTTTTTCCACAAATTTATTTTTACCGGCAAAACTGTTGATTATAAAGAAAAACGTTATATGAACGGATTAAAGAAATTGTAATTCTAAATTTTTTTGAGTTTGTTTTAGCAAAATCGGACTAGTGGTTCTCGAGTAATGTTAAACTACGTTTTTGTTAAAATGTTACAACTAAGCGAAAAAAATCAAGATAAGGAAAAAATTTAAAATGTCATAAAAAAAAAACTGACACATACGAACGCCAAACCCTTTGAGGGTTTTACTATACTGACCTAGTACCATCACCCTGACTTGGAATTTCTCACCCCCCAGATTGGCTGTTGTACTGTGTTATTATATATAAATATTTTTTTTTTTTTAATTGTATAATAATCGTGAGTGAAATTATTTTAGTTCTTCAAATCATAGGGCTTGTAAAACGAGAATCTTTTTCTTTAAGATTAAATTAATTTAAAGCAGCCTTGCCGTTGAAACTTTTCGACACATGGAATTTCACAGTAACCCGCTAACAATTACTCCAAAGAAAAATTAAGTTCAAGATTCCAATTGTTCGCTAAATTTTTTCCTTTTTTTTTTTTTTTTTTTTTTAAGAAAAGTTATTTCCATAAAAAAAAAATTTTTCTTAAATTCTAGTTTTTGCTTTATTAAATTTTAACGCTTCACAACACAGTTTACTTTCCAACCTTTACCAAAGAGTTTTCCATTTAACCGTGAGAGAATTCTCGTGATTAAGAGATTGTGATCCACAAAAAAAAATTTCTTCCCTCTTTTTCTGTGTTTCTTTTATTTTTTGGCTTAGTTCATCAGTTTGATCTTTCCAGCATATAATTGTATGTAAACAGAGTTTAATAAACCCCCCAAGAGAAACATACTGTGTAACTTCTGCACTGAGTTCGGCAATTTTGGTTGTGGCTTATTTTTTTTTTTTTTTTTATTTGCTTTTATCACTTTTCATTTGCTCTTTTTTTCTTGTAACTCTTTTTTTCCTTTTTTGATAATTTGAATTTTTATTCTTTTTCTTGCTCTTTAACTTTTTGCTGTGCTAAGGCTTTCGCTTCTGCGTTTTTCACATTTAGGTTATATGTATGTATGTATTTTTCCCCTTTTCTCCAATATGCATTTTTTTCCCCTTTTTTTAGGGTATGTTAAAATTTTCTTCCTCGCCTTGCAATCTGAATTCTTTCTATTTTTAATACGACTTAGAAATTTGTAACTTTTGTGTTTTGTTTTCTTTTTTGCAAAATTTTTAATTCTATTTATTTTAAGCACCTACGTACATACATACATATGTATACGCACTTCTTTGCCGTAAACCTTTTCTTTTTACACTATCACTAATTATAAGTTGCAGTTACTTACAGTTGGGTCGTTCACTTTTGTACTGATAATGTTGACTAGCTTTCTACAGAGATTTACCTCAATATTCGCTGTTTCACTTGTTCCTTTGTTGTTGCTGCTTATTACAGAGACAATGGTTTTTTTCCTCTTTTTAGTACTCGATAAGACCCTACAGTTCTGAGTTATGTTTTCTTTTTTGGCGCAAATATTATTTTATATGTACAAATGTAATTTGTACAGTCTACATGTTAAACAGCTTTTATATTACGTTTATAATCTTTAAATAACATTGAACATCGAGTTAAATATCAGACAAAATTAAAAGATTTTCCCTTTTTTAATAATTGATTAAAAAAAATACTGAAAATTGTTGTTGCATTTCACTGGTTGCTTAGGCCATCATCAGGAAACGTTCTCATAAATAATTTTAGAAAAGCCAAAGCTATCAGCAAACAAGACTACAGAGGGAATGAGAGTTACCTACAAACACTCAAAAAGTCTTTTCTGCAACGATATCAAAGCTTAAACAAAATGTCAAATAATAAATCAGTGATGAGTTTATCTTTTCTTACATTTCCCCAAAATAGTTTGAACACAAGAAGTGGTGGAAATCTTTGGAAAGCTAGATGTAGCTATCTACTAAATAATATTGCAATGCTTTTTGAATAGTTCTTCTATTTTGTTTTTCTTCTTTTTATACTTTAAATATACAGTTTCTTTAATTGTATTATTATAAATTGCTAATTTGTTATGTTATAATTTCTATAGCTCTAATAAATTTGTTGCCAACTCGTCTCACAAGCCAATTTTAGGCGCGAGACAAACTCTACCTTTTTATAACGTATATTGAAATAAATAAATAGATAAATAAAAAAATATGTTCCGGAACTGCACGCTTGAACTTTGTCTTGTATAATCGCTCAAGTGCATTATCTTCTAATTCACCCTCCTCATCGTCACCAGAAAAAAATTTTTTTGACAAAAGAAAATTAGAATATAACAACTATTTTCTTATTTTTATAATATATTTAATAGTTGTTACGGTCCCTGATCAAATCAAATTTTGATTACAATGTTTTGATTCAAATTTGATTTTTAATTATAAATAATAAATAAATAAAACCCGAAGAATTTATTTGTATTATATTGCTCCTAATCGTTACGGTCCCTGATTTAAATTAGAATGACTTGAAAAAATAAGAAATATCTTACGAAAGAGTTTATTTTATAACCGAGTTTCACTGTATTTGTATTTATAAATATTATGTAAATTACGGGTGCCCCGGTAGGCTAGCTGGTAGTGAGCCAGTCTATCAGTACCGGTGTTGCGGGTTCGACTCCCGCCAGGGACTCTGGTCTCCTGCAGACAAGCGAAAAGCTTCGCGGGATTTAGTGTAGGAATAATAAAAAAAAAAAAAATAACAAACCTTCAAATATCCGTTTTTCAAATTTTTCCATGTAGCCTCATATACTGCTGGAATGACAGCACAAAGAAGCGATCTAGACAATAGTGTTTGGTAATTAATATATCTATAGATTCTCCAGAAGCTAGATAACGAAGTGTGACAGCTAACTTGTCTGCTGCCGATATCGAATTCGTACATATTCAAGCCTGTCACTGAAATCAATTCCGATTGAAAGTGGAAGTCTTATCTTGCTTCTCAAAACTGAAATTACTTTCGATCGGAATTTATTTCTTTGACAGGCCTGATTGTGTCTTTTTTTATGTCCTTTTCTCTTTTTCCAAGAATGCATTCAAAGGTTTCTTCATTCGTTCTAATATAATTAAAAAAAGATGAAATATCCAATGAAGGCTCATTTATTAGAAATAAAAATGATCCCCGTAACTCTCGCTCTACCCTCCATGGTTTTACCCACTCTTTTCGCCTTATTTTATTCGGTAAATTATTTGCATTTTCATAACAGTCTAGCAAATCCAAACTATTTCTGTATTTTCAGCATCATCTAGATCTAACGCTTCAACAGCGTTAAGTTAACAATCTCTTCAATAATTTCTTCTTTAGAAGGATCAGCCATTATGTTTCTTAAAATTTTATTAATTTTGTGTTTATAAATAGTTGCATTATATTGCCACTGCTTCTTTTGACAAAATATCAATTAGCTAGTATATGGCAACTCTTTTTACGAATGAAGGGATAAAAAGAATTAGTTAATTGAACGTCAAAAAGTCGCTTTGTTGCTGCAACGAAATCCCTTCATGTAAAATTATGCAGATTTAAGAAGAGACACCAAAAGAGAACGCATGCAAAGTCGCGGCGGCATGTCCCTCTATGTAAACTGGCTCTACCTTAAAACACATTTTTTATCTTCAACATTTTTTCTTCTCCTTTGTTTGGTTATAAGTCAAACCACATTTTCTAGTGTATGTATAAAACTAAGTTACATTCTACTTTTTTAATATAATTCTTAGTATTTATGTATACTGAACAGGTATATATATATATATATACACACACATACATATATACACAAATTTTATTTCTTATGTTTAAAACACTAGTCCTGGCCCGCATTCTAAACAATTTAAATCATTTTACACATTCAAAACAAAAAATAAATATCACCCTTTGTCTTTGTCTCTCTTCCTATATCAATCTCTTTCACTCTCTCTCCCTTCCCCTTTATCAATCTTATTCACCCTCTCCTAAACATAATAATGAGAGTTGCCAACATTGGTGGTATGCTCTTGAAATTGAATTGTTTGCTGGATTATGGCATTATCCCAATTGTATAGAGTTATGTTAGTTTCATCTGTAATGTTATTCTGTAATGTTTTTATTATATAACAAGTACACAAGACAGACTTTACAAAAATTCACTCAATCACTTATTTTTGTACTTAGAATTCACTTACATACAAATATACAGTATTTTATCAGAAATAATTGAGTTAATTTATAAATTCCAGTGTAGTTAAGTGTAGTTCAGTTGTTTATTAAAAATATCAAATTGCGCAAACGAATTTATAAATGCGACAACGTAAAGCAATTTAGGTTTGTTACCAGAGTACCGAAACGCTCGCTCATTCTTCATTCATGAGCGAGCGTGAAAATTTAAAATTTTTTCTGGAAATTCATCCTCATGAGGGTGAGGAAAAAAACTATTTTGATTTTCCTCGCTCATGAGGAGTGAGCAAAAACAAAAAATTCATATGTGATTTTTCAGATATGAAAAATTTGAAAAAATTCACGTTAAAATTCTTCACAAGGAAAAAAAATGCGATTTGCCCAACAATTTCTAGCGGGAAAATCAAGTGGTAAAGTGGCCTTGTAGAAGGCCATTTTGCAGACATAAGATCTCCCAGCCGCATTCCAACTTTATTACCAATTAGCAAGGTGTGTCATTTGAGACCAACACCTTGCACTTTTGCATCTATTTTAAACACTTCTGGAAGGGCTTCTAAAAAGATTTAAGAATAAAGCTTTATCCAAGTTTAACAGCCTGTTTTTAGATATTTGTTCGTTCGTAAAAAAACGAACGAAAACTGATTTAGGTTTTCATAAAATTAAAACACATTTAAGGTGAGTGACTGAAAAAGCTTTAATTTTTTCCATACACGTTTGGTTCTTATAAAATGAACATCTTCGTAATAAATGAACACAAATGCCAAAATAAGACGATAAGTAAAACGCATTCGTTTAAAAAAATAAATAGAAAATAAAAAGGATATTTTACTGAAAGAACCCTTTATTATTTACAATATTATTAAAGGTTTGTGTATCTATATATATGTATATGTATATAGAATTGTAACATTATTGACTGATTGATTTATGATCGCACAGCCTAAACGCCTGAAGCTAAAAACTTGAAATTGTACCGGTGGCTGGACTCTTCCCAAACAGATCCACTAAAACGGTATTTTTGGAAAGTCGAATGTTTAAGGGGTAACAAGGGTAAATTCGTTAACCTTATATTTCCAAAACTTAGAGAGATACAATGAAATGTATCTCTTTAAAAAAAATAAGTGGACGAGTGTCTGGTACTTTTTTGAAATTCTCCTCTTTCAGGGAGTATTTTGGTACTTTTTTTGTCATCCCCCTATCTTTTAAGCCAATAAACATAGAAATAAAAGTTATATCACATTCGAAACTTATCTAAAAAATGCAAAATCAGATTTGGTACTTTTTTAAAATTCAAACGTTTAAGGGGCGAAAATCGTAATTTCTTTTTTTGTACTTTTTTTAAAAAAAAAACATTTTTCTCCATTCCCACTACAATATTGAAATTGTTAATAGTTCAACGGGGAGAAAAAAGTATCAAAAAGGATATACCTATACGAGAAATTAAATGTCTTTATTTTACTCTTGTGTTCTGCGTATGGTACTTTTTGAATTTGTTATAATATTGAAGAGACTCAAAATTAAGCTTCAAGGTCCTGAGTGATTATCATCCCATTAGATAAAAAATGTTAGTAGCAGAACTATAACCTTTGGCACACAAATATGATCATAAAAAGGACCGGACAAAGTAGCGGGTTAAATGCTAGTATTTAGACAAGTTTAAACCTAGAAAAATAAATTTCACATAAAAATATGCTTACGAAAGAAAATGAGACGTTAATGAAGTAGCGGGTTAAATGCTACTAATTACATAAATATGTATTTACAGGTTCACAAAATTCTAGAAACAAGTATGTACATAAGTATGTATGTATGTGTGTATGTAAGTTCTTCCATACATATGTTTGAAAAAATTAGAGCTATCACGCAAATACCTTCACCATTTCTATATGTTGATGTGTAGCAAAAAATCGTCTTCATATATTGCGTTTATTTATTGCAATTTTTGTAAACATTTTAATTCAACATTTTTAGTTTTTAACAATTTATTACCATTTTTAATAGTATTTTTGTTTTTTTAAATTTATAATTTATTTTTGTAAACAAAAGCCAGGGTTAACCGTGAACACAAAATCTTTATATGCAAGAAGCAAGAAAAGGTACGAAAATAAACGCATTGGCAATAATGTTGTTTAACGATAGAAAAAAGCTCTATTTATGTCAAACATGAATAGACGAAAGCTTTTAAATGTTTTTTAAAAACCAATTTTAAAACGTTTTCGTTTTAATACGAAAACTTCAAGTGAGAACACTAGTGTTTTACAAAAACAGGCTGTAATTGTTATTAATTTAAATTAATAACTAAATTAATAACTAAACTTGCTGCAACATCTTCTAACATAACTACTAATAAAACGATTGCGACAGGCCTTATCTTAGAATAGAAAATTTGAATTTGTAAAATATTATATAAAAACCTTTCTAAAAGACCTTTTCAAAAAAGGTAGAGTGGAATAAGTAAAAGTGTACTAAAAATTCAATTGTAAACATTTTTAAAGGAATAAAAAGTGATTCGCTTGCAATTTTCCCCGCCGGGCAGCACGTTTAGTCTGTGTGTATTTTTTTTTTTTGTAAAATTATTTCTTGACTGGTGAACCAAAATGTGTGTGTTGTTTTTTATTTTTGTAGGCAAATATTATTAAAAAAAAAAACTAAAAGAACTGCACATATCGTCATCTTAAATGCAGAATATTGTAAAATCAAATTTCATAAGTTTACATGAGAAGCAAAAAACGTTATAAAATGGAAATTATATGAGGTATTAGAGTAATATTAAATATTTAGAATAAAAATGCAATAACCAGTTTTTTTTTGATAAAAAAAATATTATTTTTACTGTTATTTATTTAGTTATGTGTGTTACGTTATTTTAATTTGTAATTCTCTGAAGCAAAACGACGAATCATCAACGAAAGTATGATAGTATTAAGTTAAACAATCATTTAAAACATTAAATAATTAAATATTTCTGTTAAGTTACAGGTATAATAGAATATAAAGATAATGTACATGGTTATAAATGCAATACTGCGTTTAAACAATAAATTTAAATATGGTTAAATGCACATATAAAAATGATAGTCACACAATTAATATGCAGCATTATTTGGATTCCGTTGACATGGTGAAATAAGTTTGCTTTTCTGATGCATTGCAGGCAGTACTGCATTTGAGAACGTAGAGATGTTATATTATTAGAGATATTATTATGACATATTATTTATAGTTTTTTATTTCTAATTAGAAGTGGATTAAACTAAAAAAAAGCACTTCATTAAATTTAAATTAATTTTAAAAATCCAACTTTTCCATTATAACTAACGTGTATTTTGATGTCCTTATAATGAATTTTCTCAATTGAATTTTTCTTTACAATAAACAAGTTTTGTAAAAAATTTGTATCATATACATATATGCATATATGTCTCCATATAAGGAATTATTTCGAAAAAACTTCTGCAAGAAGTAAATTTTAATTACACAGTACAACATTTTTCAGTTAATTGATTGCCAACTCAATTCTGTGAACTGTATGTGAAATTAGACCCAAAAAGAAGAATTTCTGCATCATTCGTTTTGTCTTCTTACCTGCGATTTAAAGTTAGTATCGATTTGAAGTTAGTACTATCGTATAGGGGAATTTATCACGTTTTAGGCCCTGTTGTTTGACATAGCTCGACAACCCCTAGCCCAATTTAGTTGAAATAAATTTTAAAAAATTAAGAATTACAATTCCCTTAATCTGTTCATATATTGTTTTCCTATACAAGTAACACTTTCGAAGTTAAAAATGAATGTATGAAGGGAAAAAATTATTTTTTGCCTAAAAATTTAAATTTTTTTTTTTTAAAATACATAAAAAATCCAAAATGGAAAAAAGTTTCAAGTCTAGTTATTTTTTCGCAAAGTCACATAACCTATGAGCAAAATGAGACAAAGATCATAAAAATCGATGCACGCGTTTCGCTTTTATTCGCAATTGAGTAAATGTATGAATTTCAAAAATTTGCTCGAGATATGCACAACATTATTTGGAGAAAACATTGACACCTTTTTCATGATTCTGAGAATTAAAAAAAAAGGAATAAACAAAAGGTTATTTGATTTTTATGATTGCGGTAATAAATGTACGTGGACAATTAAACGGAAAGTGGACCTTTTTATTATTTGGGTTTTTCCGGTGGCTACCTATATGATTTTTTTACAGAAATTGCACCCACATTTAAGGGTGGTCATTATTTGGAAAGTTTTGCACAGTTTGAAACGTACAAGTGCTGAATCAGGTATATAGCCAGCCGCCCTTAAAATATGCGCCCATTTATAAGTACCTGGCAGTAAAATATTCAAAAATACGTAGTATTTATAGGTGTCCATTGATCGATTTTGCGCTGACATTTTGCTGTGTGAGTTTTCTTCTCTTCAAAAATGATGTCAGCCATTCGGAGTCGTGTTGTGATAGTCCCAGCTTGGCCACAATGTAATCCATTTCGATTTGTGGTAGCGGTTGTGGTGCACTATTTTCAATATCGGGTATCCAATCAGCATCATCCAAATCGGTCGGATTGGTGAAAACGGTTTCGGCTAGCAGGGACACAGTATCCGCACTCGGAGGTTTAGGTGCATCGGTATCAGCAGGGCGTTGCACTGGAAGTGTGGCAGTAAATGCAGCAGTGTATACTTTTGTTTTCAATTGTTGTCTGTTTAATCCAGGACGAAAATTTATGCATGCATAGCACCTGGATTCATCATGTCCAGTTGTGTCTTCCACCCAAATTACTGGCTTCATAAAAGATAACTTTCTACTTTTTCCGTGAATCCATTTTAGAAGGGTAGTATAACAACTGTTGCACACTGTGTTCGGCGTAAAATTTGCACCACTTAAATCTGCTTCATCGAAATAATTACAATACGCGGTTTTGAATTGCTCAGTAAACAAATTTTTTCGATCTTTTTTCTGTATTTTTCGGACGATATGACCACAAACGTAACAATATTCATCCAAATATGGGCACTTGTTGTTTTCCATATTGATATATTTTATGTTTTGTTGTTATTCACTTTTAAAAAACTGGAGAAAAATCACTTTTACTGTTCGCGTTCGTCGGCACTGGCTGAATGCCAAAAATCGATCAATGCACACCTATAAATACTACGTATTTTTGAATATTTTACTGCCAGGTACTTATAAATGGGCGCATATTTTAAGGGCGGCTGGCTATATACCTGATTCAGCACTTGTACGTTTCAAACTGTGCAAACCTTTCCAAATAATGACCACCCTTAAATGTGGGTGCAATTTCTGTAAAAAAATCATATAGGTAGCCACCGGAAAAACCCAAATAATAAAAAGGTCCACTTTCCGTTTAATTGCCCACGTACATTTATTACCGCAATCATAAAAATCAAATAACCTTTTGTTTATTCCTTTTTTTTTTAATTCTCAGAATCATGAAAAAGGTGTCAATGTTTTCTCCAAATAAAAATTTTTGAAATTCATACATTTACTCAATTGCGAATAAAAGCGAAACGCGTGCATCGATTTTTATGATCTTTGTCTCATTTTGCTCATAGGTTATGTGACTTTGCGAAAAAATAACTAGACTTGAAACTTTTTTCCATTTTGGATTTTTTATGTATTTTTAAAAAAAAAAATTTAAATTTTTAGGCAAAAAATAATTTTTTCCCTTCATACATTCATTTTTAACTTCGAAAGTGTTACTTGTATAGGAAAACAATATATGAACAGATTAAGGGAATTGTAATTCTTAATTTTTTAAAATTTATTTCAACTAAATTGGGCTAGTGGTTGTCGAGCTATGTCAAACAACAGGGCCTAAAACGTGATAAATTCCCCTATACGATAGTACTAACTTCAAATCGATACTAACTTTAAATCGCAGGTAAGAAGACAAAACGAATGATGCAGAAATTCTTCTTTTTGGGTCTAATTTCACATACAGTTCACAGAATTGAGTTGGCAAATCATGTGTTGTACTGTGTTAGTTAATTTCTGAAAAATGTAAATAAGAAGAATGAAAGAGTTTTTCAATTAAAAGTAGTATTGATAGCAGCCCGCGTATTCAGTGAAAGAAAATGTTGTATAAAGAAGCACTTATCCTAAAAAAATACTATTAGTATTTAATAAAGCCGTAAAAGGATTAACACAAAATTTAGCTAAACAATTTATATTCCAGCACTTTATAAGAAATGCTATTATTCTAAAGATGTAGAAGACAAGTAATTTATTATTTAAAACCAAAGGCTTTATAACAGCCTTTTTGAGGATATTGATGAAGGACGACTTGGAAGAATGCAATCCTAACAAAAATACCAGATTATTTTAAATAAACTTGGAAAACAATTTTCTATTGTATTATAAACTTTCTATATTAATAATGAAGATATATTCTGATCCAATAGCAACAGATTCATTATAAGGAAATACGACTATATTAAAATTTATTAAAAAGTATATATGTACATATATAAACTCATAAGGTTGGAAAACGAAATAAATGATGGAAAAATCATATAATAAAAATAATGGCAGTCTGCTGGAAGCAAAAAACTAAGGACCTGCAGACTAAGGACCTGCTTAAGAAAAGGACCGACCCTTTTTAAAGCATCAAAGAATTTTTTACAACAGTATAAATATCGTTTGCTAAAATGCAAAGCAATGTTTCATTGAACATTTTGAAATATACTTTTTTATTGATTACGATTCACGTTAAATATTTAAAAAAGAAATTTAAACTTCCACCTTAAAAAATATCCAAGCTATTAACTAAATTAAAAATGGCTTATCATTTAGTATACAATTTCCTTAAACTACATAATGAATAATCTTAATTAAAAAAAATTAGCAGAGTATTTGATATATTTTTACGAACACATTCATTTTTTTTAACGTCAAAAATTGTATTAATTGTGTGACTATCATTTTTATATGTGCATTTAACCATATTTAAATTTATTGTTTAAACGCAGTATTGCATTTATAACCATGTATATTATCTTTATATTCTATTATACCTGTAACTTAACAGAAATATTTAATTATTTAATGTTTTAAATGATTGTTTAACTTAATACTATCATACTTTCGTTGATGATTCGTCGTTTTGCTTTAGAGAACTACAAATTAAAATAACGTAACACACATAACTAAATAAATAACAGTAAAAATAATATTTTTTTTATCAAAAAATAAATGGTTATCGCATTTTTATTCTAAATATTTAATATTACTCTAATACCTCATATAATTTCCATTTTACAACGTTTTTTGCTTCTCATGTAAACTTATGAAATTTGATTTTACAATATTCTGCATTTAAGATGACGATATGTGCAGTTCTTTTAGTTTTTTTTTTTTAATAATATTTGCCTACAAAAAATTCAACACACACTTTGGCTCGTTACCTTTAACAAAAACAACATACACACAAAGGCATTTCGTGCTGTGGTCATGCAAACTGCCGAGCAACAACAACATTACTGGTGAGGAGCGTTAAGAAAATTTTTTGTTTCCTCATTTTTCATGACTGAGGAAAGGCAAAAATTTATTTTTCCTCACGCTCATGAATGAATTGGCAAAAAAATTCACAATTCATTCATGGTTGTGAAAAAAATTTCACGTTTTAAATTCCTCATTCATGAAAAAATTCATGAATGGTTAAATATGAGCGATAATATATGAATTTTTCGGAACTCTGTTTGTTACTGACCTGTCTTAATAATACAATTTGTATGCTTTCTGCAAGCATGTCTTAACAATACATTTTGTTTACTATTAAAAGAATGTATTATAATTAAAATGTATGGATACACTACAATTCTTAGTTACAGATAAGTACGAATATCAAGAGTCATTAATTTATGTAGAAAAATTAATGAACATACACATATGTATGCAGTCGGCTTGCAGTCGCTGTCTGTCACATACATACACACACACATAAATACTAGCTCTTATCTTTAAAACATTAGCGATGGCCGGCCTCCTAAACATTACATATGATTTCAAACATTCAAAATAAAAAAATAAATATCACTCTCTGTCTCCCGCTACATCTATCTCTTACACTCACTCTTCCAAACATTACAAATAAACAAAACACCCCAGGGATGGGAGCACTTTTTTTTATCTGATTCAAGTTTTGTTGTTGTTTCATATACATACCAAAAACCTTTTTAGGGTATAGGATTCCCAGCTCTGCATGCTCCAACTTTCTCCATACAAAAAGTGATCTAGAACTCTCTCAAACATACTATTACATTAAAAACTTTTCTCGGCAATCAGTGTTTCTTTACCCCAAAATTGGCTACCTTAGTACTGTTTGATGAGCGTAGCGATACTAAAGCTCTGCGTTAATGAGTTTATGTAATTACTCACGGATTAGCAACACTGGTTATACTGGAAACCACTTTTTAAAACTATAAGGCTAGCCAGAAGGCTAATTCATGTAAACGGTGGTGGCAAAACTATAACAAGTACAACACCAAAATCACAACATTGTGTTTTTGTTTGCAACTTTTGACATTTCTCTCTTAAAAAAAGTATATCAGCTTTGTTTTGAACGCCACCTGTCAAGTGAAATCGCCTTGCCTAGCCAATAATTGGTATCAACATAGTTCGAATTTCACGAGTATCTACATATATAACAGTTAATCTCGAGATCCAGAGTGAATAAAAAAGCAATATATTGGCATTAAGTCTTAGTACTATGTTTATCCAAGTTAATTAAGAATTCACAGGCCACAAATTTCTTGTTGACTCGTGTTAAAAAAAGTTTGAACATTTCGGATTAATATTATTTCTTCACCATTTAAAATTAATTTTAAAAAAAGTTTTGGGTACTGACTTTGACTTAATTTATTTAAAGTCATAATTTTGTATGTTAATTAAAGAAATTATTTTATTTTTTAGATCTCACTTCAATTTTTCCACATGGAACCAGTTAACACCAATCAATTATGAAGCATCTTATCGGATATGTATTCTTTATTTGGAATTGAGTGTGGGAAATAATTCAACCGAAAACAGGTATTATATTAATGGAAAAAATGTTAAACACGATTTATTTACATTAAATATTTTTCCAAGCATTATGTGTATACATCAGAGTACCGAAATGTTTACTTTTCGTTGATTTATGAGTGAGCATGAACGTTTCCATTTTCGCTGCTTATTTGCAGTTATGAATATAAAGAATAAAGGCCATCTTGTTTTTGTTGATTCATGTATGTGATAATTTTTCATAAATAACACTGCAACAAATTTGAACTTTTGTCATGACCTTTGATGACAACTTTATTTCTTTGATGTGTTATGGCCCCCTAACTACAAAAACTGTACACTCAAAATATTCTGTATGTAAAATGAACTGAATTTGTAATATAAAAAAAATTAATATTCAGCTAAAAACTTGTCTACTTATTTTTCATTTATTTTTAACGAAAAGTTCATTTAATTTTTACTGTCAAACATTCAACGGCGAATTCCGTAAAAGCAAATGAATTTTCAGTTATATTAAATAATTTAACTATCAAAAAATAACTGATGATAATGTTTAACCAACTTACGAATATGTTACGAAATACTATGATTGGAATAGGGAGCAACTAAAAATAACAAGGAATACTACCAAAGAACCATCGTTTTTATATATTGCAAAACTTATAGCTCAAAGGATAGAATGCGTTTGGAGAAAATCGTCTCTTCCTACAGCGTCAAATACAATAGTCATACAAGTAATAAACGGTTATCATATAAATTACAAAAATCTCATAAAGTCGTTGAAAAAATGTCCGTTTATTAAAAAGAAAATTTTCTCCGACGTAGCAGAGTTTTGTTTCATATTTGTTCCTGTATATGTAAACAAATTGAGCTTTTTTTGATGTCCAAGGCAATATAAGGTACCCAAAGAAGAACAGGAGTTTTTGAGTGAGATGCAAGGGCGAGAAAGATGCGTATTGGAGGAGTAGTTCGAGATCTTCCAACTAAATTGCAAAAAAGAGCAGTCCAAGCACCAAATACAGAAAAAAACGTAAATAAAAGTCACGACAAAATTAACCTAAAACAGCAGGAGTTATCTGTAAGTAATTCCAGTGATTCTTGTGACGACTGTTTTGATTTATCTTCCACATCAAAGGCAGAAACAAAAAAAATTTTAGTTTGTCTATATTGTCAAAAACTTGTAACCGTTACAGTGCTTCCGATAGCGCAGCGGCTGCTATTGCTGCGTCTGTATTGAAAGATGTCTCTCCTAGCAGTGAACCAATTGATAAATTAAAAATTAGACGGGAAAGAAAAAAGTACGTAATGAATGCATCCAAGACCAGAAGCAGCTGGACCTAGCTTTATACTTTGACGGCCGAAAATATAAGACGCTTAATATTATTTTAAAGGGAGCAAGCAAATATAGACAAATACTGGTTGAGAAACATGTATCTGTTAAGCAGCCAGATTCAGTTTATGTTGGCTATGCAGCACCAGATCTTACTTCTAAAAATATTGAAATGTCAAATATTGCCTTTCCTTCGTCTCAAAAAATGAATAAAGAAAATTTGATGGCAATTGGTTGTGATAGTACAGTCACTAACACTAGGAAATTTTCCGGAGTAATAAGAGTATTGGCAAAAAGACTTCAGCGCCCACTGCAATGGATTATTTACATTTGGACGAATTGCCATTAAAACATCTATTTAACAAGCTATATGGTTTTACCAAGGGACCATATTCGCATGCTGGTCCTATTGGCAACTTAATAGAAAACGGCGAAAAACTTGCTTCCGTCGATGTTGTTGGGTGAAACAGTTAGAGAACTGGCAGCCAGACGTGTTCATGAAGCACGAAGCTTCATAACATAAACAAAAATTTTATTGATTAGATGAATCGTAAGTTCGACTACTTTTCTTTTTTAGACAAGACAACATAATTGACTAACGGAATTAAGGTATTAGAAATCGAGTTGAAATCGTTGAGTAATTTCTCCAATTTAAATTTTATATTGAAGCCTATTGAAGAAATAATTTAAATTAAAACAATTTATAACGATGAACAACCATGTACAATAGACCGTCAAAAAAGTTTCCCTGTACACCCTCTAATATTAAGTATTTTTGCAAGGAGGTTTAATAAAACATTTTTTTCTGCCGAACTTAGGAGTCGCTTTTTTACATTTTTTATTATATCTTCGACATTTACAAACCGATCTTAAAGTATGATATATCAATGTTTTCGTCTCGAAAAGGCCAATGTTTCGCCCTTATGGCACACTGACCTCAAGTATTTTGTTCTTGTATTTATCCACCGGATCTCTGTTCGTAACACCCTAGTGTACCACCCTAATGTCAGAAAGGAAGTAATTCGATAATTCCAGCAGAAATATTTTTTAATTTAATTACAAAATTAAAGACCTGGTTTAATGTAAAATGTGAAATAGAAAAATGGGGCGAACTTTTCGGGAGTGGCATAAAAGTGACTGCATATTAAAATCCAGACATACTAAGTTTTACAAGGCCCTTCTTACCACCAGGGTTGTCAGATTATATTTAATTTCATCGCCAAATATATTGAAATCCGCCAAAAATCGCCAATATTTTATTTTTGTAGATTTTTTGTAAAAAAAATTCGCCAAAAATCGCCTTATACGAGTTTTATATTAAAAAGTATGCAAGATTAGTATTACCTTTGTTGAATTTTTCTGAATTTAGTATTGTGTTTATACTGTAGTATATTTAACGTTTTAAATTTTTAACATTTTAACTGTTTTAAAATAAATATGTCTAAACAAAGTAAATTTAATTTTGCAATAATATTAATTTTTACCAGTAGCTCGTTTCTGTATTTCTCGCATAGTAAAATATCTCACATGAAGTTTCAGACAAAAAATTCCTTCGT
The DNA here is from genome assembly GCA_943735925.1 of Pollenia amentaria. Classification (NCBI taxonomy): domain Eukaryota; kingdom Metazoa; phylum Arthropoda; class Insecta; order Diptera; family Polleniidae; genus Pollenia; species Pollenia amentaria. Next base: position 83,795,392 of record OX031007.1, on the reverse strand, counting down.
TTCTCGATTTTTTAAAAAAAAGTGTTTCTGTATATGAATGCGAAAATAGACAACACTGATTGTGTTCTTACTGGCATATTTTCAGTAAGTAAGTGTCAAATGCAGGCGAAACTTCAACGAAAGAAATAAGTAAAAAAAAAGTCAGCTGTAAAGAAAAATGTGTTTGTTATTTATTTGGTTAAATGACGCATTTTCAATCGAAAAAGAGTAATTTTGCTAACAACTGGCGATTTAGAGGTGGCTAGTGATGGAAGTGATTTTGAAGATGTCGAGCCAATTGAGGGTACCGATATTTTTTTTTTTTTTTTTTTTTTTTTTTTTTCGTTATTTATTTATTGAATCTTCATATATTTAATATGAACTAACAATAATTTATCAAATCTTAACCTAATACTTTATTTATGTCCTGCCAGTGCCAGACAAAAATTTTCTTCATCACGGGTTCTGTTCACTTATATAGGTGTTTATCTCTCATCTAGTTGGGTAAGTGCTGCAGTGTCTCTTCTCCTTAAGCGAGTGTGGCCGCCATGATTTAAAATATTTCGAGCTAAAGGATTTGGGTGTTGTTCAAGTCTTTTTAAATATTTTACTGCATATTTTGTAATCATAGTTTTTACTAATGGCACGTTGAGATCCTTATGAATGTTTGAGTTTTTAACATACCAGGGGGCGGCTGTGATTATACGAAGAAGTTTATTTTGGCGCCTTTGAATTTTTTCGATATTAGAGGCCGAGGCAGTGCCCCATAGTTGAATACCGTAGCACCAGATAGGCTTTAAGATAGAGTTGTAAAGTAGAAGCTTGCAATCGAGTCTAAGAACAGAATTTCTTCCAATAAGCCAATGAATTTGGATGGCTTTTAGTTTCATTTGAGTTAATTTTGTCTCTATATGGCATTTCCACGTTAATCGCCGATCCAGATGTATACCGAGATATTTTACATGCGAATGTTGAGGAATAATTTGATTATTGATTGTAATAGGGGGGCAAGATTCCCGGCGCAGGGTGAATGTTATATGTACGCATTTTTGCTCATTGACCATTATCCTCCATTGTCTTAGCCATATTTCTAGTTGAAATATATGATGCTATAGGTAACGAGATGCTTCATAACGGTTTTCGTGGACGCTTAGAAAAGCTGTGTCGTCTGCAAATGTTGAAGTTTGGGTGTAGTTGTTTGTTGGCATGTCCGAAGTATAAATTAAGTATAATAGAGGGCCCAGGATGCTGCCCTGTGGGACTCCAGCGCCAATCGGCTGAGGTGAACTTAAGGAATTTCCTTCTTTAATAATAAATTGACGACCGACTAAGTAGCTTTCTAACAGTTTGTGTGTGTTTGCTGGTAAATTTTGCTTCAATTTGTGTAATAAGCCTTCATGCCAGACTTTGTCAAAAGCTTGCGAAACATCGATGAAGAGTGCTGAGCAATATTTTTTTTCTTCAAATGTTTTTCTTATGACATTTACTATTCGATGAGTTTGTTCAATTGTGCTGTGTTTTCTTCTAAATCCGAATTGATGGTTTGGAATACATCTATTTTCACTTAAAATCGGTGTTAACTTTGAAACTAATAATTTCTCAAATAGCTTTGACATATTTGATAATAAGCTAATAGGCCTATAAGACTCAACTTTCGTATGATCTTTACCTGGCTTTGGTATCATGGTAACTAAGGAAACCTTCCATTTTTGAGGAAAGTATTCAAGGCGTAAAATAGCATTAAAAATAAAAAGAATAATTTTCTTTGCTACGCGAGGTAGCTCTAATAGCATTTTATTGCTGATCTTATCAATGCCAGGTGCCTTCTTAGTGTTTAAGTCACATATAACCTTTTCGATTTCTCTCATCTCAAATCTTAGGGGAATAGCTGCTCTAGCAGCAACAGGTGGTAAATCGACCGCAATATTGTGAGATATATTAGGTGTAAATACGTTTTTCAAGTGGCTTACAAACAGATTTCTTTTTTCAACATCATTTCTTGCCCAACTTCCATTCAAGTTTCTTAATGGTGGTTTAGAGACAACTGGCCTTTTGAGGTTTCTAGCTGCACGCCATAATGAGTAGTCCGATTGTGGAGTTGCATCAAGTTCCTTAAGATATTTTTCCAGAGAAGCCGTTTTCTGAGTCTGCAATAACTTTCTTAATCTTTTTGTACACTCTTTTAGCAAGTTCTTAAGTTGAGGAGATCTGTGCAATTGCCACTCTCTTCGTGCCCTCCTTTTTTCAGACAAGAGACGCTCGACATCTGTGGAATATATTTTAATAGTTTTTGTTTTTTTGGGGGCAATATTGGAATGTTGAACAGCTAGTTTCAGAAAACTGTCAAAATTATCAATAGAGCGATCTACATACTCCGGTGTACTGAGCGGAATATTTTCTGTGCAATGGGCACTGAGATATTTTTTATATTTTAACCAATTTATTTGTGTGGCTGACGTCGCTAGGTAACCAGTCGGAGATACAATTCTATTGGGGTTCATTATAGTAACAATTGTAGGTGTGTGGTCGGAAGATAATTCTAGGGAAGCTTCAACGTGAATCGTTTCTGTGGGGATGTTTTTAACCACGCCAAAATCGATGACATCTGGAATTTTTTGCGGGTCAGCAGGCCAATATGTTGGTTGGCCGCTCGCGACAACATTTAAATTCATTTTAGAGATTGTATTAAACAAAACACGACCCTTTGGTGTTATTAGTCGTGACCCCCAGAAGGTATGTTTAGCGTTATAATCGCCAGCGGCCAGGAAACAGGGTCCTAGTGATTTATAATATTCACAATATTGGCTTTCTGATATTGAAAATCTAGGTGGAGAGTATAAAGATGAGATTACAATGCTACGATTCAGCTCTTCAACACAAATGTTCGTTGCTTGGAGATAATCCTCACGATGATCACACATTAGGTAGTGTTTGACTCGATTTTTTATCAAAATGGCAGAACCACCACAAGCTCTATCTCGAGGGTCCTTGGTATCATATAGTATATAACCATTGATGTTAAACGTATTTCTTGAGGTCAAATGAGTTTCAGAAACCATCATGACATCAATTTGTTTATTTTTAAAAAAGTATTCTAATTCATTTTTATGTTGGCGGATGCCGTTCGCGTTCCAAAAACAGATTTTTAAACAGTTCATGGCTTGTTAAGTACAGATTGCAATAACATCGATTGCATTCTAAGAATTTCCTGCATCATATTACCCATTGTGTTCGTAAAATTTGTACCGATACCGATATTTTAACTTTAGAATATTAAAGGTTGTTCAACGTTTGACTTTAAGAAGTCGTCCATCCTACAACAGCAAATCCAACAGGAGACGTATGTAAGTAAACAACAAATTGCCTTTAACTGTTGTGGAAGTCTTCGAATTTAAGACTGCCATTAATGTTTATATTAGAAGTTGGATTACATTTTTCTTACATTTAGTTACTTAGACCGTCCCAAAGTGCGGTCAATGTAAGGAAAAGTTGTAGGGTATCCGCCCCATTCGCTCCTGCGAACGTAACTGTTTGTCCAATTGTGAAAAGACTATTGCTGCACCTACGGTGGTGTTCTCTGCCTTGGCTGTTATCGTTCGTGCTATCCCCATTGAGGAAAAAAAGATCGTGAAGGCCTTGAAGAGTCAACGTAAAATGCTTGTTAAACCTGTCAAGGTTGAAAAGAACCCCGTTAAAGCTGCCTCTAAGGCCACCGGCAAATCTACATCCCAAAAGCCTGCTCAGAAAATCACCGGAAAGTCCAGAATCCAAGAAGTAAATAACGTTAACATACTAAGATTTAAGTGACGTAACAAAAAATTTTGTTATACAAGGAGGCAACGTTGATAAAAATTAAGTGAAAACAATTTACATAAAAATTTAAATCAAATTGGTTTTTTGTTTAAAAACAAATTAGTGCTTTTTTATAAAAAAAAAAAAAATTGTAATGAAAATTGACAAATTTTGATGTCAAATTGAAAATGTCTTTTTAGTGATTGTCTATTTTGTGCAGCGAGTGTTCAAATTGTAAAACACTTCACCCCTCTATAATCCCAAATTTTTAAATTCTTATTTTAAAAATCCCGAATTCAGAAACTTTAGTTTGCGAAGCCGGTGTTCGTTTTACCAAAGAGTAAAAAATACTTGCGTCCGGCCGAATGACCGCTCTGTAGGAGAGCTTTAGTTACTAGAGTTGTTTCGGTCATGAACGAACTGGTTCAATTGAACGGATCAGTCAGATGAACGATGACCGACGGTCAGTTTCATCGTTCAATCGTTCACTTGGGTCTTTTGAATCAGTCGGTCACTTGTTTACCGGACAACTGGTTGAAAAGAAACAACAATACTTTTGTGTTGTGTAAGTTAGGCCATTATAATATACTTATTTCTTTTACTCATTGCCACATTGCTTTACACATTTTCATAATACAATCAGGGTTGTCAAGTTTCTTGGTGACCTAATTTTCGATTTGGCGTTATGGCGATTTTTTGGCGGCTTATAAAATATATGGCGATTTTGTTGGCTATTTGATAAGCTATAAACTTGTTTTGAGACTGTTGGACAAATTAACCGTTTGTTATTTAGAAAGATTATATTAATGAGGGTATTCCATCTAATATAAATCAGGGTTTGCAAAAAGTTTATAGCTATAAGGAAACGTCCAATACGTACCATTTTAAAGAACTTGCTTTGACTGTCTTTATATGCATTTAATTCCAACTGCTTATGGCTGTGTTGAAATAGTTCTTTTTAATAATTTACTCTACTAAAACTCGCCTTTAAAATAGAGTGAAATACGAACTTCTTGACACGTTGTTACGAGTTATAAATTATATGAAGGAAAATAGTACTTTTTGTACCTTCACACGATATTTTGAATATACATTGTTAAAAAAAACAGTAAGAATTGCCTTGCCGGTGAAGTGTATAGCGTTTTAGATATATATCCAATATTTGTTTAATACTAAACACACGTTTTGCTGCTTTAATTAGATTATTGTAAACTATTGTATCTTTTGTGTGTACCAATCATCTTACTTTTATTCAATAAAATGTATATCAAGGCGACTTTGTCCCATTTTTGGAGAATTTTAGCGATTCAGAAGAAATATATTTTTTTAGGATTTATAGAAAACATTGGAAAAATTTTTAAAATAAATTTTATGTTGTCAAAAACGCAAAAAAGGCTTTGGCGATTTTTGACATTGAATTTGTCAAAAAACATCAAATAAACCTGACAACCCTGACTGCTATTCACAATTTTTCTACAATTTACATTAGCGTTGCCAGTTGTTCTTAATACAAAACCCGCCAAATGCTAATGTTTTCATTTGAGCAGAAAATTTTATACATATTTATTTCATTTAATTTTTAAAATAAGTCCTATAAATAAATAACCAAATTCGATATTCGCTTTATTTATAAAAGCAAAGTTAAGTTTTACAGCACGAAATTAGAATGGAAAAAACACGTTTAATGTATACATTACATTCGTTTATGAATAAGGCTCTTAAAATATAAAAAAAAAAATAGTTTATAAGAAACTACTTATTTTTTTTAAATGCTTTTATTTAACTTGCAATTAGAGTTTTTTTATTCCCGCACTTTTTGGCTTCCCGGGAAAGCGGGAAATAAAAATCGAATTCCCGGGATCCCGGGATTCCCGCCCAAATTTGTTTGTTTATTTATTTACTTATTTCTCTAATGAAACTAGTATTTCTTACTGGCTATTACGCTTAAAATAATTAAATTCAAGATTAAAGTAATTTTAGGACACTTAAGGGGTAATTTTAATGCCAATAGCATTTGCATAATGGGAATGAAAGTTTTTAAGTCTTAGTGGTGTACAGTTTTCGGAAGGGCGATTAGGAACTAAAACCACAACATTACGAAGTAGGAATTCTAAAATAATTTTACGGTTTAACAAATTCAGCAGAAAGGAGAAATTTTATTTGCTACATATATTTAATAACATATTTTTTTACAATTTTATAACCCTTAATCAGCAGTGGTGTATGAAGGTATAATAAGTTTGTCATTCGATGTGAATATTTTTTTAATATTCATCTAAGGTCCGATAAAGGATTTGTATTGTGGGTTCTTCATTCGTTCTTAGCTGATTTAGCCATTGTTCATCAAATTGTTTCTAGATCTTCTAGGCTGTTTGGGATTGAATTCGTGCAGAATCGCTTCAGTAGGAAAAAATTTATGCACCCAAATGTGGAACTACCTCCCTAAAATATCAAAAAAACTAACATAAATTTATGGCGAATGCACCTTTTGTCATTAAATTTCAACAAGTTCGTTTTATATTGCACCAAATTTCGTGAATATCGGCCCATAATTTACCTACGGCTCCATGTTTAGATTAATCTCGTTAATCATGTAAGTATGGCTTAAAGCGTAACGAATAATGCTTTTGTGGTGCAATTTTGCATAATCTACTTTCATAAGACTCAAAATTACTCGAAATGCCGCATATAAAGCACAATCGTGGAAAACACTTTACTACGCCCTTAACCGCAAAAACTTATACATAGTATTATTGTAAAATTTACACTTCAGTTTGATAAGACAAGAAATAAAATTTCGTGAAAATAGGTCTATAATTTATCATTGGCCCTATATAAAACCCATTCTCAAACGATTAATAAGTTTTAACTGTAGCAAATGAAATATTGTGGTGATATTAAGTTGGATTAATCTACTAAAGACAGTAGTCCGACATAGATTTACTAACGTTTAAGAAAAAGATTTTCTTCAAAATTTCCCGGGAATCCCGCAATTAATTCCCGCGGGAATTGGTCCCGGGAGTTCCCGGGAACAAACTCTACTTGCAATGTATGTTTGTTCGGTAAAATCTTGCAACTCAATTTTGAAGCAGATACCTCGAACCGATTGAGCTGACATTTTTCAACACGTTCAGTTAGGATGACGATGCATGGTTAACTGTGTAACGTTATTCTAAATCTTACATAAGACATCCAAGATGGCAGACTAATTATTTTTAATGAATTCCTACAATATGAGTATCAAATGGGAGGGCCTGCTGAGAATAAGTCGAAAAATAAAGTGGCGTTACTCTAAATAATATATGGCGGACTGAATTTTTAATGCTATCCTTCAATATGGGTATTAAATGAAAGGAATCATGAGAATACAAATGCTAGTTTTAAAATAAATTAAAAGTAAACAACCTTTTTAAAAAACAAGCTTTTATTTAAATGCGCTGAAAAGAAAAATATAAATGAATAGTACGAAACCCTTTTTAAAAAACACGCTTTTATTTAAACGCTCTAAAAAGAAACTTTTACTTTTAAACTTTTACTATCAACTTATAATGGATTACACAATTTATATGATACAAAAGCTTGTCGCGAGATTTACTTGTGTAGACAAACAAGTAAATTATATAACTTGATGTGATTTATTTTAACTATTAAAATTAATAATGTTATAAGTTGATAGTTAAAGTTTATTTATTTTTTCTTTTTAGCGCATTTTAATAAAAGCGTGTTTTTTTAAAAAGGTATTTTAATTCTTATAAAATAAAAAAAAAAAATTAAATTCATATTATCACATCTTTTGAAAATATAATACATATAACACATGAATAATAATAATAACTATTGCTATTTGTTCATTGTTTTACATTAACTTAATGTAATTTATTAAAATCGTTTTCCGTAATTAATGAAATTTTTTTATTTTAAAATTAAACTAATGTAACGGTTTCTGCATATTGTTCCAAAAACAAACTACAAAAAATAATAAGGGTTTTCATGATATCGCTTAAAATTGCCATGTGTGCAAATGGGCAAACTTGCGAGACTCGTTTCATGAAGACCCTTTTTAATTTTGGTGTAATTTTAAATAATTAATGTCATTTACAACTGAAACGTCAATACAAAAATAAAATAAGAGAAAACAGATATTTAAATAAAAGCTAAAATTTGTGAATAAAAAATTAAATTTGTTTTTTTTAACATGCATAAATAAAGAAAAACGACTAATTTGTTTAAATTTGTGCAAGAATTTATTGTTTGTGATAGTATTAACACTTGAATTTTTCATTGAAAACGGCGGTGAACATTAAACTAATTTATTTGTATAAATTTTTGGCAGTTCATTTGAGAGGGCGTAAAAATGTACAGTTGCACAAATCGCGAGACTTTTAGCGATATCATGAAAACCCTAAATGATTTTTGTTTTGTTAATATGTTCAGTTACTTCTTATGCCTAAAATAAAACTGAAATACATGTGTACATAAATAAAAAGGAAAATATAATTGGATCATTTGGTAGGTCATAATGAAAGGTAAAAACACTGATTTAGCTATCTTAGTACGTAATTTAAATTAAGTTAAAATTAACTGAAAAGCCTTTGATTATATTTTTTGTAGTTTGTATTTTTTTTAATTTAAAATAAAGAGAAAAGTTAATTAATTTTTAATTAATATCTCCGTTATAAAATTAACATTAAAAAATAAACTTACAATTCCTTTATTTAAAATGATTCGTTTTCTAATCACATTTTCAGTTTTCTAAACTTAATACCTATTCTTTTGAATTTACCTACATAATATTTCGAGTGTAATCTCACATGTTGTTTCTTTTAACACATTCAATCGATTGTTTAGTAAAGCGTCTGGTCCTTGAACGACTGAACGAAAGCGACAAATGATTGAAAAGACAAACTGACCCAAAAGACAAAGTGACCTGAAATGAACGATTGAACGAAATGAACGAACTCATTCACTGATACAAATTGAACGATAATGACCGGTCACCTAAACGAACGATTAAGCCCCAGACTATTAGTTACCGAAGCCGGTGTTTGTTATACAAAGAATTTCTCCTCTATGGCGTAAAAACACCGACTTCGCTAACTGAAGCTGGTAGTGTACCTTCAAATACATCTCTCTTAGAAAATTCCGTGACTTAATTTTAAAAAAGCGAATTTATAGCTTATCAAAAAGGCCTAATTAGGATTTTTTTTTAAGAAATAGCCCTAACTCGCTCAAATTTATATGTATGCTTGTTAAGTCCCATCATGATCGACGAAGCACACTCGTGGTAAAACCCTCTACATGCTAGCATAATGGCCGTACGAAGGCAGCGAACAGGCGACCGCGAAAGGTACACTGCACCTCCGTAGAGTAAGAGGTTCTAATGGGTACCAACCAACTAATATTTCTTATGCCATGAAAAACTGGCACGTACCGAGTGATATTTTACTGTTGAAGCACCAATATCTGATTTTCGACATCGAGTGCTCCTCGGTGTATGTTCAAACTTATCGCAGTTCTAGGAACGCGAATTGGGAAATTTTTCGTCATCACTTGACTCTTAATGACGATAGCACAATTACGTGCTCGAAGAACATTGACTTGAAACGAAATATGCTTTGTGTAGGAGAATTTTCTTCAAAGAATAATTTATTGCAGAACTCTTTAACTTTATATTTCAAATTTATTTTAATTCATTTTTTTTGTTAATCTTAAAATATTTAGTTTTTAATTACAATTATTTTTAGACAAGACAAACTGCCACTTGCAGTGTTTAAAGTACGACTCAACTTACTTATAAAACTAGAAGTTTAAACAAGCAGCCAAAATCGTATGATTTTATAAATGCATACAAAGCTGATCATGCAAAATTCTTTTTAACAACAACAAATCAATGCTTTAATATTTTAATAAAAAGAACAGTTAGGAATTTAGCTTCAGTTTGTAATATGATAAATTAAAAGAAAATAAGAAGATAACATAAATTATTAGTAAGGCTCACTTATAATTAGCTTATTTTTTAATAGTTTGGGAAGAATCCCAAACATTCTCCCCCACGAAGAACATTGTTCTTATTAATTTTGATTGTATGCGTCATTTGTGGGTAAGAGACATATTTTTGTAATTGGTCGCTTAATATATTTACCATTGATGAATAGTGTATCAACACGTACTAAGCCATCTTGACCGGGATGTAATGTTTCGACTTTCGCAAGGGGCCACTGACCAGGTACACTTCGTTCGTGAAGAAGAAGAACAATGTCACCAGCTTTGATATTTCTTTCGACTTTGTTCCATTTGGGTCGAGCCTGAAGTCGGCATAAATATTCTTTGTTCCAGCGATCCCAGAAGTCTTGCTTCAGGCGTTCGACTAATTTCCAGCGACTAAGACGGTCTATATTTTCATCAAGCAAGTCATCATCGGGAATGCAGTTAGAAGGTTCACCAATAAGAATATGTGAAGGCGTTAGGACATCAGTGTCCGTTGGATCAGATGACAGTGGACACAAAGGCCTGGAATTGAGACAACTTTCAATTTGTGCCAGTAGGGTGCTGAGTTCTTCATAAGTCAATATGCGATCTTTCATTATACGGCGCATATGATATTTTGTAGATTTAACCCCGGCCTCCCAGAGGCCGCCGAAATGAGGAGTAGCAGGTGGAATGAAGTGCCATTTCGTGCTTTGGTTCGCTAGCGTCTCCACAAGATGGTCTGGAAGCGAAGATTTGTTACGCTGATAAAGAACTTGCAGTTCTTTGTTTGCACCAACAAAATTCGTACCGCAGTCTGAATATAAGTCAGTGCACAGTCCTCTGCGAGCTGTGAAGCGGCGAAAAGCAGCTAAGAATGCTTCAACGTTTAAACTTGTAACGGCCTCCAAATGTATTGCCTTAGTGCACATGCAGATGAAGAGGCAAATGTAAGCCTTGGAAGTTGAAGCTGTCCTCAACGATGAAGTTTTTATGTTAATGGGTCCGGCGTAGTCAAGACCACTGTGCTTGAATGCCCGTGTAGGTTGCAGCCGCACTGCTGGCAAATTTCCCATCAGTTGTTGACAGGATTGAGTTTTGTACTTGAAGCAGGTTGTACACTCACGTTGAACCTTTTTTGCTATATTTCTTGCTGAAATTACCCAATAAGACCGAAAAACATAGGACTGCATCAGCTGCAGGACCATGAAATGTTTTAATATGAGCATCTGAAAATATAAGAAAAGATAGCGGATTGCGCTTCGATAATAATATCGGATGCTTAGTGTTGAAGGGAATTGTAGAATTTGAAAGTCTTCCACCGACTCTTAAAATTCCCTCTTCGTCTAAAAATGGAAAAAGTTTTAAAATGCTGCTTTGATTGGAAACCCTGTTTCCTGATTTCAGCTTCTCCATTTCTTCGTGAAATGATACAGCTTGTGTTATTTTTATAAGTTTTAGCCGTGCTGCTTTTAGTTCGTAAGTTTTAAGAAAACCTAATTCTCGTTTGTCGCGTTCTACCTGAGTATTTTTGTAGAATCGTAGAATGTATGACGTCACGCGAATCAATTTTGACAAATTTGAAAATCTTTGTAGAATTTTAGGGTAGACAGCGGGTGCTGTTTCTATGATGTGAGCAACGATCTCTTTTTTGATCGTTTCTTCATGAAGTGTATCAGCAGGAAACGATGGCCAGTGATCAGGATGACTTTCAAGCCAAGGAGGGCCTTTCCACCATAGATCGTGTTTTACCAATTGTTCGGGGATTATCCCTCTGGATGCACAATCGGCAGGGTTTTCCTTTGAAGGAATGTAACGCCAATCGTGAAGATTCGTTAAATGTCGAATTTTATCAACTCTATTAGCCACGTAGACTTCCAACCGTGATGATTTGTTTTTTAACCACGCAAGAACAATAGTACTATCTGTCCAGTAAAATATATTTTCAATGTGGAAATCTATGCTGGCCCTTATATTGGCAACCAACTTTGCCATAAGTGTTGCAGCATTTAATTCCAGCCGTGGAATAGTATCACCTTTTAACGAAACGACTTTTGTTTTGCTTTGAATTAAATTTACCAGTATGTCTCCAGACTCTGTTTCAACTCGAGCATAAACAACAGCTGCATAAGCTACTTTTGAAGCGTCACTGAATCCATGAAGGTCAACTCTGCAATTAGATGGCCTATAGCCTATCCAACGGGGTATCTTAATTTCTTCGAGCACCTTTAATTTTGTCCGAAAGTGCACCCATTCTCGCTGAACTTCCTCTGGTAGAATATCCTTCCAATCGAGCTTAAGTTTCCACAGCTTTTGAAATATTATTTTTGCAACCACAGTCGTGGGTGACAACCACCCTAAAGGATCAAATAATTTAGATGCATCTGAAAGCAGATTACTTTTAGTTATTGTATCAGAGAATGTAAAATTTATTGAAAAGCAAAAATAATCATTTTGAGTATCCCAATTAATTCTAAGCGCCTTGGACATTTTAGGTTCGTATATAGAAAATGAGTTTTGGACTTCGCAATCTTCTACTGGAATATTTTTCAATAGTTCATTCGAATTTGAATTCCATTTTCTTAGGTGAAATCCTCCTGATTTCACAAGCGTTGAAAGTTCCTCGTATAACGACAAAGCTTCTTGTATGTTGTCTGTACCTGAAATGACATCGTCTACATAAGTATCTGTTCGTATTATTTGGCAAGCGTTTGGAAATCTATTTTCTTCATCTTCTGCCAGTTGCTGGAGAACTCTGATTGCGAGGTAAGGAGCGGATGTAGTGCCATATGTCACAGTACGAAGTGCATATACACAAAGTTTTTCTGTAGCATTTTTCCACAAAATGCATTGAAAGGGCTGATGTTCAGGAGACACCATTATTTGCCTGAACATTTTTTCCAAGTCTGCAGTGAAACCAATGTAGTGTTTTCTCCAGCGGGTAATAATTGTAGCCAAATCATTTTGTAAAGCAGGACCTGCTGATAATTCTATATTTAAAGAAGTTTGTGGTGGTCTACGGTTTCCTCCATCGAAAACCACTCTTAATTTTGTGGTTGTACTACTCTCTTTAAGTACGCCATGGTGTGGGAAAAAATAAGCGTTCTGAGTTATAGCTTTCGGGTACTCACCGAGATTTACCATATGATTGAGAGATTCATACTCCATCATAAATTTTTTGTATTCTGCAGCGAAATAAGGCTTCTGTTTAAAAGACAATTCCAATTGCTTAAATCTTTTTAAGGCGTTGTAGTCCGTGTTGGAAAACTTTGGCAATTCTTCAACTTGAAGAAGTTTTTTAAACGGTAAGTGAACCATATACCTCCCAGTTTCATCACGAGTGCGAGTTGCTTTAAATAGTTCTTCACAAAGTTGCTCTTCTTTTGACCACGGGCTCTTATCTAGAATCTCTTCTTGCTCCCAAAATAAGCGAAGTTGATCATCAATCGAGCAAAGATTTGCAGAAATAATTTTGGCTTCTCTGCTCTGTTTTTGAGAACCAGAAAGCATCCATCCTAGATGAGTTTCTTGCAAAAGTAAACCATTATCAAATCTTTTCATACCAGGAAGTATTAAGTCTCCATACACATCATTTCCAAGAAGCAGATCAATTTTTTGTGGAATCATAAAATCTGGATCTGCAAGGAAGAATTCTGACAAGTCTGGAATGAAATTAGCATTAATTTTATTTGGTTCATACGAAGTTACACTGGGAAGAACTAGGGCAGCAATTGGCAAATCAAAATCTTTTTTATACCTCGACATTAAAGAAAAACGAACTGTTTTTTTTTACTCTTACTGCCTGGTTTCCTCCTATACCAGAAACATTTACTCTTGTTTTACATTTTTCAACTGGCAGTATATGAGCAAGCTCTTCTGAAATAAATGAAAGCTGGGAACCCTGGTCTACTAGCGCTTTAACACAAAACATTTTCTTAGCAGCTTTTATTATTACTTTCACCGTTGGCAGTAATGCTGGGTTTAGATTTTTACCCTGTAGATTTGAAATATTTGTACTTACAGAACCTGTGTTCGGCTTCTGTTAAACGCATTGCTCTCCAATTTCCGCATGGGGTATAGGCGAGGTTGTTCGGCTTGACCGACTCTTGCAGAATTCATTATGAATGATTGTATGGTGAGGCTCGTGGCAAATATGACATTTTGTATCCAGCTTACATAAATATTGCATATGTCCAGGATGAAGACAGTTTCTGCAGAGGCGATGTTCGTTGACAAAGTTTTTCTTCTCCGACGAAGACATATTTAAAAATCTAAAACATTTATAGATAGGGTGACGCTTATGACAGCAGATGCAGTCGTCATCTTTGACGGCTGAAGCTGTGTGAGATCGTACAGTTTTAGAAGGGTTTTTACGATTGATTGCAGAAACGTTTTGTTCTTCAATAGACTCCAGAGTGCGAAAAGTTGTTTCCAAAAAATTCAGCATTTCTGTCATAGAAGGGATGTCTGTACTAGCCTTCAGTGACTGCTCCCATTCCTTGCGGGTCTGCATGTCCAGCTTTTGCGTTATAAGATATACTAAAATTGAGTCCCAAGTGGAGATATCAATATCTAAAGATTTAAGCTGTGAAAGACAGTTGCGTGTGGTATCCAACAAAGTTTTTATATTTTTGAAACTACCATCAGAACTTGGGAGGGAAAATAAACGCTTCAAAATTTGCTCTACAAGTTTCCTTTTATTATGAAACCTCTTCTCAAGAGCCTTCCAAGCTAAATCATAGCTGTTTTCAGCAGCTGGGTATTCACTTACCAAACTGAGCGGCGTACCAGTGCATGAGGATTTCAAATAAAAATATTTCTGTACCTTTGTGAGTGATGTATTTTGATGTACCAGGGTTCTGAACATGTCTCGGTACGAAATCCATGCCATATAATCTCCAGAAAAGGTTGGCAAATCAATTTTTGGTAGTCTGGCTCCAGCAAAGAAGGACTCGTTGCGGCTGGGAGCTGCGAATGTACTTGCGTGTACGGTTGGTGTCTGGGGGGAACTAAACTCAAATATTTCATTAAGAATTTTTGTTTTTAAAGAAATATAAAAGTCATAGCATTTGTAAAAGGTGTTGCTACTTAGGTACGGCACATCCTTTTCAGCAAGGGAATTTTCTGTGACGATTTCTAGCACTTTCTTGTGGCCATCTTCAAAAAGCTTGTATTTGGATTCCACTTCCTCCAAAATGGCTTGAACATATCCTCTCGATAGTTCTTCTCTAGACTTTCTATTAAATTCTTTAGCCACATGCTCGATGTGGGCACAAAGTTTCTTTTGATCCTCGATCGCTTGAAGTGTTGATTTCATGACTCTAATTTCTCAAAATTAGATCATCAAATAGTACACACGTACGTATTAAAACAAAGCCTCAGGCAGGCGACAGTAGAAAGAACGAGGACAGGGACAATTCCCGGGTTTCGGCACCAGTTTTATGTAGGAGAATTTTCTTCAAAGAATAATTTATTGCAGAACTCTTTAACCTTATATTTCAAATTTATTTTAATTCATTTTTTTGTTAATCTTAAAATATTTAGTTTTTAATTACAATTATTTTTAGACAAGACAAACTGCCACTTGCAGTGTTTAAAGAACGACTCAACTTACTTATAAAACTAGAAGTTTAAACAAGCAGCCAAAATCGTATGATTTTATAAATGCATACAAAGCTGATCATGCAAAATTCTTTTTAACAACAACAAATCAATGCTTTAATATTTTAATAAAAAGAACAGTTAGGAATTTAGCTTCAGTTTGTAATATGATAAATTAAAAGAAAATAAGAAGATAACATAAATTATTAGTAAGGCTCACTTATAATTAGTTTATTTTTTAATAGTTTGGGAAGAATCCCAAACACTTTGTGTGAATATCTGTGAGCCAATATAGAGCTGCCGAATCAGGATCCGTAGACCAAAAAGGGATATTTCCTGGGGGAATGAGCACCCGGAGAAACTAAGCTAAGGAAACTGGTGCGTGGGGCACCTATAAAAATGCACTCACAAAATATAATAAGGAAATTAGGAAGTCCAAAAGGTCAACATGGCTCGAATACTGCGGCAAGTTTGACAACCTTCCTGAATTACTTCGGCTGCAAACTGCATTATCTCAGGACAACAGAAATGGTCGCCAAAGAAGACCTGTAAGCTAATACTAGCAACTCACTTTCCAGAATTTCTGCCCTTTTCGACTGCCATTTATTACATTTTGAGCACGATTGAGAAGGCTCTGCATGCCATGCAAATAGCTCTTTGTGCATTCATCGACATTTAGGGAGCCTTAGATAACACTTTCTACGATGGCCTCACCCTAACGGGGAAAGGTGTTCTTGTTGTTATATGAAACTGGATTGGGGGAAATGTTCGCACCCAGCGTAGCGTAATGAAGTTGGGTCTACATATGTGGTTCATCGTGAGCTATTGAGGGGACCAGAGTTTGTTCACAGGGTGGCGTCCTACCGCTTCTTTTGTAGACCTTGGTCCTCGATTAACTATTGGGGACGTTTAACAACTTGGCTTCCGTACTTATGGCTATGTTGACGATTTAGTGGTATCTATGACTGGACTTGATGACGTGACTATTTCAGGAAGGATGAAGAAGGCTTAATATGTACCTCACAAAAACTTCTCTGGTATCATTCACCAGATGTAGAGTTCTGAGACTTAAACAACCTACCCTCACCGGTACGGCTATCGGTTTCTCTAACGAGATGAAATAAATGGGGATCATTCGGGATCGAACCTTGAATTGGAACGTGCAATTATCCCATGT
Organism: Pollenia amentaria; assembly: GCA_943735925.1. Taxonomy (NCBI): domain Eukaryota; kingdom Metazoa; phylum Arthropoda; class Insecta; order Diptera; family Polleniidae; genus Pollenia; species Pollenia amentaria. The sequence goes on along the minus strand of OX031007.1, from coordinate 83,778,876 downwards.
CACCGAATGGGCAATTAAGGCAATATATAGGTTCGATTTTAATGCCCGAAAAACCCAATGTTGCGTGCTGACGCATAAACGCGAGTAACATAAACCTACTGCTTATATGTATATATTTGAATATACATACATAAGTTACATATAACTACTGCTTATATACATATGGGGGATTTCATGTCAAGTGACCCAACTTTTGAAATCGATGTCTTCCGATTTGGATGAAATTTGCACCAAGGTTAGTCCTATTGGAAAGTAGTTTAGACACGAACTTTCAAAAAGATCGGTCAAAATGTTTCTGAGTAAGAGGGGGTCAAAATTTGACATTTTGGCCAAACAGGTGTTCTTTCTCATCCATGTAACTTATTATCTATTGGTGTTAGCAAAATTTGTCCCAAACAAATTAGATAGCTATTTCTTAAAGCTTTCGAAAGCTTTTTAATTATATTTTTAAATTTTTTTTAATTGTTTTTTTTTTCAAATTTTAAACTCATTTTTTATTTTTTTTTGAAGCAGGTATTTTTTTTTTGCTCAGGTAGTTCTCTGCGAAATCAAACGAAATAACGAATTCCCCAGTCTTCAAATGTATCTTCAAATCCTTAAAGAATGATCAATGCTCTTTGACTAAAAAGTCATGGGTTCTTAAATTTAGCAATCGTCTACACATTTCTTCCACAAAATCAAGCACATTTGAAATGATTGTTTTCAACGTGCATCTTTCAGTCTGAAAATTGAAAAATCCTCGTCTTGAGTTAGAAATTATTTTTTTTTATACATAACCCATTCGCGGCCCAAATAGCGACCAGAACTTACTTAAAGGAAAAGACCTAAGCTTTCTGTTGAGCAAAAAAAATAGAAAATACCTGCTTCCAAAAAAATAAGTTTTAAATTTAAAAAAAAAAATTTTTTTAAAAATTAAAAAAAAAAAAATAAAAAAAATTTTTTTTTAAAGCTTGAAGAAATAGCTATCTCATTTGTTTGGGACAAATTTTGCTAAAACCAATAGATAATTAGTTACATGGATGAGAAAGAACACCTGTTTGGCCAAAATGTCATTTGACCCCCTCTAACTGAGAAACTTTTTGACCGATCTCGTTGAAAATTTGTGTCTAAACTGCTATCCAATAGGACTGACCTTGGTGCAAATTTCATCCAAATCGGAAGACATTGATTTCAAAAGTTGGTTCACTTGACATGAAATCCCCCATATATATATTTGAATTTACATACATACATACATATATAAAACATATAAACATATTTTGTACTTCACTGCAAGCTGATAGCTTTGTTTTTGTGTACAACCACAATCCCATAACTGCCAGACTGCTGACTCTTAATTTTCGCTCTAAATTAGACTGAATTGAAGAAAAGCGACAATTAATATCTTTAAGTTTGAACATTTTTGAAAATAAAAGTTCAGTTTTAAAATAAGTATAAAGAACTGAAGTTTTTTAATTGTTTAAATGGCGCAGTCGGTAGGATTTTATCTAAAGATAAAATTAAATCGAACCAGAAATATAAAAAGTGTTCCAAAGAACATAAAAACTTATAAGCAAAACTGAATAAACTCTTTTACTTAAAAGGAAAAATTATAATTAAGTGAAAATATATTTCCCAGTTAACAAATAATAATTAAAATAATAAAAAATTAAAATGAATCCTGAAGTGATACAACTAAGCATCGAACAATTAGAATGCCTCATCCTTAAACAGGATACCACAATAAAAGATCAGCAACAACCAAATGCTGCCCTCCAAAACCAAATATAAACTCACTTTCAAATTATGCAACAACAGAAAACGGAGTATGACATGAGAATCCACAAGCCGAAGCTATTTTACAACAGCATCAACAAGAATATCAGCCACAGTCGCAACACAACATTTGGCTTGGATACCAATCAAATAATAAATCTATTTAACCCAATAAAGCCATTTGGTCCAAAAAACAACCTATCATCTCTTATAAAAACCGTCGAAAATCTGTATGCATTATGTGGCAATAACTATGAACTTCAAAAGCTTGGAATAAAAATTATAAAAAACCAAAAATTCTTTGGAAAGGTGGCAGATTCAATTAACCTTCTAACATACGACGATATAAAGATAAGTAATTTAAATGAATTATTTAAAGTATTTATAGAATCTACGTATAAACTTTATGACACTTACCTGTATGACGAATCAAAACCTGACTTGTACTCTCCACAAAACGTTAATAGAGACTTAAAGGAACTATTAATAGATAAAATAGACGGACAATTTAAATCTTGCATTATAGACGAAAACCCAACACTGGATTCACTCTATAAACGATTTTCTCAATTACTATATGATAAAAGGGCTAAAGATTTTAAATCAAAAAAAAAAAAAAAAAAAAATAATAATCAAAACAACACAAACCGCCATAGCGAAAAGAAAGAAACTGGTAGGAACTTTAATGATAAACAACATTTTAATAAGAAATCTTCAAAAAAATTTTAAACCAAGAACGTTCTAAACAAATATGCCGGTAACTCTCAGCCTCAACAATAGTCTCATACCTATGGATATAGGAAATTTAGAAGACAATGCAGAAAAATGAAGTAAATTTTCTTTTAAGCCCACAGCAGGATTGCTACGCCTAATAACAGTCACAATAGGTAATAAAAGAGTTATTTGCTTAATTGATACCGGCGCAGAAACTAGTATTATAAAACCAAATCTGTTCCCAAAAGATTTTTTTGAAACACAACTTAATAAGCCTTTCATGTTCCGAACATTAAATGGAATCAACTCAACATTAAAAGGCATAATAAGTACAATGCATAAAGAGTTTAGTATTCCTGAAAATATGATGCCATTATTGGCCAAAATTTTCTTATTCCATTGAAAGCCAAAATTGATTTAGAAAAAAAAAAAAAAAAATTGACATATTCGGAAAGAAAATCCTATTTGACGAAGAATCTCCATATCATATAAACAGTATCCAAACTATTAACGATAATAAATTTTAAAATATCGACGAATTAAATTTTAGCAATTTAAATAACGATGAATACTTAAAAATATTAAAACTATTAAATGAATACTGTTCGCGCCGCACACGCGCAATTTCGCACTAACTTACAACGCATGGAACATGGAACGTGTGTCCATCTCTGGCGGCAACGGTGTGGCAACCCAATAGTGTAGAGATTCTGACAGTGGGTTTCTTGGTTTTTTTAATGTATTTTTGTATTTCCAGCCACCAGCACCTAATTGTTAAAATAAAAAAAAAGAAAGAAAAACCAAATAATTTCAACCCTAGTTCCATAAACATAAGGAAAAAAAACTTAAAGAAACCTAATTGTGCCTTGTGTATACTACCCCTACCACTTTAAAGAGCAGGCAAACTTGTAGAGCCACAAAGACAACCATAAAGTGTTTTTATTTGTGGAAGTGAACGGAAGGGTTTTGCAGGTCACAACCAAACCACCCGAAGATACCCTTGTGTGTTACCTGTGGGAACAGTAGACCAAACCACCACCCTTGGACCGCTCCGGGGTCATCCTGCATAGGAGTTGTTTCGTCGATCAACGTGCTGCTCACTACTAATTGCGCAACGCACCCCAACAAATACCGCAAGCAGAGTCTGCCGGCCAGCAACCGAAGAGTGTTCCGCAGGCTACCTAGGCTCCACCACCAGCTCCAGCCGCCGCTCAACGACTCAAGGAGTTAACGAGGTAAACATTGGTCCTTCGAGCGTTAAAAGTAGAAGAAAAAAGAGGTAGGTACATTGTTACGCGCTGCTTAGACTAACAAACTCATTCAGTTGCAATATTCCGTTTCTAAGTCTCTATTAAAATTCAAAGTTAGGTGGCATAAATGATGTTACCTAGCTAGCAAAGAGTAAATGGTTCTTAACCCTGGATTTAAACGCGTAGACATATAAGGTATACTTTATATGCCAAAAAAAGTGTACTAAAAGTTTAATTGACACGACTGGATGTAAAGCCACATAAGGTGCACTTTTCCCTACCCTGTTCTATCGTCTAATATACCAATGACATTCTAAACACTTTTAAATTTTCACGAATGTCCCTAAAGAAGCCTAGATTACCATAATTCTATTTATATTTCAAACGCAAAAATCCAAGTTATAATTTGTTGCTAAAATTAAGAGTAATTAATGTGATCTCACTTACAAGGCTCAGATCTTTTTTATACGTTTTAATTCATGTTTGTTCCAATGATGGGCCCAGCAGGGAAGCTAAATAATTTTGATTTAAAACAAAAACTAAAAGAAATTAAAGATGTTTCATAATAATAAAAAAAAACTACTCTCAATTTTAGATACTTCTAAAAATAGAATTAAATTAATAAAGATGCCACAGAACAAAAAAAAAATGATTAAGTAGGGTTAGCTATACAAGAAAAAATATTGATATGGGTAATATTTATAAGTAAGTTTAGGAATATAAAAAAATTTAATCAATTAGGTATGTATATTATGTGAGAGTAAATGTTAAATGTATGTTTTTATAATCTTCAACTAAGAGGTAGATTGCATAGTATTCGTTGATATATTATTTAAAGTTAGGAAGCTATTGTCTTAGAATTTAGTAGTTTTTTTTTGTATTAATTATTTCATTGATTTTGTTGAATATTTTTAATTTAGATTTAAATTGAATGTTAAAAGTAGCTTTAGGGTAAATGCATACTAAATAACAGAATAATGGGGAATAATTAAGGTAGTTTAGATACTAAATTTTTAGTTAAATAGTTGGGCTTAAAGTATATGATAAATTGTTAAGCTTAGGTTAGCAAGAAAAATAATAAGGAAACTTTCAATCGTATTGTGGTACTTATGTATTGATGAGTCAAAACTATTGTGGTGATATTAAAATGGGGATTTTTGCAAAGGCATCACTATAATTCAGGGTGTGATTACTTTAATTGCTGAACAAAGATAATTTCCAACATACACATTTGTTTCCTCTTTAGCCTGTGTAGATCTTTCTACACCCACTAGGTGTAAGGATGATTGGAACTTATTTTCCGAGATTCTTGACATTTACATATATGTATAGAAGATATACCACTTGGTTAAATTTTCGTATTGCCAAAGTAGGTGATAAAACACGTGATTCCAACTAGGCAGAATGTTCCAGAAATTCCTATTACCCAACTGGTACATAGAAATCTGGATGCCTCGAGGTTTTTTGATTCGTATTAGTTTCTAAATAAAATAAAAAGTTTTATTTAGTAGGGCATTAAGCCCTACTATATGTTTTTTTTTCTTTATTTTTATATTTTGCGCAATAAGGTATATAAGAAAATAAACGGGATTCAATGTGTATTTTTTTCTCAAAATTTAATGGTTCAATTTGAGCATCTCTTTCCAACTTATCTAATTGTGATAAATTAATACGCAATTAAAATTCGTGTATAAGAGATAATGTATTAAACAAACAAGAAAAAAACTTAACATCTAATGCTACTAAATCTACCTTTCATTCCTCTGCTAGGGTTTCAGTTTGCAAAAAACCCACTTCAAGAAAAATCATAACAAACCTGCTTCGTCCATTGATTTCATATTAAATGACGAACAGGAAAACAATTTTCCCTTTCAATGGTCCTAATTTCCGAGTATTTACATCAGTTAGTTCACGGAACGTGTGGCTCGACCCACGATAAGCCGGGTAAAATTCAGGATTTAAGGTCAGAGGTATGAAATCTCCCCATGTAAGCTCCCTTTAAGTCTTCGATGTCATAAAGGCTTTTACCAATCTTTTCTCTTATCCTGCATTTAATGAACTTGGGATAAAACTTTTTACTCACGGCTTTGGGCATGTTACCTAAAACATGATTTTTTCTATAAACAATTTGCCCCTTTTTAAACTGGATAGGCCTTGTTCTGAGGTTGTACGATTTAACTGCTCGCTCGTGTGCTAATCTTAAATTTTGTCTAACGTTGCTTCTAACCTTTTGTAATTTATCCACATTTTTCAAAATTCTCACCAGACAGACATCCAAGTTTATCTAAAATTTTGTATGTAGAGCCATGTTGTATCATATTCTGGCCGAAAGCCGCGTAATATGGGAAACATTTTATGGACGAGTGGTAATCACTGCGTGGAGTAGACAAACTTTGGGGTAAGAATCTGTCCCAACAACTGTGATCCTTGTGATCCTCTAGAAAATATCTAATTTTTGTTATTATTTCCCTATTTGCCCTCTCCGATGCATTAGATTGAGGTGCATAGAATCCTGTTTTTATGTGTTCTATATTATATAAATTAAAAAACTCAGTAATTTCCTTGGAAACAAATTGTTTTCCGTTTTCGCTGTGAACAAATCTTGGCACGCCAAAAGTGGAAAAAATTTCGTTATGAAAATAAGCGATTACGTTGGCAGATGTAGCTGCTTTAAATGGTGTCAAAAAAATAAACTTCGTTAATGGTCTAAACACACAAATATCATTGAGTTTTTTTACCTTTGTAAGGGGATACGGACCTTGGAAGTAACAATAAAATCTCTCATATGGACGAGTTGTAACAAATTGGTTACCCATTGGAGGTTTACTGATTTGGTTAGAAGATTTTAAAATTTTACATTTTTCACAATTAGTGACATATGACTTAACATCATTAACCATAGTTGGCCATAAATACTTTTGCCTTATTCTTGGAAGGGTTTTTGCAATTCCACCATGACAAGATGTTATTGAATCATGGGAAGCTTTTATTACTTTAATTGCTAATGAGTTAGGGATCCAGAGACGCCATACATTCTCCTCCTCTTCACTGTTTTGCACGGTTTGAACGCGCTTAAAAATTAAATTATTTCCAGATAAGACAACGTCAGGCAGAACATTCCCTTTACTTGAGATAATATCAACTAGCTTTACGTATTCATCACTACTAAAGTCAGGTGCATCTAAGTCGATTTCAACAGGTGGGTCAAATGAAATTATTTCATCCAAATTCATACGAGAAAGACAATCAGGGACGACATTTAAAGAACCTTTACGGTGTTCAATCCTAAAGTCGTAACGTTGCAATTTAAGGCTCCACCTGGCCAACCTTCCGCCTAAGTCTTTTTGCGACATTAACCATTTTAAAGAGGAATGATCTGTTAAGATTCGAAAGGGAAGACCCTTAATATAGGGTCTGAAACGATTAACGCAAACTACTGCCGCCATGCATTCGAGCTCAGTTACTGTATAATTTCGTTGAGATCTATTTAATTTCTGAGAAACAAATGCTAAGGGGTGTTCCTTACCAAACTCGTTAAATTGAAATAAAACACCTCCTACACCGGTTTTTGAAGCGTCACACTGTATAATGAACTCGCGGTTAAAATTAGGTTGAACTAACACAGGGGCAGACGATAACGCGTTTTTCAATTTTTCAAAAGACTTTTGCTTCATCTGTCAATGAAAAGGGCTTTGAACTTTTTCTTAAACAATCCGTCAGGGGTCCTGCTAGATCAGCAAAGTTGCTGATAAAAGAACGATACCAGTTGGCCATGCCAATGAATCTTCTAACTTGTTTTGGTGTCTTCGGAAGAGTAAAATCTCTAATTGAAGCTACCTTTTCTGGGTCTACTTTTAAGCACCCATTTCCCACTATGTAACCAAGATACCGAATTTCTTTTTGGCAAAACTTGCTCTTACTTACATTTATTGTCAGTTTTGCAGTCCTGAAGCAATAAGCAACTTCTCGTAAGACCTTTATATGTGATTCGAAATCAGGGCTACAGACGAGTAGATCGTCCAAGTAAATAAAAACGTTTTCGCGTAATCTAGAGGGCACCACCTTGTCCATGAGTCGGCACATGGTTTGAGGACCATTGGAAAGACCAAATGGCATGTACTTGTACTGGTACAGGGGCTTCCCCGGAACAACAAAAGCAGTTTTATCTTTTGCGGATTTTGTACGTCTAATCTGTAAAAAGGCGTCTTTAAGGTCAATGCCAGTTATGAAAAAAGTGTCCTTTAATCGGCTGAGTAAACCGTTTATATGCTGAAGCGGATACGAGTCCTTTTTTGTGATTGCATTTAGTTTACGCGAGTCGATGCGTAGACGAATCTTTCCCGGTTTTCGAACCAATACGACCGGCGAACACCAGGGGGAGTTAGATTCCTCTATCACACCCATACTTAATAGTCTTTCAATTTCCCGCTACGCCTCTTCCTGGCGGGGTGGTGATAAGGGATAATGTTTAGACTTAACAGGAGCCTCGTCTCCCGTATCAATATCGCGCTCGAGAAGGTCTGTGCAGCCTAACCCAAGCTTTTCAAAGGAGGGAAACTCTAAAATGGTTCTTTCCAAAGTAATTTGTTGTTCGGGGCTTAATTCATGAAATTTTGAAGGGTTGTCACTGTTTTCTGAAAAGTTTGCTTCGACTGAAGATATTGAAGGGATAATTTCGGGAGCAAGGCCAAATTCTCGCCAAAAGTCTATCCCAAAGTAGGCCTTTTGACTCAAAGAAGGAACTAAATAAAAAACTATATTCTTTGTTACATTTTTAAAAGTGATTGGTAATATACAGTAGCCAACTACTTTTTGTTTTGAGCCGTTAGCTGTAGACAATTCGGATTGAATTTGTCCAATTAAGGATACATTAAATACCTTTACTTTGGCAAATGGTCTATCGTCCGTGCCATGTAGTATTGTGGATGCTAATAATCTCCGGCCCTATGTTCCACAGGGAATTAAAGGATTACATATATATAATAATCTCCGAAAATACCTTCGTTGTTTAAAGCGTTCTCTACATTTTGCTATTCTTTTACAGGGGTTGTTATGCAATAAAATTGATTTATCATATATTCTATATTTAAAATACGTTTTTATAGTACTTCCACAATAATCAGTTTGAGAGGCTTTATCCTCAGTTACGGTAATAATAGATAAAATAATGTTGGATTTGTGATTTACTAATGTACTATTCTTGAACTCTGTTCCTAGTTTGAACTCTAGGGTTGACGGGATGGACGAATGTCCCCGGTAGCCACTTCGCCCGTTTGTTGGTTTCCCTGAAAGATATGCCTGTTAGGGCACGAAGGCGTCAATACTCCCTTTTGCCCACACTTAAAACAAAAGGGTTGTGATATACCTTTATCACAATAAATATAGGAATGTCCATTTGATAGACAGTTCCAACATTTAATTTTCGTGTAATCTATCTTTACATAGTTTTTCGAAAATTTAAGAGCCTCAATCTGGGGGTCAGTTATTTCAGGACTAAGAGACTCGTCCACTGATGATTCTATTTCACTAACATTTCGGTTTGGACCACTATTCGGTACAGCCGATCTATTTTCCCGAAGTACCCTTTCAGCCTTACGTGCTAAATCTCTAAAATCATTCAATGTTCTAGAATCAGAAACAGTAAAAATCTTAAATTGGGCTGAATATTTCTTTTAATTATATCTATCAATTTATAGTCCGGCAATGGATTTTGTAATCTTAAAGTCATAGATGCAATTGCACTATGGAATTCGTCATAGGATTCCTTGTGCTGCTGCTTTCGCAGCGAAATTTTAAGGAGAATATCGTGCTCCGACTCAAGATAACCAAATTCTTTGGTTAGAGCATGTCTTAAGATGGGATAGGTTACTTGGCGGTTCTGCCTCATGAATAGCCAGTACCCCTGTTCTGCTCTTCCTTCAAGAAGCACGTGAAAGTTCGATAATAGGTGTTCATCTGAAATTTTTTTTTTGTTCGAGATGTTAGTGTCTCGACTTTAAATAAAAAGTCAGAAACAGAGCCAGAGCCGTCATATACAATTTTCCATTTTTCGAGCTTAAGATTTGATTCGCTATGTGAAAATGCCCTGGTTGCGTCAGAAGGAATATTAGAGTCCGAATTAGAATTGAAATAAGTTGCGTTTGCCTGTATAACTGGTCTTCTATATGAAGCCGAATCACAGGCGTTTTCTATTTGTGATATGCTATCCCTTATTGAGGAGAGTTCCCTTCTTAATTCTTCCATAGTATTTTCATGGTCTCCTCCATTATTGTTATCAGGGTATCAAAAGGAGTGCTAGATTTTGAACTACTATCGTTTGCCAATGCAACAGGTGGATTTTCTTTAAACTGAATATTGGACACACTACTCGTACTTTGTTGACCCTTAGGGACAAAATTAGATGGTAATAAATTTGGGTTATTATCCATGATATTAGCTTCAGGGTTATACAAGTTTGTGGGTAGATTGGTAAAACTTTGGGCACGAGGAACTTGTTTGGTTGACTTCGGAGTATTCTTTACAATTGGGGAATGCGCCACACGATTATTGGAAGTGGTAGGTGGTTCTTGTAATTCTATGGATATATTATTTCCTGAAGTATCTAAGCTCCTATTACGTCCTCGTGAAGAATATGTACTATTTTGAGCCCCCTATTTCGCGTATTCATACCGACAAGTAACAGTAAATCGACTGGTTTAGTTATTTAATTACTTATAAAATATATATTTAAAAAAAAGTGTAAGGCAATAATTATCGAGTATTATTTAATTTTTTTCCTATTTTTTTTCTTTCTTTTCCTTTTTTTTTTAATATTATTAGGGAATGACAAATAATTACGAAATATATTTAGAAAATAATTGTCTAGACTTCTACTTCAAATTTACTAAGCTTTTCTTAAATACATACATGCCTATCTGCATAATTTTAAAGTATTTACAACTGTATGAAATGGACTTGAAAAGCATAGTAATTTCTATTAAAAATACTTTTTGCAACAAATTTGAAATTGTGCTTTCAATTGGACGAAAGAGATAACCGTCAGCATAAGCGACTATATTACGGACTTAAAATACACAATTTATGCCTGTATCGCAACTAGATTTAGAAATTATAGAAGAAATTCTCCAAAATACTATGACTTATACAATAAAACTTGTACCAAAATAAATCTGACTATTTAAATATATTTTACAAAACATTAAGAAAATAATATATATCTTATAAAAATTAAGTAAACCTAATAAAATTCAAAGCGTCTATTGAGGCCTTTAGTTAGGCCTTTACGTTGGGCGCCATATATGTTACGCGCTGCTTAGACTAACAAACTCATTCAGTTGCAATATTCCCTTTCTAAGTCCCTATTAAAATTCAAAGTTAGGTGGCATAAATGATGTTACCTGCTTTTTTTCTTTATTTTTATATTTTGCGCAATAAGGTATATAAGAAAATAAACGGGATTCAATGTGTATTTTTTTCTCAAAATTTAATGGTTCAATTTGAGCATCTCTTTCCAACTTATCTAATTGTGATAAATTAATACGCAATTAAAATTCGTGTATAAGAGATAATGTATTAAACAAAGAAGAAAAAAACTTAATATCTCATGCTATTAAATCTACCTTTCATTCCTCTGCTAGGGTTTCAGTTTGCAAAAAACCCACTTCAAGAAAAATCATAACAACATTGGATTTTTAAACAATACATACAGTGTGTTTCAAAATTAAACGCGTGTTTCAGTGAAAGCGAGGTTAGGTGGGCGCCATTTAATTTGAAAAAATTTCACATAAAAGCCATCTTATTTGTGCGGACAGTTACTCACCCGTTTGTTGTTGGGTTTAACAAGCATTTGTTTTTCGCAATTATTAAACTCGCTGGAAAACAGTAGTGGCGCGATTTTTTTGTAATTTTTTCTCGTTTTTCATATTGGTTCATTTTTTTTGCGATATTTTTTAAAGTGGTTCCTTTGTTGGTGTTCCCCTTGAATAAAAGACAGAATGACGAGTCTTGAGAAATTTATTCGAGCGGGAGATGAAGTGACCGGGTTAGAGGTTATGTTCAAAAGGGAAGACTTTTCCATTTATACATCCGATGCTCTTGAGTTTGAGAAAAGTGAATTGGATAAAAGTTGGGAGAAGTTTAAAAAATTATACGAAGAGTGTTCCGTTGAAAACGTAGATACTAAAACAGAGGCAGCGGCCATTCAGACAAAGTTTTCACAGGTGCGAAAAACTTATGTAAAGTGTATTAATATTCTGGCAAAGGCGAAACAGGCATTAGATGGGGAAAATAAAAGTAATGGAGGGGCAGTGGTTCCCAACCTTCATAGTTCTATACCTGTACCACCGTGTGATACTGGCGTGTTTTATGGGGATTACGTATCGTGGCCCACATTTAGGGACATGTTTACGCAATTTACATAAATAGTACGCGACTAAGCCCTGTTGAAAAATTATTTTATTTGTTCAGAAAAACGGACGGTGAGGCTAGGGACATAAATAGAAATATTGCTCTAACTGGCGAAAATTTTGAAATTGCATGGGGAAATATGAGAATAAGCGCGTGTTAATTAATAGTCAGCTTAAAGCATTATTTAATTTGGCTCCATGCCAACAAGAAACAGCTTCAGAGATTAAAAAACTGCAAAGGGAAATTAACAATTGCATATCTGTGATAAGGTTGTACAATGTTGCCATTAATTCATGGGACCCAATTTTTGTGTTCCAGTGCTCATCGCGTCTTTCAGAATGCACTTTGAATCTTTGGGAGCAATCAGTAAAAAATAAAACAGAGGTTCCCAAGTGGGAAGAATTGAACAGTTTTTTGACAGACAGATTTCATGCCCTTGAGAGTGTTTCTGATATTAGATTGGCAGGTGGGGTAGCAGCCAGTGGTTCCCAATCAGGTTCTTCTAACACTTATCAAACGGCTACGAAAGTTAAGCCATTTAAGGCCCATCATACTAAAGTTGATTCAATTTCATGCAAATTATGCAAGGAAAATCACAGAATTAGCTCTTGCAATAAGTTTCTTAGTATGGACTATAGAAATCGTGTTTCAACTTTGAAAAAAATTTCGATTTTGATTTAATTGCCTAACAATCGGTATGGGGATTGTAATAGTCCTAATAGTTGTTCAAAGTGCAAGAAAAAATATCATACATTGATGCATAAGGAATTCGTAAAGAGTAGTACTAGCAATCAGTCCCAGTCGAAAAATAGTTCTCAAGCTGAAAGTCAGGTTAACAATAGTCAGCCACAGTTATTTGAAGTGGACAATACGTCTAGAGGGGTTCAGTCGCATCACACTGCAGTTACGAAAAAAGTCATGTTAGCCACAGCGTGGGTTAATTTTAGCAGTGTGGGTTCTGGTTACAAGGTACGCGCATTAATAGATCCCTGTTGAGATGAAAGTTTTGTTTCGGAAAGGATACAAAAATTTATGAAGCTACCTACTAATCCAGTTTTTGCGGAAGTCACAGGGTTAGGAGGGGAGATAATCAGTAGATCTTCTTAAATGGCAATGTTTACGATTGTGTCGCTTTCCGATGAGAATGTGTCTCTCAATGTACAAGCATTAGTAGTTTCTCGTGTAACGAGCAGTATCCCTACACATTCCTTTGTTCCCCCGGAAAATTTTGTACAACCGAAGTTAAGCTATGCCGATCCAAAATTTTTTGAAAGCAGTGAAGTAGATTTATTATTAGGAGGTGATCTCTATCCGCCCATTATTCGTGGTGGAGTGAAACATGGTATTTTTGAATCATTAGTGGCTCAAGAAACCATTTTTAGATGGGTTGATACGGGTCCAATGCCTATGAGGCTTTCCACACGAATAGTTAGAATGGCTCATACAACAAACGTTTCTATTAACGACCAGTTGTCAAAGTTTTGGGAATTAGAGGAAGTGTCTCAAAACCATATTTTATCAGACGAGGATAAAAAATGTGAGGAGACCTACAGCTCCACTACTGTTCGAAATTCTGCAGGAAGATACGTGGTGAGTCTTCCCTTTAAAGGCGACATAAAAGCGCTAGGTCTTAATAGACATATTGCGATTTGCCAATTTTTAAGAAATGAGAAATCATTACGCAATCCTGAGTGCAAGGCTCAGTATGATGAGGTCCTTAAAGAATACATAACATTGGGGCATATGGAGAGAGTTGAATACACTTCAGGTAGTCCAAGTTATTATTTACCACATCATGGCGTTTTTAAGCCAGAAAGTACAACAACAAAGCTAAGGGTGGTTTTTAACGCATCAAGTGCTTCTTCAAGTGGGAAAAGTCTTAATGATTTGTTGTATACTGGCCCAGTTTTACAAGCTGATTTAGTGAGTTTAGTCCTTAAATGGAGATTGTTTCAGTTTGTTTTCAATGCGGACATATCAAAAATGTACCGCCAGATTTTGGTGAAACGTGAGCATAGGCACTGGCAGAAAATTGTTTTTCGTGTCTCTGAAGATAATGAGGTAGAAGATTATCAGCTGAACACTGTTACGTTTGGCGTAAATTGTGCTCCCTTTTTGGCTTTAAGAACCCTCATTCAGTTAGCTAGTGATGAAGAGCAGCGTTTCCCTATTGGTGCTCGAATTCTTCGTGAGTCCATGTACGTGGATGATGCTTTAGTGGGAGCTCATTCTATTTCAGATGCTTTAGAAGCACGTGGCCAATTAATTGGCATATTAGAAACAGCAGGGTTTGAGTTGAGGAAATGGACTTCAAACTCGAAAGAAATTTTAAAAAATTTGCCCAAAGACCATCTGTTTAATGAATCTTTTTTGGCTCTTGATGACAAGAGTACCCCAAAAACTCTAGGCATTCGGTGGAATGCGGCAGATGATACATTCTACTTTACCACTGAAAAAATAAAAGTAAAGCAGTGTTATACGAAAAGGGAAGTGCTGACGATTATTGCTAGGCTTTTTGATCCAGCAGGGTGGCTCGCTCCAGTGATAGTTACAGCGAAAATTTTGATGCAGCAAATGTGGCTCGATAAAGTAAAATGGGATGAGGCAATTAAGCCGTTAGCTTTGAGAAAGTGGGAGGATTTTGTTTCAAAATACAATGAGATAGATTCGATTAAGCTTACGCGTTGGGTTCAATATTTGCCAGGTTGCAATGTTGAGTTTCATGGGTTTTGCGATTCATCTGTTACGAAAACCGCCATGTAGTTAGAAGACTTTTGTGGCGAATAGAGTAGCGTCCATCTTAGAAAACGTAGGAAACAAAAATTGGTTTCACGTGATTTCTGGTCAAAACCCTGCAGATCTAGCAACCCGGGGGTGATACCTTCGGAGTTAAAAGAAAGCAAACTTTGGTGGCATGGTCCTGCGTGGCTCATACTCGAGAAATCGTTATGGCCCGTAGGCGGCAAAGAGTTCGACACAGCGCAGGAATCAAAAGAGGTCCAGGTTATTGTTGCTAGATCGACCGAAAACGAAGATATGCTTGAACGTGTTCCGATTCTGCCATCTTGCTAAGAAAAAGAGAAATCAAAGTTTCGGCTCAAAAAGAATCGCGGCTCAAGAGTTAGTTTTCGTGAGAAACCGCTTGTTTTTCTTGTCCCAACAACGGCATTTCACAAATGAGTACCAGGCTTTGAAATCGGTAAAGAAATTAGAATCTCGTAGCCCTTTACTAGCACTCACGCCATTTCTAGACAAAGACGACATTATTAGAGCGAATGGTCGCCTGGGTACCACCGCTTGCCTGTCATATAATGAACGACATCCCATTATTCTTGCGTACGGCAGTAAATTAGCCCGCCTTTATGTCGAATTTGTTCATAAATAATCGTGTCACGGTGGCCCGCGTTTAGTATTAAATTTAATTCGTCAAGAATGTTGGATATTGAAGGCGAAAATCCTAGTGAAAACCGTGATTCATAATTGCGGAACTTGTGCTTTACATCGGAAGAAGTTGCAGAAGCAGATAATGGCCCCTTTGCCGGAAGAAAGGACTTCCCTTAGCCGACCTTTTTCAAATACAGGTGTTGACTTTGCAGGCCCGTTTGAAATTAAAAGTTTTACGGGACGGTGCTGCAAGATAACTAAGGGTACGTGTGCCTTTTTATGTGTTTCTCCACTAAGGCAATTCACCTCGAGGCAGTAAGCGACTTAAGCAAGCCAGCCTTTTTAGCGGCTCTGGCCCGATTTATTGCTCGTCGAGGTTGTCCAAACAAAATGTTTTCGATAATGGCCGCAATTTCGTAGGTGCGGCTAAACAACTCGAATCAAATTTTGAAGCTAGTGTGAAACCGTTTAAAGATGACGCTATCACGAAATATGAGCACCAAAAACTGTCGTGGCACTTTATACCAGCCTCGGCCCCCCATATGGGCGGTCTCTGGGAGGCTGGCGTGAAAAGTTGTAAAACGCATCTTAAGAAAATCGCTGGGCAAATGAAACACACGTTTGAAGAGTTCTCCACTATTCTCGCAAATATAGAAGCCTGCCTTAATTCGCGACCTTTAGGTGCGTTGCCGGATACTGTAGACGAACCGACGGCCCTAACGCCAGGTCACTTCCTCATCGGCTCAACTATAATGACCCCGGCCGAACCCGAAGAACTGTCGCCTGGTCAAAGCAATGCAGCAGGAGTTATGCCATCGCTGGAAGCACGAGTACCTGAAGGAGCTACATAAGCGCAACAAGTGGAAAACTCCTCAACAAGATCTTAAGGATGGCGACATTGTGGTCCTGAAGAACGAGCCGGCTGGCCTAACTGAATGGCGATTAGGTCGTGTTTTAAAGGTTTACCGTGGTTCTGATAATAAGGTCCGAGTAGTAGATTTAAAAACTCAGAAGGGAAATATTACTAGGCCAATTCATAAACTTGTCCTACTGCCCACCTAACATAATCACGTATTTCACGGAACCACCTTAACCTTACTCAAGTCCTCGAAATAACTTACCCCTCCTTCACCCAAGTTTCTCTATCACCTTTTTACTCCATTTCAGCATTACATCATGTGTGACGGATTTTTCAACCCCCATTTTCCCTGCCCACTGCGCAATCGGTTCCACGCCATCAGGCAATGTACCAGATTTATGTGCATGAACTTAGAAAACAAATTGAGAGCCGTGGCCCATCACGCACTGTGCTCAATCTGGCTCGCCCAAACACACCACCGCAGCGCGTGCAAGAGCCTAGATCGGTGCCGGCGGTGTAGCCAAGTCCATCACACGTGGCTGCACCCGTTGGGGTCCGGTAAAATTTGGTTGCAAATGACGGCTGCCGTCGGGATCAAGACCAGCCCAGAGGCCTCATACCAATGGACTCGGGTCTTGATTAATCCCAATGTGGCTCGGTCCTCCATTATGGTCGAGGAAGCCAGGGCCTTATACTGTGAAGTAAGGCAAGGTCGCACCAAAGTAACCATTTGCCACAATCAGCTGGGCGCATTCCGAGGTCGAAGGTAGATCGTACAGAACTCGTTGGGGTGGAAACTATGCATTCTCAAGAGGGAAATGTAAACGACAATTTAAACATTTTAACCCCAGTTGTTAATCGTTTTAAATTTCTAGTAGTAATAACTGAAAGAAAAACTATGGACTCCATGTGTATATTTAACAAAATCAGAATCTTTCTAGATAACGATGACCTAAATTCCCCGGGAATAGGTAATTATTTCAAACAATTTCCACTTAAGGGACATTTTGCAGTGTTTTCAAATGTCAATAAAAAAAACCATTATCAATTTCAAAAAGTTATAAAAAATTTATACCAGAATAGAACCGATGTAAAATTTTTTAAATGTTCATATTTTGCTAAAGATATTGATGAACTGAAAAAACAAATATCGTTATATTATAAAAATGAAACAGGTCACTCCGGAATCAACCCAACATACGAAGGAATAAGACACAAAATATATAACCCCAAGTTAAAATTAACGATTCACAAAGTAATAAATAACTGCGATTGTTGCACATCCGCGAAATATGATATAAACCAAATAAAACCGAAATTGCACCTTACCGAAAGTCCCCCCACCACTAATTAAATAGTACATGTCGATACGCACGTAAACACGAAACAATCGTTCAATATTTTCAGAGATAATTCTCAAAGTTCGCAATTCATTTCCACATTCCTGACAGAAACAATCAAACATAATTCAAAAACTAAGAGAATTTTTAGCTATTAAAGGCAATGTAATAAAATTCGTATTCGACAACGAGTTCAACACAGTCAATGTTAAAAATTCCTAGACAATAACAATATATAATATCATGCAACAAAACCAAATAGCCACACAGGAAATTCGGACACAGAACGACTTAATAATACCATAACCAAAAAAATTAGAGTATTAAACCTAGAAGACAATATACCAATTATACCACAAATGTCAAAAGCAATTAAATTCTATAATAATACTTACCATTCATCAATTAAATGTACTCCCTTTGAAGTGGAACAACATAAAATAGATCACAATATAATAAAAGAAAGAATTGATGCAAACAAAAAAAGAGTATTAAAAAAAAAGAAAACGAAAAAAGAGAACATATTGAAAACAGAAGAGAGGGCTATATAAAAAACTATAGAAGCTTAAGACATAAGGAAGTACCAAAGTATAGAAAACAAACACTAGATAATAATCACCATACTAATATCACATGTCCTTTTAAATTTTCAGAAATTCATATGGATAATAATTGCCTTGACAATCATCCCAACGACTAAAGGTACACTTCAAGGGAACACACTTCATCAGAACAAAGGATTTGAGATAATTAGAATTAGACCAGTGGAAATAATTAATCAAACCATTACTGTTCTTCATTTAATAGACACTTATCAATATTAAAAAATAATAGAGGATATAGAATTAAAAATAACAAATTTACATATACCCCCAATTGGTCTTATCGAAAGTCAAATACAAAGACTTAAAAACTAAAATTAAATCAATTAGTCCCCGAAACTCCACTCACAGGCAAAAGAGAGGATTACTAAATATTATTGGTTCAGCACAGAAATTTTTGTTTGGTACTATGGATGACGAAGATAAAAATGACATTTAACCCATTTAAATTTAGTATCCGAAAATTATCACTATGCTGTAGAAAACCTCAACAAACAAAACTTAATAAATGATCACTTTCAAAAAAGCATAAATTTGCTTCAGTCTACTTTTTATGCAATCAGCAGTTCAAGTACTATATGCAGACATTATGCTAAAACTAAATTACAATGAAGATAAAGGTAATTGTTTCGCCAGAACAGCTTTTTGAATTTTATTTTTCTTTTGGTTGAATTTTGTTTTATTTAATTTTGAATTTTTTTTAATGAATTAATTATTTTAAACCACTGTTAACTTAAAATCTAAATTTTAACGTCAAACAGCTTGGGAAATTATTTCCCAACTGTTATATTGTCAAATTGTAAGAACCATTTTTAGAATAAAATTAATTCTGTATTAATATTGAAAGCCACCGGTAGTGTATTATTTGTCGAGTGCGATTTTACGTTTTTAAAAGAATTTTATAAAAACAACCCCAAAAACAATTGTGAAATTTTAAATTTAACACTCCTTAAAAAATATTAAGGAAAAACATTTTGGCGCCCGAGCAGGGACTGTTTTTAAAAAAATAAAAATCCACGGTTTTACCATTACCGTACTTTCGGTTTCGGTTTGTGTAAAAAGTTTTAATTTCGTGCGTCGTTATTGCAACAACCCGGAAAATAAATAATCACCATCACCACAAACCAATAAACATTTAAACATTCAGCAAATTTAAAAAACCAACAACCTAACCACAGCAGAAGGAAGTCATCCAGATGCCTAATTGCAACTGCATTTTGTGCCAAAAGGAAAGTGCCGAACGTCAACAAACTTCTAACCAGGTATTAAAGAACAAATAATTGTGTGAGACTTGGTCGCAATTTAGCTTAAAAAAAAAATTAATTACTAATATTAATTTGCGAAAGTTTATTTTCCACACCAAAATTATTCGTTCTTTTAATGAGATTTTTATTACTAACAATCCTAAGTAGTGAAACACACAAACATATTGAAATAAAAGTGCTTTTTATTGTTCGCAAGTTAATTATCATTAACAGAAAACTAATAAAACATAATTATCTAGTGAAAGTGTTTAAAAAACCGCCACATACGGGCAAAATACGCCTCCTCGCTGCAAGTTTGCCATCACTTACCGTTCGTTCTCTTTATTTTCATATTCCTGAGGTTTCTCTTAAAACAAAATTAAAGTTTTATTAAATTATAACTAATTACATTTTTCCAATAAATATTTACCTTTTTCTTGCATTTACATTTCTTCTTTAACTCGCTCCTTATATTATTTGACGTTTGCTTTGTTTTATTTTCTTTGAACTCGTTACTAACAAATTAATAAGTTTACCAACACTGTGTGTACTGATCTGAATGGCAACATCATTGATCATATGGTAAACAACAAATAAAATAAAAACAAACATAAACAAAACAAACAAGAAGAAGAAAATAATAAATACCATAAATTTAAAACAATTTTAAATTTATTACTGAAAATTAATTAATTAAATAAAGGTAAATAAACGATAAATAATTGAGAAATTTTAAGCAAAGAAAAACGTGTATGAAACAAAATATACATACGTTAAAGATTGTGAAAATAAATCGAGGAAAAATAATTATTATCGGACGGACATTTATCAAAGTGATCGCGAGTGAATTTAAGATTCAAGAGGCTGTGGTAAACTAGTGAAAAATAGAAAGACAAAGATAAATTTTTGAAATTCTAATTGCTTGTCTTTACAACCCACATCAATACATAAATATATCTGTGTCTGATGTTTGTTACTTTTTCTTTTTTTTGTCTGCGGTGCAACCCAGCAAACATTTTGGTGATAATTTTAAAGCCAGTAACAAAATATATTTATTTAACAAAAAATTTCTAAAAATTGTTGTGAATCGAGAAAGTTTCCCTACAATTATTGCAGTTTAACCGCAAAAAATTTATAAATTAAGAATAGTTGAAACCTAAAAATTTCTGAACTATTAAAAAGTTGTTTCTGCAATAGCATTGAGACAGTAAGTTGATCTCGGAAAGTTTTTTTATTAATTTATCGTGTCAATACGACCTTGAGATCCTTCCAGAAATTTTTAGAAAAAAGTGTATTAAAGTTTAACTTTGTTTCCTATTTATTCTGTTGTTGATCAAATAATTCTCGACTACATTATGGCAGGCGGTAAGAAGCAAAAAGGTTCCGCTCCTAGTCTTGAGAGTTTATACCAACAGAAAAACACAATATTAGGCAACGTGGCAAGAATAAGGCGTTCGATTAAAGAAAAAACAATTTCGTTTAATCAGAATGAGTTGCAGCGTAGGTTAGAAATTATAAATTGCTATATTGAGGACGCTATGGATATCCAGTCAGAGATAGATATTTTAGATCCATCAAATGATGAAAGGTCCGATCTGGAAAACCTATGCGTTTCCACTAAGAGTATGCTTTTGGGGTATTTAACGCCAAGGCAAAACAGTTTTGCAGAAACCACTTTAGGTTTCCAGCCCCATCATAACCGACTTCCAAATATGAAGTTGCCGAAATTCAACGGAAAATATTCCGAATATAAAAACTTTATAAGTTTATTCGAGAGTTTGGTTGATAGTGACTGAAATTGAAAAATTCAACCATTTGATATCATGTTTGTCAGATGAAGCTCTAGGCACAGTTAAAGCCTATCAAATAAGTGAGCAAAATTATTCCAAGGTGTTGCAAAGTTTAAAAAGAGTTTATGACAATCCCTGTCTGATATTTTTCGATAATATCACTAAATTATTTGAATTACCGCAAATGTCTAAACCATCGGCAACAGCCTTGAGGTGCATGATCGATACGGTTTCGGCCATATATGGGTCACTTTTGTCAATTGGCGACGACAAAGCAATTACTAATGCGATAATAATTCACTAAGTAATGACAAAAGTAGATCCGAGCACTAGATTAAAATGGGAAGAGCAACTTGATTACGAAAAGTTGCCCCTATGGAGTGATTGCGAAGCAGCTTTAAACAAAAGGTACCAGCATATTTCTGCTGAAGAGGCTTCAAGTTCAAGATTTAAGCCTACTTCCAATTTTGCAAAGAAAAATGAAACGTTTTCTAAAAATAAATCCAAGTCTTCATTTGTTAGCCAACCTAATACTCAACAAGAGGCAGTGAAATGTTTGTTTTGTGCATCTGCTCAACATTATTTATCTAATTGTCCTTCATTCTCAGCAGTGCCTGTACAACAAAGATTTGACTTTGTTAAGGGCGTTCCTGCCTATATTAATTGTTTAAAGAAAGGTCATACTGTGACGAAATGTAAATCGTCAAAGTGTAGAGTTTGTAGTCGCTCACATCACACGTTACTACACGTTTATGCTGCAAATAATGCACAGCCAGTACGTGAAAGTAGTTCTGATCCTGATAGACCTTCAACTTCGAGGGCTTCTGTTAACCATTCGTCTTCAAACAAGGACAATGTTATTTTGGCGACCGCATTGGTTAACATTAGAAATAAATCTGGTCAATATGTTTTGGCTAGGGCCTTATTGGACTCCGGTTCACAAATAAACTTTGTAACTGAGGAACTATCTCAGCGGCTACAACTCCGAAAAGAAGAAAGAAATCTCAGTTTACTTGGTATAGGTAGAACTAATTCTTCCGCCAAATTTAAGCTACAGGCAACAATAAGATCTCGAATGAATTCACATGAATTTTCGTCAGAATTCTGGATTCTTCGATCGATTTCAAATTATCAACCAGATCATAAAATTTCGACAAATGGTTGGAACTTGCCTTCTAATATAGAATTAGCTGATCCATATTTTAATAAACCGCAGAAAATAGATATGTTGATCGGCGCTGCGATCTTCTTTGAGTTATTATGCGTTGGTCAAATTAAACAGAATCCTAACAGTCCGACACTTCAGAAAACTCTTCTAGGATGGATTGTTTCGGGAAAATATAAGGAGCCAAGAAATACTAACAATAACGAGGAAGATTCACTTGACTTAGTGGTCCGTAGATTCTGGGAGTTAGAAGAAATGCCTAAAGGGGCAAATATTCTTTCGGT
Source organism: Pollenia amentaria (assembly GCA_943735925.1). Taxonomy (NCBI): domain Eukaryota; kingdom Metazoa; phylum Arthropoda; class Insecta; order Diptera; family Polleniidae; genus Pollenia; species Pollenia amentaria. Next base: position 83,756,083 of record OX031007.1, on the reverse strand, counting down.
AGAGCATCAAAAATGCGAAGAAAGTTTTCTGAGTTCTATTCAACGACTACCCTCAGGAAAATTTAAAGTGGCGCTACCTTTCAAAGCGAATCCAAATACTTTGGGTCTTTCATTTGAAACCGCAAAAAGACGATTTTTATCATTAGAACGTAGACTGTCAAAAGAACCACAAATGAAAGAGAAGTATAACTCCTTTATGAAGGAATACATTAACTTGGGTCATATGTCTATTACAGATAACAAATTCCCCAATACACCACATTATTTTATTCCGCATCAATGTGTATTACGTCCACAGAGTTCTACTACCAAACTAAGGGTAGTTTTCGATGCTTCTTGTAAAACGTCAACTCAAATTTCTCTTAATGATCTACTAATGATCGGTCCTACTGTTCAAGAGGAATTATATTCTACGCTTATTCGTTTTCGAATGCATAAATACGCCATAACGGCTGACATTGAAAAAATGTACCGTCAAGTTATAATTGACGAGGCCGACAGAAATTTCCAATTAGTATTATGGCGAGAAAATCAATCGAAAAATATTGAAATATACAAGTTGAACACAGTGACTTATGGCACCTCATCGGCTCCGTTTTTGGCAATACGGTGCTTTTCGTATTTAAGTGAATTGTTTGAAAAGACGTTACCTATCGGGTCTAACGTAATAAAAACAGAATTCTACGTCGATGATTTATTAACTGGCGCCGATTCAATAGAAGAGCTTGATGTAATAAGAAATCAAGTCACTAAAATATTACAATCGGCAGGATTCAACCTTACTAAGTGGTTTTCAAATCATGTCGGTCAAACTGATCTCGTAATGACGGAAAAGTCTGTTCAAATAGATCCGGATCTCACGAAGACATTAGGCACTTATTGGCGTCCGAAGAGTGATGTATTTAAATACCACTTGGATGATTCATTTCTGAATTTAAGGGCAACAAAACGGAATATATTATCCGTTTCGGCTAGGCTATTTGATCCGCTCGGACTTTTGTGCCCATTGGTTATAAAGGCGAAGGTTCTTCTGCAAGAACTATGGCTAATAAAGCTAGATTGGGATGAATCAATCCCTACACGTCTGGATACTTCTTGGTTGAATTTCAAGTCCAATTTATTAAAAATTGATACTTTAGAGATCCCGAGATATGTTTTAACCAATACTAAAAATAAATGTCAAATTCATGGGTTTTCTGATGCTTCTATGCGTGCGTATGGCTGCTGCATATATATCCGGAGTAGAGCTTCTGCTAAAATTTCATGCCGATTACTAACGGCTAAATCGAAAGTTGCTCCTCTGAAGACAAAGTCACTTCCCAGACTTGAGTTATGTGCAGCGCATTTGCTAGCCAAGTTATGGTCTAAGCTAAAACCTATGATTTCGTTTGAGATAGAAAATATAACATTTTGGACGGATTCAGAAATAACATTGCACTGGATTCAAACTCATCCATCGACTCTAGCGACATTTGTATCAAATCGAGTTTCGGAAATTCAAGATATATCCACAAATATCACTTGGCGTCATGTTCCAACTAAGGAAAATCCAGCTGATATTGTTTCTAGAGGATGTAATGTTGATGAGTTAGTAGATTCTATTTGGTTCGACGGCCCAAGATTTTTACTTAATGAAAGTGACAAGTGGCCCGTTAACAAACATGTAGAATTGTCAGTCGAACAAGAATCGCTTGAGAAGAGGAAAACTAACGTGTTTTTTGCTGTAGAGGAAAATGAAAAAAACTATATATTAAAAGTGATTGAAAAATATTCATCATATACTAAAATGATTCGAGTATTCACTTATGTTTTTCGTTTTCTCGATATCGCTCGTGGAAATAAATGCCGCAATTTGGGTATACCTACAGCGAAAGAAATTAATTGGACTTTTCTTCAGCTTATTGAATTTAACCAAAAATTCGAATACACCGAAGAGTTGAGAAAGTTAAGCAAATCACAAGTTTTGCCTTCTAATTTACAAAAATTGAGTCCATTTGTCCATCAATTTAGAGACGAACATCGCTCAATTTCATTACTTAGGGTCGGCGGCAGATTGCTAAATGCACCAATTGCATATGACGCAAAATTTCCTCTTTTAATGAAAAGAAAATCTCATTTTATGGCACTTTATTTGCGACACTTACATTTAGAAAACTGTCATGCTGGAGCTAAGGCGCTAGTAGCCATTTTGCGAGACAAAATTTGGCTAATTAATGCTCGCGAAGAATGTTCAAAAGTGGTTCGCAAGTGCCTTCATTGCTTTTTGTATAAACCAAAGTTAATGAATCAGATAATGGGGAATTTGCCTGCCGATAGGGTGAGAGCTCTACGCCCATTTAAAGTGTGTGGTGTAGATTTTTGCGGCCCAGTTAATATAACGCTGAAAATTCGTGGCCGTCCACCCGTTAAAATGTATATAGCTATATTTGTGTGTTTTACTTCAAAGGCTGTACATATTGAACTGGTTTCTGATCTCTCTTCCAATTCTTTTATTCTCTGTCTTCAAAGGTTCATCGGCAGACGTGGGCTCCCAGAGCGTGTTTACTGCGACAACGCAACCAATTTTGTCGGTGCCAGCAGAGAGCTGCAGCAGCTACGAGAAGCGATGGACACCAGTGCCGGAGAGCTACAAGCGTATGCTGCCAACAGAGGGGTCAACTTTATGTTCATTCCGCCGCGGGCTCCACATTTCGGCGGCCTGTGGGAAGCAGCCGTCAAATCTGCCAAGGGACTGCTCGTCAAAACCGTGGGCACGGTGGTACTAAACCAAGAAGAAATGCAGACAGTCCTAGTACAAGTGGAGGCGGTATTGAACTCCAGGCCAATCGTTTCAGTCAGCAACAACCCGAACGACGGCGAGGCGTTAACTCCAGGGCATCTGCTAATCGGCGAGAACTTACTAGCGCTGCCGCTAGAATTGCCTCGAGAAGAAGTGGACAGGCTGAGGTTCTACAAGAGATGGCGGCTTACCTGCGCTCTCAAGCAGACGTTCTGGCAGTCTTGGGAGAGAGACTACGTCCGCAGCCTCCAAGCCAAAACCAAGTGGGCAGAAGAAGAGCCAGATCTCGCCGTCGGCAAGCTCGTCGTCGTTCACGAGGACAACATGCCACCCATGCAGTGGCTGACCGGCCGAGTTCAGGAGGTAACCCCAGGCGCAGACGGCAAAGTGAGAGTGGCGTTAGTGAAGACTAAGAACGGGCTTTTGAAGAGGGCGATTCACAAATTGGCGCTGCTTCCAATTGATTGAAGACTGCAGGTCCTTCAATGGGGCCGGTGTTTCGCCAGAACAGCTTTTTGAATTTTATTTTTCTTTTGGTTGAATTTTGTTTTATTTAATTTTGAATTTTTTTTAATGAATTAATTATTTTAAACCACTGTTAACTTAAAATCTAAATTTTAACGTCAAACAGCTTGGGAAATTATTTCCCAACTGTTATATTGTCAAATTGTAAGAACCATTTTTAGAATAAAATTAATTCTGTATTAATATTGAAAGCCACCGGTAGTGTATTATTTGTCGAGTGCGATTTTACGTTTTTAAAAGAATTTTATAAAAACAACCCCAAAAACAATTGTGAAATTTTAAATTTAACACGCCTTAAAAAATATTAAGGAAAAACAGTAATCAAATACAGAACAGCATTGCTTCAGCTAAGAACCACATATTACACTCAAATATACAAGTACTTACATCTGACGAAATCATGACTTATAACATTGACTTTTACAAACTTCAACTTATAAAACTAGACGTTATGTACTACAAAGACGATTTATTAGTGATTGCCCTAAAAATACCTTTAAATTCTCATACCACTGATTTAAGGGCAATATTCCCAATGCCAAATTCAAACTTTTATGAAATAGATGATAATATAGAATATTTTGTAAATTTTGTACACAAACACAAACTAGTAGTAAACTGCAAGTTAAGGCAAAACAAAAAATTTCAAACATTAAATGTCGATGATGAAACAATAATAATAAAAATACCATAAGCAAAAAATTAATTCGAAATTGTGACGATAGGGAATTTATTTTAAATGGAAATTTTTTAATATCCTATTATAATTGTGAAATCCAAATTGATAATTATGTATATCTTAACAAAAATTAAATGACATTTGACAAATTTAACGATGAAACCATCGTTTCAGAATATACCATATGAAAACAATTATCAAAATATAAAAGAAATAAAAATATAAGCTATGGAATAAGTTTTTCAATAATAATCAAAATTATTATTATAATTATTGTACTGACTTGTTTTCGGAAGAAAAATCAAGTAAAAATTAATATAAATGAACCCTCTCCTAAATAAAAGAAATTGAAAAAAAATATGATATAGAAGAATAAATAATTAAATTCAGGAGAATTTTTTAACAAAGGATAGAAAAGCTTTATGTATATATTTGAATATCATACATAATGTTACGAAAATAGATTTGTCTAAGAATTATTTATGGTTTTATTTATAAGTTATCTTGTAAATTATAGTTTTATGTCATATAAGTTACTATTTTTATGAACGCCACTGTAACAAAATTTTCTAGCAATTGTAGTTGTAGACTTTAGATTTAAAATAATTCGAACATAATTTTCTAGAAACTACTAGACGGTTCTTGAACCAACTAGGAATAGTTTTGAACTATAAATACATGCTAACTAGTGTTTTTTTATTCCCGCACTTTTTGGATTCCCGGGAAAGCGGGAAATAAATATCAAATTCCCGGGTTCCCGGGATTCCCGCCCAAATTTTTTTTATTTATTTATTTACTTATTTCTCCAAAGCAACTAATATTTCATACTGGCTATTAGGCTTAAAATAATTAAATCTAGTATCTATTATATAACAAAAATGTAAAAAATTTAAGATTCAAGTAATTTTAAGACACTTAAGAGGTTATTTTGATGCCAATAGGATCATAGAAATCAATATACGTATGTATATACATTGTCAAATTCAGATCTCATTTGCATAATTAGAATGAAAGTATTGAAGTCTTAGTGGAATAACATTTCTGAAAGGGCGATAAGGAACCGAATGCACAACATTACGAAATAGGAATTCTGAAACAATTTTACCGTTTAACAAATTCAGCAGGAAGGAGAAATGTTATTTACTATATATATTTAATAACTTTTTTTTACAATGTTATAACCCTTAATCAGCAGTGGTATACTAAGTATACTATACTATACTAAGTTTGTCATTCCATGTGAATCCTATTTTTAATATTATTGTGAATCCTTCATTAATTCTTAGCCCATTTCGTCATATGTGTGTCAAATTGTTTCTAGATCTTCTAGGCTGTTTGGGAGTGAATTCCAGTATAATCGCTTTAGTGGAACTACCTCCCTAAAAACTCCACAAAAACTAACATAAATTTGTGGCGAAATGCATCTTTTTTCATTAAATTTCCACAAATTCGTTTTATAAGGCACCAAATTTCGTGAATGTCGGTCCATAATTTACCTACGGCTCTTGTGGTGCAATTTAGCATATTCTACTTTCATAACCATATTCTACTTTCTTGAAATGCCGCATATAAAGCACAATATAGGAAAACACTTTACTACGCTCTTAGCCCCAAAACCTTATAATATCATTGTAAAATTTACACTTCAGTGTGCTAAGACAAGAAATAAAATTTCATTAAGATAGCCCTATAATTATCATAGGTCCTATTTAAGCCCTTCTTAAAAATGAGCTTAATATGCCTTAAACTGTAGTAAATTTAAATATTGTGGTGAAATTAAGTTGGATTAAACTACTAAAGACACTAGTCCGACATAGATTTACTAAAGTTTTAAAAAAAGATTAACTTCAAAATTTCCCGGGATTCCCGCAATTTATTCCCGGGAAACCGGGAATTGAAAACAATTGAAAATCTCGGGAATTCCCGGGACGGGAAATCCCGGGAACAAACTCTTATGCTAACTCATAAAAGTTTAGTTTAGTTTGATGGGAGACATTAAACGGTTCAGATCGTTACCTACAATAGTGGTTAAATTTTGTGAACATTATAATTAATTTCAATAAAGTTTGTTAAGTTGAATTCGTGTGTGCATCAATTTTAATTTACAATTAAAAGAACTCAAAGGTTTATTAGAAAGGAAATAAACCTTAACGCGTTTTATTAAGTAAAAACGTAACAATATTGACATAATAGAAAACAAAAACAAAGTCATTAGTATCACAAATATTGTTCTAGGCTCATTTCTGATCACCATTTTGATACTATTTACCATAAAAAAATTATATATAGAAGTCTATTGCACCACAACAAGAGGAAAATGAACTCAAATTATCCAGCCTGGCAATCGATGGTCTTAACAAATTTTTTCACACACAGCCCCCTTCAAACGAGGACGTTTGAAACTTGAAAGGGGATGTATTAACGCTTACATAGCATACAATTTGCCAAATTCCCAGACAGAAAAATATAAAATTTAAACAAATTCCAACGGCTCAGGTTACAGCAAACGTTTCCACAGAAAATGCAGGCGCGTGGACGACGCACAGAGGAGTATTTGGCCTGAAAAGCTGGCCAAAAAGGCAAAACTGAATTTTAAGAAATCTTAAGAACTAAGTACGCAGCGTGACAGACAACAATATTTTACATTATATTGTAAATTTTGAAGACTTCTAGTTGCGATTTGTAGCTCTGAGACCCTGCTAAAGTCAGGAAAGTGAAGAAAATTGTATGAGATTTAAATGTTTTTTTCGGTTTCTGGTTGTTTATTTGATATTTTTTTTGCGGCTAAACGAATAAAGGTTTAACAAAGATTATTTTTTTCGCTGAAAGGTTTGATCAAAAGTTATTTAAAAAAGAAAAAAAAATTAAAATATGTTGAAACAATTCGTTCAAAAGCTAAAAAAAACAAATTATACACTTTTTTTTGCAAAAAACGGAAAAGAAGAGGTTTTTAAAAGTGAGGTTAGCATGTCTACAAATTATATTTGATACCACAATAAAATTTGGAATCTCTAATTTTAGAAACCAAAAAAAAAAGTGTGCGCAAGTTTGCGCCATTATTTTTGACGATTTTTTTAAATTTTCACATTTCTTCTATTTTTGCTCATCGGGCACTTTTTCTTATACCTTTTTATCGTCATAAACTTTTATGTATTTTGAATTATTGATTTCAACTGTTATTCACATTACTTTTAACACTTCACAATATTAATACCTGCCTATATGTTATTATAAATTGCAAAAATTCTTAATTATCCATAATAGTTTTAAGGGAATGTCCCCCCACAAATCCCCATAAAAGATATTTTTATATACCTGCTCTACAAAACATTATTTGTTAAAAAAATTAAATATATGTATGAAAAATTTCAAAAATTGTTTCAAAAGATACGCTTTTTAGAATCGATACTTCATCTCTCATATAAACTGCCAATTAAAAAGTGGCAAGCAAGGAGAGAGGAAGATATTCATCCAAAAAAGACTTAAAGACGAGATAGGAATACTTGTAGATGTTCCAAAACCAGGATACGGTAGCACTAATGTAGCCATCATCAAGAAGATTTTTTTCGGACCCAGCAACTGCATCGAAAATCACTGGAATAAATGAAGAATTAATCAACCGCCTGAAAATAATATTGGAAGCAATAACTAGCGGACACCGAATTAATATTGAGAAATTTGAGGAATATGCACATAAGACTGCCGAAATATATGTGCAACTTTACAAATGGCACCCAATGAGTCCTACGATGCACAAGATTCTTATTCATGGCGGTAGTGTTATAAAGCAAGCAATCTTGCCAATTGGACAATTGTCAGAAGAAGCTGCCGAGGCCAGAAATAAGCACTTACGATTATATCGTACGAATTATTCAAGGAAATTCAGCAGAAGCAATACAAATCGAGATGTCTTGAATAGGTTATTTCTGAGCAGTGACCCTTTTGTAAGCTGCAGTACGCAAAGAGAACGGAATAATAAAAAAGCTTTTTCATCAGAAACCATCACACTTCTTCTTCCTGACACCGATGACGCAGCTAATGAGGATACACATACGACATAATAATTAGTAAGGAATTTTTATTAGTTTAACTTTTCCGTTTATAAAGTATTAAATAATATAAAATAAATATAATAAAGCCTTTTTTCATAAAAAAAAATATTGTTTTATAAGACCCTTACAATTTAAAAAAATTTTTTTTTAATTAGACTGTAAATCATATATATGTATGTACATACAGTCTGTCAAGAATGAGTTTAAACCTTTAAAATCAACATTTGTTAATTAAGTTTTGCGAATTATACCCACTTTTATTCCTTAGGAATGTGGCTTTTAGAAAAATCTTAAAAATTTAAACTTTTTGGCTCTTAATTTTTTTTATTGCATTTTGAAAACAAAAAATTTGACGCGTTTTGCATGTAAATTTTTTTTTTCGCCATTAAATTTTTAATAACTCCAAAATAGTAATAGATATAAAATAAATGTGTATGGTTAGTTTAAGCAGAATTTTCCGGTGCATCTTCTGATCCTCCTGCTATTAAAATCGGAGAACAAGTTTTCAAGTTATGGCAAAATATATAAGGCAACCCAACGATTTAGGGGGTGAAGTATGCCACGCCTTTAAAAGAAAATCCTTACGTACAAGAGAAAAACGGAAAACAGATTTGAATTAAGGGCATCAAAATCCATATAGTCCACATACTTTTATTTCTAGGGTAGAGAAAAATTTTTTTGTTGCGCAGTGTAATTTTTTTCAAAATCTGCCACTAGACTTTTTATATCATACTACACCTAAAACTATCAAAAAAAACTAAAACTTTTAATTCAAAAAACACGTTTAATAATTTTGGCCAGCTTTTCAGGCCAAATACTCCTCTGTGCGACGTCAGCATTTTTGTCGCAGTAACATAAGTTAGATATTAAAAAAATAAAAAATTGTAAATCAGTCTTTTAGTTTTTGCCATGAAATAAAGTAAAATAAAATAAACATTTAAAAAGAGCCATCTGCTCAAACAAAACATAAAAATAATTTTTTTTATTAAAAATTAAGGAAGAGGAATTTAAGTTATATACATATATATATTTTTTTTGGTTAGGAAGAAGCATTCAAGGGATGACCCCTTCAAATGCAATGCATTGAGGTGGAACTAGGAAAAAGGTTATGGGAAGGAAGATAGAGGAAGTAGTGTTTGTGAACATTCGACTTGAACTTATTCATGTTGAAAGTGAGAGGGAAGACTTCAGCAGGAAGGTTATTCCACATACGAACAGTCCGGTCAAAAAAACGAATTTTTTCTGTAATGCGTTGTTCGATTTACCGGCCAATCGGCCACAAAAGGATGGGCTCTTGAGGAAAAACGTGCATTACGAACAAAAGTATGTGTTTCGGGAACCAGATCCCTACTTTCGTCAGAACACACGATAAAACCGGCAAATACAACCCACATTGCGAAGGTGCTCAAGGGAGTCAATAGAATTGGATACCCTACTGTCACCAATGAGAACCTTCGCCCTCTCCTGCACGCGGTCTAGAAGCTCCAAAATAGACTTTTAAGCACCGGCCAAACATGCGAGTTGTATTTCATTCGCGGTCGGATAAAGAAGGTATAAATAGTAAGGAGATCAGATGGAGTGAAGAATGTCTTACACTGTTTGTTGTACACAAAAACAAAACTATCAGATTGCAGTGAAGTACAAAATATTTTTATATGGTTTGTATATGTATGTAACTATGTAAATTCAAATATATATATTTATATAAGAAGTAGTTATATGTAACTTATTGTTACGTTTTTACTTAATAAAACGCGATAAGGTTTATTCCCTTTATAATAAACCTTTGAGTTCTTTTAATTGTAAATAAGAATAAATACACACGAATTCAACTTAACAAACTTCATTGAAATTCACAAAATTTAACCACTTTTGTAAGTAACGATCTGAACCGTTTAATGTCTCCAATCAAACTAAACTAAACTTTCATGAGTTAGCCTGTATTTATAGTTCAAAGCTATTCCTAGTTGATTCAAGAACCGTCTAGTATTTTCTAGAAGGTTGTGTTCGAATTATTTTAAAATAAATATAAAGTCTACAATTACAATTGCTAGAAAATTAAGTACAGTGGTGTCATAAAAATAGCAACTAATATGACATAAAACTATAATTTACAAGATAACTTATAACTAAAATCATAAATAATTCTTAGGCAAATCTATTTTCGTAACACTGCCCTCCACTTAAGTCTGTTCGTCCCGAATAGGCTCAGATTCTCCGTTTCCATAATGGGCTAGTCGTTCTAAATGTACTACCATCATTTTTGATCTTGGACTCTTATATTTCTGAATTCGATACACCACGTCATTTAGTTTCTTTATCACCTTATATGGTCCATCCCAGTGAGTCTGCAGCTTGGGAGATAATCCTTTCTTGCGTTGTGGATTAAAAAGTAAAACCAACTGGCCTTCTGTTAAGCATTCCGAATATGCCGCTCGATCGTATCTGGCTTTCATCTTGTCACTGGACAGCTTAATCCGGCTTCGTACGAACTCATGAAGTTCATTAAGGTTATCTTGTTTTTTTGAGGTAGAGACTTTATTATTTTCATCTGTTGGTCCAGGCTTAACGCCAAATTCTAGATCTCCAGGTAGCCTGATCTTTGTTCCAAAGACAATTTTAGCAGGTGTACGATGCGTGAAATTGTGAACAGCTGATCTGTATGCCAACAGAAACTTTGGAATGTGTTCATCCCAGTCCTTCCGATGTGTGCTTACTACTTTACGTAAGTGTTCTTCTAATGTGCGGTTAAATCTTTCAATCATGCCATCGGATTGTGGATGCAAAGGAGTTGTTCTAGTTTTCCTTATACCGTACAATTCACACATTTCTTTGAACACAGCGGATTCAAAATTCCTTCCTTGGTCGGAGTGTAATTCTATTGGAACTCCGTAGCGGCACACCCAGTTATTCACAAATACGTCGACAACGGTTCTGGCTTCTTGATTTGGGATGGCATACACCTCTGGCCACTTACTAAAGTAATCGATGACTACTAGCACATAACGGTTGCCAGAATCACTCACAGGAAAAGGTCCAGCTATATCCATTGCAATTCGCTCAAATGGGGCACCTGAATTGTACTGCTGTAGCGGTCCCCGACTTCTCTTTGCTGGACCTTTTGCGGCAATGCATTGGGTGCAATTTGATATCAAATCAGCCACAGCTTGTTGGCACCCAACCCAGTAGAAACGTTGTTTGAATTTCTTTAGTGTTTTTGTTACGCCAAGATGGCCACCACTAGGACCGTTATGGTATTCATTTAAAACTTCATGTACTTTCGACGACGGCACTACAATAAGGTTCTGAACTGACTTTCCATCGGTACTTTCCCATGTACGGTAAAGGCAGCCGTTTATCAATTGGAGGCTGTTCCATAGGGCCCAATACGCTTTTGTGAGTGGACTTCCGATGAAATTTCGTTTCGAGTCGGCCTTCTGCCTTCTTCTTTGGCCAGTTTTCTGTGCTATTGTCGAGTCTTCGCTGGACTCTATCTGTAATAGGCGAACTTCACAGCTATATTCTTTACCTTCATCTTTAACACAATGCTTGCATTACGGGTTGCAGGGTCGAATTGATAGGGCATCCGCATTTCCATGTTTCACGCCTTTTCTGTGCTTAGTGCTAAAATCGTAACTCTGAAGGCGCTCAATCCATCGGGCTATCTGTCCTTCCGGATTCTTGAATTGAAGCAACCACCTGAGTGCAGAATGGTCTGTTCTTAACTCAAAATGTTGACCATACAAATAATTGTGAAAATGTTTTATGCACTCCAGTACTGCCAGGAGCTCTCTTCGCGTCACGCAGTAGTTCCTCTCGGGCTTTGAAAGTATTCGACTGTAATAGCCTACGACTCGCTCTATGCCATTGACCACTTGGGCAAGCACTCCTCCAATTCCGTATCCGCTCGCATCGGTATCTAGCACAAATTTCTCTCCAGTAATGGGATAAGCCAAAATTGGTGCTGAGCACAATTATGCCTTCAGTCTCTGAAATGCTGCTTCCTGTGCTTCACCCGATGTATTTTTGCGCCTTTTTAGTCAACTCGTGTAAGTTTGCAGCAATATTTGCAAAGTTCGGTACGAAACGCCTGTAGTATGTACATAAGCCTAGAAAACTGCGTAATTCATGTCCCATCCGTTGAAATGCCTTTAGAGTTTACTCGATGTCGCAGGTACTTCACTTCCTTCTGGAACAGTGAACATTTCTTAGCACTTAGCTTAAGTCCTGCCATGGATACACGTTTCAACACTTCTTCCAGGTTTTTCAGGTGTTCATCAAATGTTTTCCCCATGACAATAATGTCGACAAGGTACACCAAACATGTCTTTTGGTGAAGACCTTTTAACACCTGCTCCATTAAACGCTCGAATGTGGCCGGAGCATTGCAGAGTCCAAAGGGCACCACATTAAACTGCCATAAACCATCACTTGCGCTAAACGCAGTTTTCTCCTTATCATTATCTGAAATTTCCACTTGCCAATAACCGCTCCGAAAATTTAATGTAGAAAACCATTCCGTTCCGGCTAACGTGTCCAAGGTATCATCAATTCTAGGCAATGGATAACTATCTTTTTTCGTGACGTCATTATGTTTCCTGTAGTCTACGCAGAATCTGGTACTTCCATCTTTCTTTTTCACTAACACCACCGGTGAGCTCCATGGACTTGATGATGGTTTAATAACTCCGCTCTTTTCCATCTCGCTAACCAGCTCTTTTATTTCATTTTGCTTTGCTAGAGGAATTCTTCTAGGTGCCTGTTTTATTGGCTTAGCGCCGCCGGTATTGATTTCGTGTTTTATTTAATGAACATCAAACTGGGTATTGTAAAAAATGTTATAAAAGCATTGAGCCCAGATGGTGTTGCTTTTACCGAATTGCGCCGAATTTTTCCACGATTAAGCGGCATGAAAGTAAAAGAAGGTATGAACTCTAACTACTTATTAAATTAGATTTATATTTCATATCATAATGTTTTTATTTTGCAGAAGCTCTTAATGGACCGGACATTCGTCGTCTTATGAAGGACCATCAATTTTAGGTTGCATTGAATGATATCGAGCTATTGGCCTGGAATTGTGTGAAATCAGTAATAGAAAATGTATTAGGAAATCATCGGTCTGAAAACTGGCGAATTTTAATCAAAAAAATGCTAACCGCATTTAGAAACTTAAACGTTAGAATGTCATAGAAAATACATTTTTTGCATTACCAGTCCGAAAAATTTAAAGAACAATCACCAGCCGAGTTTGATGAACATGTCGAGAGATTTCACCAAGTAACAGCCAGGCCCGAACACTGGAATAGCGGCAAACAACTTGATTCGCTATTAGGGGATATTTGTTGGAATCTGCAGGAGGAAGAAGAATAAATTTCTAAATAAATACTTTAACTAATTAACAATAAAAATAAATGTTTTGAAATTTAAAGTTTGGTTATTATAAAAAATAAAAAAATTTAATCTTTTCTGAAAAAATCAAAAGTTGTAGACAGACCTTAATCACTTATAGCTTATTTTGTTTGGAACTTTGTTTTTTATACGCGTAGAACCCTAGCCTTAAATTTTGCACATGCAGCGCCTGAGATACCCCTAGACGGGCCAAATGTATGACCAGCGCAACTTTATTTTTCATTCCCATCATTTGTTTCTAAGGCCTAGGATTCACTCCTAGGGGGTTAAAATGTATGACCGACCTCCAATGTTTTTTGTTCTTAACATTTTCTTAAAACATAGTTGCCATATATCTCCACCCCTTAGGGGGCTCCCATATAAATATGGCCGTTTAATGAAAGTCTTAAATTTGGACCGTGCAGCGCCTAGGATGCCCCTAGATGGGTCAAATGTATGACCAACCCCACTTTATTTTTCACCTCAATCATTTATTTCTAACCGCTATCTCCATACCTTAAGGGGGCTTCCATACAAAATGTTCAATGCAGACTAGAAATATATTGAAGAAAAAGTCCCATAAATGCCCAGGAGTTGCCCCTAGGGGGATTAAATGTATAACTGACCTCCATTAGCTTTTTGTTCTTAACATTTTCTCAAATTATACTTCCCATACAAATATTGCGTTTAATGAAATTCTTAAATTAATTAAAATTTGTCGACTTTTGGGAATAAAATCAAAAGTTGCAAACAGATTTTAATCATTTATGGCTTGTTTTGTTTGGAATTTCGTTTTATATACGTCTGCATTAGAAGCATAGCTGCATTTTCCAATTTTTTATGAATTTTTTAACAAACAAAAATTTCGAAATTTTGTTAAAAAAATTATTTTTTTTTCCAAAAAAAAAAAATTATGTTTCTAAAACGACTGCGGATAGTTTAGAAAGCGGATAGAAAGAAGTTTTACTCGCTTAAAGGAAATTTTATTGCGGAATTTCGGTTTTTTAAATTTTTTCAATTAGCAAAAGGGTTTTTGAGTTACGCGAGCATATATTGTGCAACCTCCTCCATTTTCGAAATAACGGTATATCTCGAAAACCAGAGCCAATCCTTAAAAACCGTGGGCACCACTGGATTCAGCGTACCCGAATTATATTAAAACGCTAGATGCCCAGCTTGTCACGAAAAAAAAAGTGTCATTTTCTTGCACAGTGTTATTAATATACACGTATAAAAATGGTTTCATCTCTTATTTTGTTATTATATAAGTAAAATTTATGTTAATGTTCACTTAAGTTAGACTCGTTGCACCCGCAATAATTTGGTGTTGCAGCCGCGATAATTTAAAAAATTAATAATTAATTGTTTATTTTTATTTTGTTTAGGGTTTTTATTTAATGTTTGTTGTTACTTTAATACATTTCAAAATATTAAGGCATAACATATGAAATGTTTAAAATATCATTTGAAAATTTGAAATATCATATGAAAATTTTTGTTAATTAATATAAAGTAAACATATTAAAATGTAGTCTTTTAAAGACTAATTTAATTAAAAATATTTTTTATTTAATTAGGTTAAACTAAAACAGGTGTCTAAATGTTGCGCCCGTGATAATGGAATGTCCCTATAGTTAAAGGATATGAACCGAGAAAATCACAATACAATCGTTCAAATGGTCTGTTTGATATAACTTGACTATCCATGATTGGTCTGGATATTTGGTTTGTGGACTGTATGCTTTTGCATGTGTCACAATTTTTAACGTAAGACTTAATGTAATTTACCATTGATGGCCAGAAATATTTCAATCTTATCCATGGCACGAAGTATTGGTAGGAAGGTAGGTAGGCAGAAAGGCTGGTGTGAAGTCTCCTTCACACCTTCACCCAGAGACCAATATGGTCCATTGTGATGCCTTGTTTAGAGATAAATAGTTGAAAAGTAGGTGAAGAAAACAGCAAAAGCATTAGAAAAGATAAGGATAGATAAGAAAAGGAAGATCGGACCAAACCCGAGAGAAAAGCCTCACTCAACACAACACCAATCCTCCCTATGTGCGGTTAGCTCCCAGTCTCCTGCTGCGTAGCCAGGCCATCTCCATTACGAATCCTATCAGACTCTCGAGCCCACAGCCCGGGATGTCCCCTAATTCGCCTAGGAATCTGCTGCCCAGCCACCTCAGCCTGCTGCACTGTATGTGCTCAATCGTCTCCAGCTCCTCCGGGTCCTCACACAACCCGCACATATCCGACACGTCGGACTCCAACCTCATCGCCATCCTGCCTATCATGCAATGACCCGTGATGATTCCTATTATGGTCCTCACGCAGACCTTACTTCTGCCCAGCAACAACTCGAGTCGGACTTCCTAAGCACCGGCCACAGCGTCCGTGATTCCCGGCAGTCCGATCGGTTCCTCCAGGCCCTATTTGTCGCGCGCAGGATACATTCTCTAATCTTTCCAAAGTAGAAGCCTATTGGAAGCCTTACCGCCTCCATATGA
The DNA here is from genome assembly GCA_943735925.1 of Pollenia amentaria. NCBI lineage: Eukaryota > Metazoa > Arthropoda > Insecta > Diptera > Polleniidae > Pollenia > Pollenia amentaria. Next base: position 83,740,150 of record OX031007.1, on the reverse strand, counting down.
TTAGGATCCTCCATCTCTGAGCCCTGTTTCGCCAACTCATCAGCAATCTCGTTGCCGTTTATGTTGCAGTGACTAGGCATCCAGCACAATCTCCACCAAACACAGCATCCATGCGTAAGAATGGGTCTACCCACCGAAGTGTACAGCCATCCCACTACTGACTGCCGGAGTCCCCAGTTCCTACCTATCGGTGATCTGCAAGCATAGTAGGCATTGAGGTCTCTCTTAAGTCTCTCCTGAGTATTCCTTCCCCACGACAGCTTGCTGTCCAGAAAAACTCCTAGATACTTAGCGTGAATAACTCTGCTGCTGAGCATCAGAGTTATCCATTCGACCAGGAACAGTGGAACGCCTAGATCCACCAATACCTGCCTGATAGCCTCTATCTTCAAATTGTTAAAGGCGCCCTCTATATCCAGGAATACCGCCAAGGTGTATTCCTTGCTTCGCAATTCCCGCTCTACATAACCCACCACATCATGAAGCGCACTCTCAACAGATCTACCCTTAAGATAGCGCCGCTGATGATGCCGGCGTCAATCTTCGTCCTCAGATGTAGATCAATCAGTCTTTCCAACTTCTTCAAAAGAAAAGACGATAAGCTGATTGGTCTAAAATCCTTGGGTTTAGAGTGACCGGTTCTTCCCGCCTTGGGTATGAAAACCACCCTGACCTCCTTCCACCCTTTAGGAATGTACCCCTTCAGCACACAGACCCTAAACAGTTCCACCAACAGCAGGAGTGATGATCTCCCGATATTCTGTAACATCGCCGGAAAGATATCGTCTGGTCCTGCCGATTTGTAAGACCCAAAGGTATTAACCGCCCATGTTACTTTATCCAAGGTGATCATGTCCCCCACCGTCTCCCTCTCCTCACCGCCCGAGCCTGACCCAGAGAAGGGGCTACCACATTCAATCTGTTCCCCCACCCCAGGATCCACACATCCCGGAAAGTGAGTCTCCATTAGCAGACAAAGAGATTCAGAGCTAGATTCCGTCCATGAATTGTCCGGTTTCTGAATAAATCCCGGGACTACAGGGTCCTTGGATAAAATTCTCCTGAACCTGGACGTCTCATTTACAGATTCCACTGACTCGCTTAACTTGACCCACGAGTCCCTTTTCGCCCTCCTAATGTCTCCCTTATATCTATTGTAACTCAATCTGAAGTAACTCCAATCTTCTTCCCTACGCGTATACTTCGCTCTATTAAACAACCTTCTGACAGTGGACCTTTGAGTCCTCAACTCGTCTGTCCACCATCTTGGTTCTGTGCGCCTGCCCGGAAAGTTCAAAGGACAGGATCGCTCATAACTACTAGTCAGTACACCCGTGAAGGTGCTCACCAGTTGCTCTACACCGGTCGAAGTCGACCTCCAATCGTGTGTAACTCTAAGGTTACTTTGCACCAATCTCGAAAAGTTATCCCAATCCGTCCTTCTCGGATTCCTATACGGACACCTTTTCGGCCTCTCAAACATTAGATTAAAGGACAGGCGACTATGGTCAGAGAAGGAAAACCCCAGGTCCACCCTCCAATCCTCCACAAATTCCCTACAGTTCGTCAATGTCATATCTATCACTGCCTCTCTATCCCAAGTTCTGAACGTAGGTGTATTCCCCCTCTTACAGATAAGAAGATTGCTGGCAATAATAAAATCAAACATAGACTCACCTCTTTTGTTGATATCGGCACTTCCCCATTGGGTATGGTGTGCATTGCCGTTACACCTTAGTACCAGCCTCGAGTCACTTCTACCTGAGTACTCCATCAACTTTCGCACTTTTTCACCAGGTGGATCGGTAGCCTCGTATGGCAAGTATACCGATGCTAGTGCCAGGACCGTTTTGTCCTTGGCTTCTCCTGTCACAACCGTGAGGTCTCCATTACTGTAAGAATGAGAAAACATAAATTTATACTCAGTTCTCGCCAAAATACAAGTTCGTACCTTCTCCTCTGTGTGGGGTACGAACAATGTATACCCCGTGACCCTTAATCCTACTACCCGGTTTTTGTTAATCCAGGGCTCTTGAATTAAGGACACGTCCACGTTGTTATCGATGAGGTGGGTTACTAATTCGGTTGAGGCTGCTTCACAGTGGTGCAGGTTTATCTGCACCACTTTCAACCTCTTAGGGTCTATCATTTTTAGGAAACCTAAATTTGATAGACCCCAACCCGAATATTGCAACCCCTCCTATCGATTCCAGCTTTTTAAGAGACTCCCGGTCCACTGCGAACCTGAAGTCTCTTCCCTGGTTCTCTTTACAACCCAGTGAAGCTACCAACTTCCACTGGCTTGTATTGAGTCCCTTGTTCTGGTTGGCCAGTACCCCCAGTATGACCTCCACCGGTTTTATAGGTGGAGGTATCCATACCGTGACTACCGGCCTTAATGGCAACTCAGACGCTAGTATAACGTCCAGACTAGCTTCAGGACAGGAGCTGCCACACTTTCCAATTGCAGACTTTAAAAACTCAAAGGTTTTCTGACTGCCGCAACTGACAGTTTTTACACCTCTTGCCCAGTCAGCCCCTTTGAACGATACTTCGTCTGGCCTTCCTTTGGCACTAAAGATTTCGTCGAGTAGCTTATTCTCTAGCACCTACCATCTCTCGACACTGATCCTGCCATCGGGATCCCTACGATCAATGACAGCCGCTAGAATACCGTCCTTACTCGACGACTCCTTTAGTTTTTTTGACGTGGAGGGGTGGTCCTCTCTGGAGCCAGTCCTCTTATTGATCTCCTTATGTGGATCTTTAAGAGAACTGACCACAGTCTGACCAGTCCTCTTAGCCGCAGGGGATTTCTGGTCATCACCAGACCTCACTCGCTTAACTACCCCCTTTTTGGGGCCCTTAGCAGAGCTCTGTCGATGATCACCCGATATCCTTGCAGATGTTGACTGGTCTGTCCCAGCAACCCTTCCTTTAGTGACTCCTTTTTGGGAGTGACTATCGGAAATTACCGAAAAATTTCCAGCCCTCATCGCACGACTAGTAGTGGGTAAATCGTTCTTAGGCCTAGCTCCCTTAACTGTGACCATACTGTCACGATTAAGAGGGCCAGTCGTTGAACCTTTACCCTCCTTTTTCTTATCCTCTGTTTTATTCGAGGATTCATCAACAGGGGGTGCTGGAGATTTGCTGTCCTTACTGACAACATTTGTATCCCCAGCAGCCCTTGCTGTGTATCCCGCAGGATAGGGAAGCCCTAGGATGGCACCGACAGAGCCGTGAATTCGTTCGAATCTAGCAACGTTCTTTCGGTGTTCCTCAGCAGAAGCCTATCCCGCCCATCGTGCAGTGAGGGGTCTTTCTTAGCTATCTTTTCCAGAAAGGCTAAGGAGGCTCTCACACCACTCTTGGCTTTTTCGTAGCTCGTTCGGCTATCTGACGTGACCTGTTCTGTCGCATCTTGCCGAACAACGAGTTTTGATACACTCGCCAATCCGCTTTCCATTCCGAGTGTGACTCCGGAAGTCGATGGCCCAACCCTATGGCCCTCATCATGAGCCGACATCAGTGTTATTTCGTGCTCATCATCAGAGCCCAGAGTTAGGTCACCGAGTCTTTCTGATGCCCTGTACGAGACGGAGAGTCGATTGGCGAGTCTATCCTGTCCGTCTCTGTCATGACTGTGAGTTCTGTCATTAACTGACTCTCTTGCAGCAGAATATCTCTGTAAATACCCAGCAATTCGGAGTCCGAATCTGACCCCGGACCTGCTGAGCTGACAGAGACATTCCCTGCGCCAACTCCTTCATTTCGTTTTTTAAAGTTTATACTATCCATATTTGGTCCCACGAGTGTGCACGTATACAAAAGGACCTTCTCGGTCAGTGACGGCTTGCAAGGACTAGGCTAGAATTATAACTGACCCTTGCCATCGGCGTCAGAGGGAAGCTGTTCACGACCAGTTTCTTTAACCACTAACTAGCCATTCAGGTCCTCGGCACTGCTATCAACCACCTTGACCTTAAAAGGGGGGATGTAGGGAATAAAAGGGGGAGTAGGTAGGATTATAGGTAATGAGGATGGGATATGGGATGGATAACCCTTGGTCATGCTGGCCTTAAAGCTTATGCTTTCAAACTTGTTTCGGTTAGACTGTACCGAATCAAGTTCCAAGTCATACACTATCGCCGGCATTTAAGCCACCACATCGCGGCAAGATAGTTATCCAGGTGGTGGACGAAGTATTGGAGTTGTGAGCCAATTCAATAACTCTTTTAGTAAGGGACTTTCGGATCCATATTCGCCATATCCGCGTATCCTCTTCGTCCTTAATTCCCTGTCTAAAATTAACACGCCTAAGAACAACGTTATCTGACACTCGAAGATCTGGTAATGATTCTGAATTTTCCAATACAGTATTTTTAATTAAATGATAGTCGTAATCATCGAAATCAGTTGAAGCTAAGTAAAGTTCAGTAATAGGGCATTTACATTACATCGAAATCTAGTAGATTTCATTTGAAAACTTCCTCCAAATCTAGGTCGTTTACACTATACTTGTTTGACATTAGCGAGATTTGGTTTTCACAACAAAAACCGCCGACTAAAAGTTTTTTGTGTAACACATACTTACATATAAAGAAATAGGCATTTAAAAATTTGCATTACATTTTCTTTATAATCAACTTCATTTATTTTATCAATATTAGTTGTCATTTGCATTTTTTTTTTTTTACTATTTTACAAAATTTTTGAATTTTTGTAACAATTTTAACAAGCAGCTATTTTTGTTTTTGTTTTGGTTGTTGTTAAAATGTCATTTTTTTCTTGTACAGGGAAGTAGTTTTTAGTGCTATATGGGGAAAAACATAGTTGCATCAATAAGTACTACTAGGTTTCGAATAGATGTCGTCAAAATCTACTTACGGAGTAGATTTTGTTTTGTACGGGAAATCAAGCCAAAAACAACTAGATTTGGCTCGAAATCTCGAAAGTACTAGATTTCGTTGTAGTGTAAATTGGCTATAAAGTTGTTTGCTAAATCAATTGCCTCTACCTCCATTCTTGATAGACAATCAGCTACTACATTTAACGTTCCTTTTCTGTGTTCTATCTTAAAATCATATCATTGCAGTTTTAAACTCCAACGCGCAAGCCTACCGCTTAGATCTTTCTGCGACATTAGCCACTTAAGCTAAGAATGATCTGTAATTATTCGAAAAAAAAGGTGAAAAATATGTAAATCATGTAATAAAGTGTATTTATTATTACAACGATTTTAATTATTTGGGAACTAATTTTATGTAAATGTAGGGAAGGATATGCGAATAAGAAAAAAAAAATATTTTGCAAGTGTAAAGGTACGGTCAGATATGGCAAACATTTGCCGAAAAACGTCAAATATTTGTTTGCCGTAATGTGACCACAAAATATTTATTTGCGACAAACAGGAAAACAGCTGATTTTGGGCTAATAAATTTGTTTGGTGTCAAACAAAAATGCTTTTAATGTGACCACTCAAAAACAAATATTTGCCTGTATTTTAAGCAAATATTTGTTCTTACAATTATTTTGTAAGAGCAAACAGTAGCAAATAACTGCTGTTGGGAACAACTTAAAAAAAAATATACCACTAAAATCAAATAAAAAAACACAAAGTATTGTAATAATATTTTTGTAAAATTTAACATTTATCTATTTTATTTATTAAAAAAACACATGATTTTTTGTTGTTGTAGCCAAATCGTCGTGCGGTTACTGCCTTGGATCAAAGATAAAAAAGTTATCTAATCTATATACATAAAATTATAACGTTACTGATTCACTCACTGATTCATCATCGCACAGCCTAAACGACTGAAGGTAAAAACTTGAAATTTGGACCAGGGCTAGCTCTCCCCAAATCGATCACAAAGACGGGATTTTTGGAATTCGAATGTTTAGGGGGTAAAAACGGGTAAATTCGGTAACCTTATATCTCTAAAACTAAAATTTCATACTTATCGTTGTTCTTTAGAAAAATAAGCGGACAGGTGTCTGGTACTTTTTGGAAATTCAGCCCTTTAACGGAGTAAACGGGTAAAACCTGTATTTTGGTACTTTTTTGTCACCCCACCTATCTTTTAAACCCATAATAAGAGAAATAAGGGTTATATCACATTTGAAACTTATCTAAAAAATCCAAATACAAATTTTGTACTTTTTCGAAATTCGGAAGTTTAAGGGGTAAAAAGCGTAACTATTTTTGGTACTTTTTTACAAAACATTGTTTTTATTTATTGACATAGACGTATTAAATTATGGGCTCCCACTACAATATTTAAATTTTTTTATGCTTCAATGGGGAGAAAAAAAGTACAAAAAAGGGGAAATAGGGAGAAAACGGGTAAAATCTGTATTTTGGACTTTTTTGTCACCCCATCTATCTTTTAAACCTATAAACATAGAAATAAGGGTTATATCACATTTGAAACTTATCTAAAAAATCCAAATACGAATTTGGTACTTATTCGAAATTCGGACATTTAAGGGGTAAAAACCGTAACTATTTTTGGTACTTTTTTACAAAACATTTTTTTTTAGTCAAAAATTTAATACTTATTGTTGTTCAATAAAAAAAAAATAAGCGGACAGGTGCTTGGTACTTTTTTGAAATTTGGCCTTTTTGAGGAGTAAACGGGTAAAACTTGTATTATTAAACTTTTTTGCTATGCCATCTATCTTTTAAACCAATAAACATTAAAATAAAAACTATATCACATTCATAACGTATCTAAAAAATACAAATAAAAATTTGGTACATTTTCGAAATTCGAACGTTTAAGAGGTGAAAATCGTACCTATTACAAAGTAGCTGGTTAAAACCTAGAAACATAAACTTTGGCGTAATATGTCCACGAAAGAAAAGGAGATGCTAACGAAGTAGCGGGTTAAATGCTAGTTATTGTATAAAACCATTTTTTGAGTAATTACCATTTTAAGATTTCAAAAATGGATTACGAAATATAAAAAGAACACTGAAATCATATATGTATAATCGATTTTAAAGTCAACCTTTCAAAAATGTTTAAGCAATTTTACACGATATTTATTTTGCGGTGGGTTTGTCAGATGTAAAGTCCATATGTAATTTCACATGTCTGTCAAAATTGACAATTACAGAAGGTTAATCATTTTTGCTTTAACACGTTCCTTTTTGGTTTCACCTGACATAACATAAAAACATTCATATTAGCAAACTATTTACTGATTTATATTTATATTCACTTTTTATTGTATTTTAGTTAATTAAAAATTTTGTTTTTTTTTAAGAATATGTGTAAGTAAATAGATTTTAATATATATTTGCCTCCACAAACAGACGACTTGCAAAACAGCTGATGTCAGATGGTTTGCCAGATCAAAATAGAACACGCTCTAATTGAAAGAAATTCCTCTATATTTTCCATCACAATTTGTATAATAGTGTTTTGGCAAATAAATTTATATATTTTGACAGTTTGGTCAAATATTTTGCTTCGGCAAATATTTTTTTAAGTGTGACCATATGGAAAACATGTTTGCTAATATGTGTGTTTGCCGCTATTTGACATCTGTTCGAGCAAACAAATATGAGCAAATAAATGTGCGCAGTGTGACCACAAAATGAAACCTACATTGTTTTGAAAAAAAATTTGCCAAATAAAGGCAAACATATTTGGGGCTAATATTTGCCATATGTGACCGTACCTTAAGTCATGTTATATGCCAGATCTGTTTTTAGACATTGTCAGAAAATAAAAAATTGCGTCTATTTTTATAAATTGGAAAAGTGGAAATATTGTTGTTAGAGCATTAGTAAGAATTATAACTAGTTTATGTTGTTTTAAATTGGTTTCATTGATTTTCATTAAAATTCATTTTAATTTTGCAAAATTCAAATTTTTTTGTATATTTCTTTTCACTCATGCATATCAGGTATAGAAATTTTTTAATACATTGGTGGCTATCTTAAGCTGGTACAGAATCCAAAACCCCATTTTCCATCCCTGATACGTATGTATTTGCAGCGCTGCCAATAGAAAAAAGGGTCTGACAATGATGCCATTGTCAGATGCATATACTTCGCACATCTGACAATAAAAAATAAGCTTCCAACGTCTGACAATGATCGGCCAATGACAACGAAGAGTGTTTCAACGATTGTCATAACAAACACTATTGTTGTCTTACAATGGACTCACTTTGCATTTTCTGACAACGTTGACCAACAACAATTGCCCATTCACACGGTTGTAAGAAATTTTAAAAAGTTTAAATGAGACGTTGCTAAATCTGACTACCGTCTGTAAGAAGCTCTCGAAATACTTTCGACATTTAAAATGTTATCATAATGCAAATTGTGTTCTAAAATCTGTGTGAACATTTGTTATTTATTTTTTTTTTCTTTATATAAGAGAGGGTTGCATCACATTACATTTGGGTATAGCCACTTTAACATGTAAAAAAACAAAAGAGAAAAGATTTCCATCGCTTTCATATCAAACAAATGAATCTTAAATTATTAAATGAATCTAAATATTTTGGGTAAGTCACCATTTTATGGAAAACATAAGACAAAGCAAGCAAAGTAAAATAAACAAACCAATACAATAATTCATTATATACACTCATAGAAAAATACGTCTTCATATTGATGATGCTCTTACATCAGAATTGTTATATCAATGTTATTACAAATGGCATCAATGAGGCAAAAGGTTACATCAATCTAATGACGAACGTGATCATAAAATTTTGCATATTTTATGCTTCATCTATGCTATGACTACAGTGACATCAATTCGACGCCACATTTTGTGCACACTGATAGAAAAGGCGTAATAACGCTGATGTATTTTGTCATCAGTACAGACAAACTGTCATCGGTGCGAGGACATAATATACCATGCTACCAGTGTGATGACAAACTGTCATCAGTGCAATGAAAAACTGACATCAGTGTAATGACAAACTATCATTAGTGCGATGACATAATATATCATGTCGTCATTGTGATGACAAACTGTCATCAGTGCAATTACAAACTGTCATCAGTGCGATTACATTATATATCATGTCATTAGTGTGATGACAAACTGTCATCAGAGCGATCATGGCATAATATTTTATTAACATTATTTTCATGTTTAAATAGTTAAATTAGAAGCAAAAATTACCATATTCAATTTTTTTTTAATTATTTATTTAAATACATCAAATGTTTCAAGTAGAACTAGTACGAAACCCATATCAGGCATGCTGCTGGTGTCTTAAAATTAAGAATACAACAAAGGTGAAACAAACATGTGTAACGGGTAATGAATGATATTTTCTCAATATGACTTAAGGCCAATTACAATGACTCAATTTGCTGACATTTTGTCATCGCACAGATAATATGCTATATAAAACCGACTCCAATTCGTCATATCTGTAATGCCAATGTGTCATCCCATTGATAACATAATTTAAAAATGTGATAATACAAAAAATGTGACATTTTATTTAAAAAAAATGCAATTTGGTGTTCGTTTCTTAAAAATGCTTTGTTCTCTAAAAGGTGTTTTTCCTTAATATTTTTTAAGGAGTTTTAAATTTAATATTTATAATTTTTTTTGGGGTTGTTTTTAAATCTTTCTCAAAAACGTAAAATCGCACTCGAAAATAAAACACTACCGGTCGCTTTCAATAATAATACAGAATTAATTTTATTTTTTAAAAATGGTTCTTACAATTTGACAATATAACAGTTGGGAAATAATTTCCCAAGCTGTTTGACGTTAAAATTTAGATTTTAATATAAAAGTAGTTTAAAATGATTCGAAAATAATTCATTAAAAATAATTCAAAATTAAATAAAACAAAATTCAACCAAAAAAAAAAAAAATAAAATTTAAAAAGCTGTTCTGGCGAAACACCGGCCCCATTGAAGGACCTGCAATCTTCAATCCATTGGAAGCATTTGGTTTTGGCTTGGAGGCTGCGGACGTAATCTCTCTCCCAAGACTGCCAAAACGTCTGCTTGAGAGCGCAGGTAAGCCGCCATCTCTTGCAGAACCTCAGCCTGTCCACTTCTTCTCGAGGCAATTCTAGCGGCAGCGCTAGTAGGCTCTCGCCGATTAACAGGTGCCCTGGAGTTAAAGCTTCACCGTCGTTTGGGTCGTTGCTGACCGGAGCGATTGGTCTGGAGTTCAATACTGCTTCTACTTGTACCAGGACCGTCTGCATCTCCTCTTGGCTCAGTACCACCGTGCCCACGGTTTTGACGAGCAGTCCCTTGGCAGATTTGACGGCTGCTTCCCACAGGCCGCCGAAATGTGGAGCCCGCGGCGGAATGAACACGAACTTGAACCCTCTGTTGGCAGCATACGTCTCTAGCTCTCCGGCATTGGTGTCCATCGCTTCTCGTAGCTGCTGCAGCTCTCGGCTGGCACCGACAAAAATGGTTGCGTTGTCGCAGTAAACACGCTCTGGGAGCCCACGTCTGCCGATGAACCTTTGAAGACAGAGAAAAAAAAATTGGAAGAGAGATCAGAAACCAATTCAATATGTACAGCCTTTGATTTAAAACACACAAATATAGCAATATACATTTTAACGGGTGGACGGCCACGAATTTTCAGCGTTATATTAACTGGGCCGCAAAAATCTACACCACACACTTTAAATGGGCGTAGAGCTCTCACCCTATCGGCGGGAAAATTCCCCATTATCTGATTCATTAACTTTGGTTTATACAGAAAGCAATGAAGGCACTTGCGAACTACTTTTGAACATTCTTCGCGGGCATTTATTAGCCAAATGTTGTCTCGCAAAATGGCTACTAGCGCCTTAGCTCCAGCATGACAGTTTTCTAAATGTAAGTGTCGCAAATAAAGTGCCATAAAATTAGATTTTCTTTTCATTAAAAGGGGAAATTTTGCATCATATGCAATTGGTGCATTTAGCAATCTGCCGCCGACCCTAAGTAAAGAAAATGAGCGATGTTCGTCTTTAAATTGATGGAAAAATGGATTCAATTTTTGTAAATTAGAAGGCAAAACTTGTGATTTGCTTAACTTTCTCAACTCTTCGGTGTATTCCAATTTTTGGTTAAATTCAATAAGCTGAAGAAAAGTCCAATTAATTTCTTTCGCTGTAGGTATACCCAAATTGCGGCATTTATTTCTACGAGCGAAATCGAGAAAACGAAAAACATAAGTGAATACTCGAATCATTTTAGTATATGATGAATATTTTTCAATCACTTTTAATATATAGTTGTTTTCATTTTCCTCTACAGTAAACAACACGTTAGTTTTCCTCTTCTCAAGCGATTCTTGTTCGACTGACAATTCTACATGTTTGTTAACGGGCCACTTGTCACTTTCATTAAGGAAAAATCTTGGGCCGTCGAACCAAATAGAATCAACTAACTCATCAACAGTACATCCTCTAGAAACAATATCAGCTGGATTTTCCTAAGTTGGAACATGACGCCAAGTGATATTTGTGGATAGATCTTGAATTTCCGCAACTCGATTTGATACAAATGTCGCTAGAGTCGATGGATGAGTTTGAATCCAGTGCAATGTTATTTCTAAATCCGTCCAAAATGTTATATTTTCTATCTCAAATGCGCTGCACATAACTCAAGTCTGGAAAGTGACTTTGTCTTCGGAGGAGCAACTTTCGATTTAGCCGTTAGTAATCGGCATGAAATTTTAGCAGAAGTTCTACTCCGGATATATATGCAGCAGCCATACGCACACATAGAAGCATCAGAAAACCCATGCATTTGACATTTATTTTTAGTATTTTTTAAAACATATCTCGGGATCTCTATAGTATCAATTTTTAATAAATTGGACTTGAAATTCAACCAAGAAGTATCCAGACGTGTAGGGATTGATTCATCCCTTTCTAGCTTTATTAGCCATAGTTCTTGCAGAAGAACCTTCGCCTTTATAACCAATGGGCACAAAAGTCCGAGCGGATCAAATAGCCTAGCCGAAACGGATAATATATTCCGTTTTGTTGCCCTTAAATTCAGAAATGAATCATCCAAGTGGTATTTAAATACATCACTCTTCGGACGCCAATAAGTGCCTAATGTCTTCGTGAGATCCGGATCTATTTGAACAGACTTTTCCGTCATTACGAGATCAGTTTGACCGACATGATTTGAAAAACACTTAGTTAGGTTGAATCCTGCCGATTGTAATATTTTAGTGACTTGAGATCTAATTACATCAAGCTCTTCTATTGAATCGGCGCCAGTTAATAAATCATCGACGTAGAAGTCTGTTTTTATTACGTTAGGCCCGATAGGTAACGTTTTTTCAAACAGTTCACTTAAATACGAAAGGCATCGTATTGCCAAAAACGGAGCCGATGAGGTGCCATAAGTCACTGTATTCAACTTGTATATTTCAATATTTTCCGATTAATTTTCTCGCCATAATATTAATTGGAAATTTCTGTCGGCCTAATCAATTATAGCTTGACGGTACATTTTTTCAATGTCAGCCGTTATGGCGTATTTATGCATTCGAAAATGAATAAGCGTAGAATATAATTCCTCTTGAATCGTAGGACCGATCATTAGTAGATCATTAGGAGAAATTTGAGTTGACGTTTTACAAGAAGCATCGAAAACTACCCTACTACTCTGTGGACGTAATACACATTGATGCGGAATAAAATAATGTGGTGTATTGGGGATTTTGTTATCTGTAAGAGACATATGACCCAAGTTAATGTATTCCTTCATAAAGGAGTTATACATCCCTTTCATTTGTGGTTCTTTCTCCAGTCGACGGTCTAATGATAAAAATCGTCTTTTTGCTGTTTCAAATGAAAGACCCAAAGTATTAGGATTCGCTTTGAAAGGTAGCGCCACTTTAAATTTTCCTGAGGGTAGTCGTTGAAAAGAATTCAGAAAACTTTCTTCGCATTTTTGATGCTCTACCCAAAGAATATTTGCCCCTTTAGGCATTTCTTCTGACTCCCAGAATCTACGGACCACTAAGTCAAGTGAATCTTCCTCGTTTTCTTTCAGTGTACTTAAATGGCATACATTATTGTCAGTATTTCTTGGCTTCTTATATTTTCCCGAAACAATCCATCCTAGAAGTGTTTTCTGAAGTGTCGGACTGTTAGGATTCTGTTTAATTTGACCAACGCATAATAACTCAAAGAAGATCTCAGCGCCGATCAACATATCTATTTTCTGCGGTTTATTAAAATATGGATCAGCTAATTCTATATTAGAAGGCAAGTTCCAACCATTTGTCGAAATTTTATGATCTGGTTGATAATTTGAAATCGATCGAAGAATCCAGAATTCTGACGAAAATTCATGTGAATTCATTCGAGATCTTATTGTTGCCTGTAGCTTAAATTTGGCGGAAGAATTAGTTCTACCTATACCAAGTAAACTGAGATTTCTTTCTTTTTTTCGGAGTTGTAGCCGCTGAGATAGTTCCTCAGTTACAAAGTTTATTTGTGAACCGGAGTCCAATAAGGCCCTAGCCAAAACATATTGACCAGATTTATTTCTAATGTTAACCAATGCGGTCGCCAAAATAACATTGTCCTTGTTTGAAAACGAATGATTAACAGCAGCCCTCGAAGTTGAAGGTCTATCAGGATCAGAACTACTTTCATGTACTGGCTGTGCATTATTTGCAGCATAAACGTGTAGTAACGTGTGATGTAAGCGACTACAAACTCGACACTGACGATTTACATTTCGTCACAGTATGACCTTTCTTTAAACAATTAATACAGGCAGGAACGCCCTTAACAAAGTCAAATCTTTGTTGTACAGGCACTGCTGAGAATGAAGGACAATTAGATAAATAATGTTGAGCAGATGCACAAAACAAACATTTCACTGCCTCTTGTTGAGTATTAGGTTGGCTAACAAATGAAAACTTGGATTTATTTTTAGAAAACGTTTCATTTTTCTTTGCAAAATTGGAAGTAGGCTTCAATCTTGAACTCAAGTTGCTCTTCCCATTTTGATCTAGTGCTCGGATCTACTTTTGTCATTACTAAGTGAATTATTATCGCGTTAGTAATTGCTTTGTCGTCGCCAATTAACAAAAGTGCACCTCAAGGCTGTTGCCGATGGGTTAGACATTTGCGGTAAGTCAAATAATTTAGTGATGTTATCGAAAAATATCAGACAGGGATTGTCATAAACTCTTTTTAAACTTTGCAAAGCCTTGGAAATTTTTGCTCACTTATTTGATAGGCTTTAACTGTGCCTAGAGCTTCATCTGACAAACATGATATCAAATGGTTGAACTTTTCAATTTCAGTCAGAGTGGTATCACTATCAACCAAACTCTCGAATAAACTTATAAAGTTTTTATATTCGGAATATTTTCCGCTGAAATTCGGCAACTTCATATTTGGAAGACGGTTATGATGAGGCTGGAAACCTAAAGTGGTTTCTGCAAAGCTGTTTTGCCTTGGCGTTAAATACCCCAAAAGCATACTCTTAGTGGAAACGCATAAGTTTTCCAAATCGGACCTTTCATCATTTGATGGATCTAAAATATCTATCTCTGACTGGATATCCATAGTGTCCGCAATATAGCAATTTATAATTTCTAACCTACGCTGCAACTCATTCTGATTAAACGAAATTGTTTTTTCTTTAATCGAACGCCTTATTCTTGCCACGTTGCCTAATATTGTGTTTTTCTGTTGGTATAAACTCTCAAGACTAGGAGCGGAACCTTTTTGCTTCTTACCGCCTGCCATAATGTAGTCGAGAATTATTTGATCAACAACAGAATAAATAGGAAACAAAATTAAACTTTAATACAATTTTTTCTAGAAATTTCTGGAAAAATCTCAAATAACTTTAGGCGTATTGTCGTATTGACACGATAAATTATAAAAAAAACTTTCCGATATCAACTTACTGTATCAATGCTATTGCAGAAACAACTTTTTAATAGTTCAGAAACTTTTAGGTTTCAACTATTTTTAATTTATAATTTTTTTGCGGTTAAACTGCAATAATTGTAGGGAAACTTTTCAATTGATTTAAAAAAAATGGTTCGCTGGGTTGTGAAGAGTAATTTCAATAATTTTTCTAGATTCACAACATTTTTTAGAAATTTTTGTTAAATAAATATATTTTGTTACTGGCGTTAAAATTATCGCCAAAATGTTTGCTGGGTTGCACCGAAGACAAAAAAAGAAAAAGTTAGAAAAAAAAGACACAGATATATTTATGTATTGTTGTTGGTTGTAAAGACAAGCAAATAGAATTTTAATAATTTATCTTTGTCTTTCTATTTTTCACTAGCTTACCACACACAGCCTCTTGAATCTTTCACTCGCGATCACTTGTCCGTCCGATAATAATTATTTTCCTCGATTTATTTTCACAATCTTTAACGTATGTATATTTTGTTTCATACACGGTTTTTCTTTACTTAAAATTTCTCAATTATTTATCGGATATTTACCTTTATTTAATTAATTATTATTTAGTAATAAATTTGAAATTGTTTTTAATTTATGTACTTAATTCTTTTCTTCTTCTTGTTTGTTTTGTTTATGTTTGTTTTTATTTTATTTGTTGTTTACCATATGATCAATGATGTTGCCATTCAGATCAGTACACACAGTGTTGGTAAACTTATTAATTTATTAGTAACGAGTTCAAAGAAAATAAAACAAAGCAAACGTCAACTAATATAACGAGCGAGTTAAAGAAGAAATGTAAATGCAAGAAAAGGTAACTATTTATTGGAAAAATGTAAATAGTTATTATTTAATAAAATTTTAATTTTGTATTAAGAGAAACCTCAGGAATATGAAAATAGAGAGAACGAACGGTAAGTGATGGCAAAATTGCAGCGAGGATGCGTTTATGGCGGTTTTTTAAACACTTTCACTATATAATTATGTTTTATTAATTTTCTGTTAATGATTATTAACTTGCGAACAATAAAAAGCACTTTTATTTCAATATGTTTGTGTGTTTCACTACTTAGGCGATTGTTAGTAATAAAAATCTCATTAAAAGAACGAATAATTTTGGTGTGGAAAATAAACTTTCGAAAATTAATATTAGTAATTAATTTTTTAAGCTGAATTGCGACAAAGTCTCACACAATTATTTGTTCTTTAATACCTGGTTAGAAGTTTGTTGACGTTCGGCACTTTCCTTTTGGCACAAAATGCAGTTGCAATTAGGCATCTGGATGACTTCGTTCTGCTGTGGTAAGGTTGTTGGGTTTTAAGTTTGTTAAATGGTTAAATGTTTATTGGTTTGTGGCTATGTTGGTTATTTATTTTGCGGGTTGTTGCAATAACGCACACGAAAATTAAACTTATTTACACAAACCGAAACCGAAAGTACGGTAATGGTAAAACCGTGGATTTTAATTTTTTAAAAACAGTCCCTGCTCGGGCGCCAAAATGTTTTTCCTTAATAGTTTTTAAGGAGTTTTAAATTTAATATTTAATAATTTTTTTTGGGGTTGTTTTTAAAACTTTCTCAAAAACGTAAAATCGCACTCGAAAATAATACACTACAGATCGCTTTCAATAATAATACAGAATTAATTTTATTTTTTAAAAATGGTTCTTACAATTTGACAATATAACAGTTGGGAAATAATTTCCCAAACTGTTTGACGTTAAAATTTAGATTTTAATATAAAAGTAGTTTAAAATGATTAATTCATTAAAAAAAAAATTTTAAATTAAATAAAACAAAATTCAACCAAAAGAAAAATAAAATTCAAAAAGCTGTTCTGGCGAAACAGGTGGGTTGTTTTATTCTAAAAAGTGCACCCTTGCTAATTGCATAAAGCATTGCACTTTACGCCCCGTATAAATCGAAAGTTTTGATAATGCCTTGTAATAAGATGGCTTCTGGTTATATATAGGGTTACCAGACGAAGTTGGGAAAAATCGCCTCTAATCAGGACAGTAACATTTTTTCTATTAGTGTCAGTGATATAACATTTAAGTGGATTGAGTGTTATAAAATTGTTTAAAAAAAAAACGTCAAATCAAAAAACCTGAAAAACTTGTGAGCAATTCCATATGAAAACGATCAAAATTGGCAAATTTTTGGACGACCCCTCTCCGATTTTAAAATAAATAGTCTCAATCGATTGCCCAGCAAAAAATAATATACCTACATATTTTTTTTATAGTGACTGGTTTAGTGGTGGTGTACACCACTGTCATGTGACAAAATTGAAGAATTCTTCATAAGGGATCTCATTGAAAGTTGTTTTAAAAACTACTAAAGCGATCGCAACGAGTGATAGCTCGTTGGAAAGGTATTGAATCAGGCTTTAATTGAAAAATAAAATTTTCCTAATTTTTCTTAGAAATTTACCTTTAAATTTTCCCAAGAAAATTAAATTTTCCGATTTTCCACAGAAGCTCCTAAATTTTCCGGCTAATTTTTTTTTTTGATTCCTCATAATTTTTGCTTTAAGAATCAGCAATAAAAAAATGGGCCCCGACTCCTTGTTTGGACAGGAGAAGAGCATTTAAGAGACCACCTTGTTAAAAATACATTTTAAAAATTATTTTACAGTTAAAAATACATTTATGAAGAAAAAATCTTTCTTATTTTGCTGCTTATACTTAATTACAATATTTATTAAAAATTTCAATTGTCTTGGCATCATTATAAAATTAAAGTAACTTTAAATTTAGCACGTCGACAGACGAAGAGTACCGCTTTACATTAATTGACATATCAGAAATATTTGGTATGAAGCAATGAAACTTTTGCGTTCCAGTTATAGTTTTGACATTATTATATCTGTTTTGAATTCGTCGCTCCATGGCATCGTGTTCTTTTTGAGTGCATAAAACTGTGTTAATGGCAATTTCCTTGCTTTGAATCCACGAAAACAAATGTTGTACATTTAAGATCTGGTCATATGGCCTTTGCAAACTTGCCTTAGTCGCCATGCGTTTTAGGGTTCCCCCTAACGCATCGCATGGGCCCTTACCGTGGGACGTCGCGAAAAAGTGCCACTCGACCTTGCAGTTTTGTTCTTCTTCAATTATGCAAAGATTGTAAAAATTTTTTTTATTCTTGTACTGAGAAGCCGCGCCGTCTGAGAAAAACGTTACTTTGTCGATTGCATCGAATTTTGATCTTAAGAATTCAAACAGTTTCATTTGAATTAAATAAACGGACACATAATTATGAGCTACACTCTCCGCGACAACAACAAGGCTTACGGTCTGTAGTTCGTTATCTTCGTTTTTGAAATAAATGCAAAAAGGATGCACCATGCACTGGTCGTTTGCCCAGTGATAAGCCTGAATTTCATCCTGAACGAGAAAAGTGTTATTCTCGGCAAAGTCGCTTATCACAATGAATTCATTTTGGGCTAATTTCTCCTTACTTTCCTTTAGAAATTGCGATTGCATCTCGGATATGACATGGTGCGCTTTCAGTTCATTCAACTTGAATCCGAATTCCTCGATGAATTCCGGAATCTGCTTTACCACGGTCTCAAGGGAACATCTGCTTCTGCTAATTATTCACTGTTTGAAATGCACCTCCTGAATTAACAGCTGTTCAAACTTTTCCGCTAAATATTGCTCTAGCTCGTCAATCTTCGGACAATTGTCGCATTTGGACAGATGACAATTTTCCGTGGGGTATGCGCACAACGACTTCGACAGGAGGTCCCTATATGTTTCAATTTCACCGTGAAATACTTTCAATTTCTTGCATTTAAAGAAAATTAATTTGATGTTTTGATGAAACATGCAAACGCAGACTGAATGCGTTCCGTGCCTGTCTAATGCCAGCACGCATTCTTTTGGTCGTAGGATGGCAAACTTAGAAAATCCCACTTTTTCTGCTGGGTATTTCTCATTGAACTGATGGTATGCTTCGGATAGATTACATAATAATAATCTGCGCTGCTTGTGTACTTTTTCTCCATCTTCACGTGTGATAACATAGTAACGTGTACCTGGGCAGGCGCGGCTGTTGTCATCATTGCAGTAAAAATCTTGAATCAATTTCACCGTTGCTTCGCTGAGGGTCCTTGAGCCAAATTTCTTGGTGGGAGTCGCCAATATGCCCTTCTGTCGAACTAATTCTTTGCTTGTTCTCGCGATGTAAAAAGATGTTTGAAACTGTTCAGAAATCTTGCGTATAGACCATGATTGAGGCAGCACAGATAAAATGAGATATTTCTCCGGAAAAGTGGTCGCTAAATTGAATTTTCTTTTCAACTGCTCAATCATTTGTTTGCCGTCATCAACGTCATCTGCTTGACTGCATTCGTTATCAGAGCCTTCATCAAATATTGTCGCGATTGCACTCATAACCTTGCCTTTTTTCTCTTTCCTGTATGTTTCACTTCGCAACTTTCTTTTTCTAATAGGCGTTTCACCTAAAGTGGTAATAGCCTCATTCAAAGGACTCAAAGACATATTGACCATCGGAATGTCTGCCTCACTATCAGATGAAACATTTTGTTCACTTGTCATTTCACTCTCGGATTGTGGCTGCATTTGTGTCAATGCATTTGCTTGTTGAGACAAATCGATTTTACACTTGGGGCAAATGAATTATGCTTCTTCACCGTATTGTATATTTAATTCATTCATGTATCGCTTCGAAACACCAGTTAATTTTAATACTTTTATCTTTTTCGAACGATGTCCACTCTTGTTAAACGGATTGCAGCAAAATTTATTCATTTTACTTTAAATTGTCTTTACAGCTTCACTCTTTACTTTACAAAAAAAAAACACTTTAACACTTTCACGTTTAGTATTCAGCTTAAATTTGACTCAGAGTGTGTGAAGTATTTATATTTATTTTTTGGTAAAAAATAGGTAAAAAAAATAAGCGATATTTGCTTTTCTTTAATAGGAAAATTTGCGTGAACTACTGGTCATAAAATGTTTTTTAAAAGGGACTTAATTGGTTACTGCCAATAAGCCGACCACAGGTCATAAAATGTTTTGCAAATTTTTTAAATTACCAGGTAATAAATATTTCGCCATATTTATGGAAAATCCGTGTTTTATGACTTGTTTCTGCACGTGTCATTTTAGGCGAAATATTTATTACCTGGTAATTTAAAAAATTTACAAAACATTTTATGACGTGTAGCCTCAGTCGGGTTTGGTGTGCCATTACATGCCACTGCTGCTATTATCCATGGATTTATGGCCGATCTTGTGAAGGCAGGCAGACCATATTCACTACACACTCAACTTGGGGCTCTTAAAAAAAAAATTGATTTTTTCTTCATAAATGTATTTTTAACTGTAAAATAATTTTTAAAATGTATTTTTAACAAGGTGGTCTCTTAAATGCTCTTCTCCTGTCCAAACAAGGAGTCGGGGCCCATTTTTTTATTGCTGATTCTTAAAGCCGGAAAATTTAGGAGCTTCTGTGGAAAATCGGAAAATTTAATTTTCTTGGGAAAATTTAAAGGTAAATTTCTAAGAAAAATTAGGAAAATTTTATTTTTCAATTAAAGCCTGATTTAATACCTTTCCAAAGAGCTATCACTCGTTGCGATCGCTTTAGTAGTTAAAACAACTTTCAATGAGATCCCTTATGAAGAATTCTTCAATTTTGTCACATGACAGTGGTGTACACCACCACTAAACCAGTCACTATAAAAAAAAAAAAAAATATGTAGGTACATTATTTTTTACTGGGCAATCGATTGAGACTATTTATTTTAAAATCGCAGAGGGGTCGTCCAAAAGGTGATCGCTTTCATATGGAATTGCTCTTGTGTTTAATAAATCAGCAATCTGGCAAAGGTATTTGCTTTTTTTTTTTTTTTTTTTTTTTTTTTTTTTTTTTTTACATTTATACATACTTATTTTTTATTTACTTATTTATTCATTCTTTAATTTATCACATTCATCCTTAATTTAACTAAAAACCCGCGAAGCCTTGTGGCTTGTCTGCAGGTAAATACTATATAGGATTATATGAGAGCTTATTTAATTTTCATATTTAATATTTATGTATATATATAAAATAGATAATAAATAAATTAGTGGTATTATTATTGGGACATTAAAACAAATTTTTTATAAAGTTTTCTTAACTTTGACTTATCTGCTGAATTCAATAGTTGTGTTGGCATTTCATTGTAGATGTTAGGAAGTATAACTTTCAAGGTTCTATCACCATAGCTGTTCTTTGTTTTTTTAATTTTAAATCGACCGTCTGAACGAAGCCGTGTATTGTATCGATGGTTTATTGGTTGTAGGAGCCGGGAGTCGCTTAGATCAGTCAGTATTGTTAGTCGATATATATTTTTCACGTTAAGCACATTTAGTAGGCGTGGCAGGTTTTTTGATATATGGTTGCTTCTTATTGTAGAGTTATTATGAGTATTGTGTGTGTATGAGTTTCCGACGTTGAGATCATTTGCATTATTGAATACATTATTATTTGCTATATTTAAACGAAGGTTGGGGTTGCTGTTTGTATTTTCTTGTTTTTGGTATAGTATTTTGAGCAATTGATTTTGGGACTGCTGGAGATTCTTACAGTGGGAAGAGTTTCCCTAGGCCGCTATGCCGTGACGTATATAAGATTCAGCTAGCGAGAAGTAGACTTGGCGGAGTACGGTGCTTGTTGCCGCGTATCTTAGGTGGTATAGGGAGTAGGCAGCTTTCCGCAGTTTCTTTCGTACCTCCTGTATATGGACTTTCCATTTGAACGTACTATCCACATAAACACCTAAGTATTTATAAGTGTTTACTAATTCAATAGTGGTGTTGCATTGGTCGTTAATGTTGCTAATTTTGTGGTGTATGCAATTTATGTCGTGGTATTTGAGTTTAATGCTTATTTGTTTAAGATGTGGTTGTTTAATATGCATTAGTTTTGTTTTGGATGCATTGATGACTAGACCGTTATCATGGCACCATTTTGATGCGTTGTCTAGTTGCTTTTGCATGATTTTTGTGGCCGTTTCAATATTTTTGTTTTTAACCACGATTGCCGTATCATCGGCATATGCATATGTTTTGCAGTTTTGCAGGGCGTTAAGTAAGCCGTTTGCGTATATTAAATATAATAGAGGACCTAGTTTGGATCCCTGTGGAACTCCGTGTTTTGATTCGGTTTCATCACTAAATTTGTTCATTATTTTAACACAATATGTTCGGAGTTTGAGGTAGTCTGCAAACCAGGACAAACCATTACCTCTTATTCCATTTCTTTCTAATATAGAAAGAAGTTTTACATGTGATAAGGTATCAAATGCCTTACTAAAATCAATAAATAAAACTAGACACTGCTCGCCCTTACTGAGGGCTCCATTAATTTCATCAGAAAATTTACCAAGTAGCTGATTTATGTTTTTTTCTTTTTGAAACCCGAATTGGCTTGGGTGTATTATTTTATACTTTTTTAAAAATATTAAAAGTCTTTTTACAACAATTTCTTCTAACACCTTTTCTATCACGGATAATATGGATATTGGTCTATAATTGTTCACGTCATCTTTTTTTCCACTCTTGTATACGGGCCTAATCACTGATGTTTTTAATAGCTTCGGTATGGTTGCAAAGCTGATACTTTGATTTATTATATTTGTAATTACTGGTGTCAATATTAAAGCGTTATGTCTTACATCCTTGGGTCTGATTCCATCAATACCTGCGCCTTTGTTTTTCTTTAGATTAATCAGAATATTGAAAACTTCTTCTGCATTCGTTTGCTCAATATACATCGAATTTGGCACCGTTAATTCTGGATGGTTGATTCTTTTAATGTCACATGAGTGAGTTATTTTTAACACATTTTGATTAAAGTTAGTTGCAAAATTTGCTAATATATTGCCAATATCTTGATTTTTGAAGTTTTTGATGATTATATAATCTATGTTATTTAATGTCTTGCCGTTTATTTCATTTATGAGTTGCCAAGTTACTCGCGGATTGGTACGATTTTCAAAAAATTTTTGCCTGTAGTAATTATTTTTCTCATATATTATTCTTTTATTTGTTAAGTTTCTAAATTTCTTGTAATCATGTTCATACCTTATATTTGTTTTGTGTTTTAGCCATTTTTTGTTCACAACACTTTACTATATCGTCATTAATCCATGGATTGGTAGATCGTTTTTTTTGTAAATTTTTTCTTCAC
Source organism: Pollenia amentaria (assembly GCA_943735925.1). Classification (NCBI taxonomy): domain Eukaryota; kingdom Metazoa; phylum Arthropoda; class Insecta; order Diptera; family Polleniidae; genus Pollenia; species Pollenia amentaria. The sequence goes on along the minus strand of OX031007.1, from coordinate 83,717,028 downwards.
TTCTGATTTTTCATATATTTCACTGAATTTTTTATAAATATTATTAAAGGTATTATTAATGTTGTTTTGGACGATTAAACTGTTCCAATTTGTCTTCTGTATGAGCTTGTTTACTTTATATGTACTTGTGTATGTGTCTTCCTGGAAACATGTTGGAGACCTCTGATGATTGTTGTTATTGTGCGCTTCGACATGTTCGATGCAACAGATGGTCGCAAAGTGGTCAGAGATTGTAGTTTTAATTACAGCAGCGGTAACTGAAGTTTGAGCTCCTACTGTCTTTACGATGCAGTGATCGATACATGTTTGTGTGTTTTTGTTTATATCGATGCGTGCTGGTTCATTTATTAAGCTTTGCAATCCATTTGACATGAGCATGTCGGTATAACTTGATACGACATTACTTTCTTTAAGTATGTTAATATTCATATCACCCACGATTACTATGTTTTGTTTTGTTTTAATATGTTTTAAGGTTTGTTCCAGTTCTTTTATAAATGTATTGCTATTATTATTTGGTGGTCGATAGATAGCCATGAATGAGAGGGGTTTGTTGTTTATTTCTAATTCTAGTTGTATCATTTCAAATGAAATTGTGTTTGAATAGAGTTGCGTGTAATTAATATTTTCTTTTGCATATACAACTATACAACCACCTTTGCGTTTTTCCCTGTTTAAGAAAGTAGAATTAAAACCACGGATGTTATAGAAACAATTTTCTTCATTTGTGATATTTGTTTCAACAAGCACTATGAAACATATTTTATCAATAATATTATTTATGGTAGTTAAAAAGGTGTGAAAATGTTTTCTCAGAGAACGAATATTCAAGCATATGATTGAAAAGGGATAACTTAATTGTTTATTATTAAGATCGTTAAACGAATTTAAAATTAATTTTTTAGGGGTATTCATTATTATGGTGATATTTGCGTTTGATTTGTTTTTTTTTTTTGATTTATTATTATTATTTTTATTATTAGTTAAATCATGTTTATAAATTCAATATCGGCGTTATTGTTAATCACTATTAGCGATGACGTTTCATTTCTTTTAGCACATATAGTTCCATTTCGAACCCAAACGAATTTCCAACCGCATTCCTTAGCTTTGGTTTTTGCGTTCCACAACAAGCGACGATTATATGCCGTGAGCTGGTCATTAATATATATGAACCTATTAATGTTGTTATCTTTGTTCACTATACTTGCATCAATTCTGTGCCGTTGTATTTTGCTCATGAATTCTTTTTTTTTGTTCAGGGTTGTAAACTCGACAATTGTTTTATTTGCAGCTTTTTTAACGCGGTAGGCATTATTAATATCTTGGTTGTTGATTTCGATATCTAAGCTCGCTGCAATCATTAATATTATTTCATTTGCACTTAAATCAGGGTCAGAAATGTTTTTTATTTCAATATTATTCTTTAATAATGATTGATCTATTTTATTTAGTTTTGTATCCATCTCATCTATTTTTTTTTCTTGCTTAACTTCTCTTTCATATATGTCGCTAATTTGGCTGGAAAGTGTTGCCACAGACGATGCCATTGCTTTAATAGAGTTTTTAAGTTCATCTATTATGCTCGAATTTTGCGCATTATTTACACTAATCGTATTATTTAAGTTTAGGATTGACGTTTTCAAATCTTTCAGCTCCGATTGCACTGAAACCAAACCAGAGTTTAATGAGTTTAAAGTTAGGGTATCCTTAAATTTTTTGCTGACACTACTTTCTTCTTCATCTTCTCTTTGTTTTTTTTGCTGGGTTGTGTCTTCAGACACAGCGGTTTGATATACGTTGTTTGATTCTGACCTGGTTCGTACTTTACAATAATGACATCTCCACTCCATTTTCTTGTCCCCAACCAGGTTGTCGTAGGTCTTCTCATTTAGTGCGCAACATGGGTTGAAGTGATATTTAGATGTGCATTTAAAACATGTTACGAACTTATCTGTTTTTATGTCGGAGTTGCATTGATTACAAGTATTACTTTCGGTTATTGAACTCATTGCTGTTTTTTGTTTTTATTTTGTTATTACTTATGTATTTTATGTTTGTTTATGTAAATACAATACGATTTTATTTTTTATATTTATTTTAAGGGATTTTGATTTTGGCTTATTATTTCACTAGAAAAACTTCTTTAAGCAAAGTTTGTTTTTATTTTTTCTTATCGCACTAGATAGCGATTTTTTAGGTCTATGTTCCCGATGTTTTTAATTATTTTTTCGAATCGTTTATAATAAGTAAAATTACACTTTTGTGGACGATATGTAAAAACACAACCGCTCTCAATAACCGCACATATACTTTATGTATGGACCACACAATTTTCAGATTGTGTGCATCACACAATGACGTACTCACTGACAAACTAGGAACTTGCCACGAAATTTCATTATTGTTTAAATAGGGATGTGATGGGGCAAATCAAAGCCTTTATAAACAAATATGGATGGAAGAATTAGAAGAAGGCAATAGCGATGAAAATTTATTTAGTATTTCTGTAGTACCAATTCAAATGTATTTTATCAATGAGAAAAAAGAGAAATCAATCGTTTATCAAAATCCAACACCTAATTCTCCACGTTATTGTCGTCCTATTAAACTATTATTTGCTAAAGAAACCACTGATTTAATAAATACAGAAGTGCAATATATTAGGGATCAAATTGCAATGTTACGTCCAACGGAGGTTATTTTATTAACAAACAATGTCCAAAAGGTTGTTTATGTTAAACCCAAATTAGTTTTATGTATGGTTGATGGAAAAATATGCACAGCTTTATCAAAGTACAATTCATCACAAATTTGTTATGTTTGTGGAGCTAAACCTTCTGAGATGAATAATTCCTCTGCTCTTTTACAAAAAACATTAGACCCCGAAGTTTTAGAGTTTGGTTTGTCGCCATTACATTCATGGATTAGGTTCATGGAATGTTTACTACACATAGCTTATAGAATGGATATAAGAAACATGGCAAGCAAGAGGCATAGATAATAAACAAAAGCTTCAACAACGAAAACTTTCTATACAAGAAAAGTTTAAATCAAAAATGGGATTGCTTATAGATATGCCAAAGCAGGCGCTTTTTTAGAAATGCCGTAGAATCTGCCGAAATAACTGGTATAGATTTAGAACTCTTAAGGCGATTTCATGTTATTTTGGAATGCTTAGCGTGTGGATATTCAATTAATACGGTAGCTTTTGACCAATATGCAACAGAAACCAGAGAGATTTATTTAAAATTATATCCATGGTATTATATGCCGGTTAGTGTGCACAAAGTTCTTTGGCATGGCAAAATAATTATTCAAAATTGCATCCTCCCCATTGGGCAATTGTCGGAGGAAGCTCAAGAGTCGAGAAATAAAGACACTAGACGCTACAGATTGCAATTTACGCGAAAAATATCTCGGAAAGATACTAACTATGATTTAATAAATAGACTGCTAATATCATCAGATCCATATATATGTAATTTGAGAAAAGCCCCAAGAACAAAGCGAGGACAATTAACTCCAGAAATTTTGAAATTACTGCAAAAAACTGTTATTAATATTGAAGAGTCAGATGATGAATATGATAGCAGCAACTCAGAATAAGTTACTATTACTTTTTATATTATTGTTAATTTATGAAATTTGTTTTACTTTTATTATTGTAAAACATGTGAATACATTAATTTAAAGTACATACTTTGTGAATACCCCAAATATATAAATACATTTAATTTGAAAAATTATGTTTTTCTGCACCAACCAAACGGACGGATGGTCGGGCAGATTTATATATGACAAGTAGCAGTAAGCGGAACGGTATAATTGTTCACCTAATTGTTTTGTTACACACAAGAATCACCTGTACAAAAAATTAGGACTCTATCTTAATTATTTACAAAGTTATGATTTTTGTCGTCCTAAATTCTTAAATCGAACACTGTAGGACGGCAAGACATTTTATAAATTTTAACAAGGTGGTATTTTTAGTAGAAAATAAAACACCATAAAAAAGAAATAAATTTTGTTTATATGTTTAGAAAAGAAAATTTTGTTTATTTACTAACGCTTTATCTCAATGGTAACGGATAAGCGATGGTTTTAATTTTTTTTCATTAGCGGATACCTGGCATGGGTTGCTACGTCCTTCCCATCTAGTAGTCCAATTTTTGAAAAAGTTCATCGCTTATAGGGATCTATCTATGCTTAAAATTTTAATTAAATCGCTTAGATTGTTTCGGAGAGGCAGAAATTTTCCTCTACCACCCCTCGTGGTCCTATGTTTTAAAAAATATATAGCTAATGTGTCCATATAAGTAGGAATCTATCCATTTTTAAATTTCAATAAAATCTGGTAGGTAGTTTCGGAGAGGCAGAAATTTCCCCCTACCAACCCTTGTGGTTCTAGGTTTGAAAAATTGTATATTCTAAAACCATCTTCACAAAATTGCCTTTTTAATGGAACCGGAGCACCTCGGTTGGATGGTTTCAGAGTCTGTAAAGGACATATTGACCGAAATTGCAACAAAACAAGCCATAAATGATTAAAATCTGTTTACAATTTTTGTAAAGAATTTCATAAAACGCAATATTTGTATGGGAGCCCACCTAAGCGCTGGAGATAAAGGGAAAGTATGATTTGAGAAAATGTTAAGGACAAAAAACTACTTGAGCTCCGTCATACATTTTATCCCCCTAGGAGCGACTCCTAGGCCTTAGAAACAAATGATGAAAGTTGGGTTGGTCATACATTTGACCCGTATCTCAGGCGCTGCAGGGGCAAAATTTAAGGCTAGGGTTCTGCGCATATAGAAAACATAGTTCCAAACAGAATAAGCCATAAGTGTTTAAAATCTGTCTACAGCTTTTGATTTTGTTCACAAAAGATGAAATATTTTTATATATTTTTATAATAACGAGACGAAACTTAAAAATTTTAAAACATTTATTTTTGTTGTTAATTAAAGTTAATTTTTATTTAGATATTTATTCTTCTTCCTCCTGCATATTCCAACAAATATCCCCTAATAGCGAATCAAGTTGTTTGCCGCTATACCAGTGTTCGAGTCTGGCTGTTACTTGGTGAAATCTCTCGCCATGTTCATCAGACTCGGCTGGTGATTGTTCATTAAATTTTTCTGTGTGGTAATGCAAAAAATGTATTTTCAATAACATTTTAACTTTTAAGTTTTTAAATGCGGTTGGCATATTTTTAATTAAAATTCGCCAATTTTCAGACCGATGATTTCCTATTAGCTCGATATCATTCAATGCAACTTCAAATTGATGGTCCTTCATAAGACGACGAATGTCCGGTCCATTAAGAATTCCTGTAAAATAAAAACATTATGATATGAAATATAAATCTAATTTAACAAATAAGTTAGAGTCCATACCTTCTTTTACTTTCATGCCGATTAGTCGTGAAAAAATTCGGCGCAATTCGGTAAAAGCAACACCATCTGTGCTCAATGCTTTTATAAAATTTTTTATAATGTCCAGTTTTATGTGGAGTGGAGGAAGCAAAATCTTTTCCATCGGGACAAGTGGTAATTCAATTACATTATTTCTTTCCTCACGTAAAGCCCAATCCCGTGTACTGTACTGATCCCCATCGTAACCCGTATTCCATAAGCACATATTTTTAGTATAGCCCAATTGCATGTCTCTTAAAAGAGCTTCCACTTTTAAATCTGCGCATATTTTCCACTTGTGGTCTTCTTATTTAATTAACTGTATTATTATCTTCATTGATGCGTATGTCTCTTTAGCATTTGTGCTTAGTGCTATTGGAATATGACTTTTTTAGTTAGTAACATGTAGCAATAAGCGCCAATCTCCAGGGTTATATTAATTTTGCATTGTTAAAACCAAGCCGCGGATGTCAGTACAATACGCGATAGAATTATTCTCAATTGATTTTAAAAAAAGGCGTATATTTCTTCATCTGGCGCTAAAATATTAGCTCTTTTTAACTCTTTTGTCAGGAAAATGCTCTGTCTTTGAGCCAATTGTAGGCGCCGTACCAATATATCCAGACGATCTTGCGCGATTTCATTGTGACTGCATGGAACCGTGATGCATGATGGTTGATACATCCGGAATAGTAGTGCGATTCACTCAATATAACGGAAATTTATCGTTTTTGCTATTCAGTAACATTTTTAACGATATTCGCTGTCGATTAAAGTCAGCTGTTACTTTAAGCAGTTTTTTTTTCGTTATTTTAACGACAATAATTTACGTTGTGTTTATTTAATCGATAAAGTGTATTTTATGTTTTAAGTGGCTGAGGCCCTACCTCTTACACATACTGCATACATACATTCATATGTATATGTATGAACAAAAACAAAATTCTAAATTCAAAATATACAAAAAAGCAAATTATGCACAAAAAAAAATTCTTATTGTAATATTCACAAAATAAAATATAAAAACAGTAAATTATGCAGAATTTCATTTGTATTTTCTTTATTCTCTTTTCTCTTTTTATAATCGTTAAAAATAAATTTCAGAATCACACTATCGTTACTGCAAGCGAACATATATGCCGACAAAAATTACGATCCCACCACAGGAATTTCATCAGAATGTGGCAGCGGAGATCGAGCAAATGCTGTTGCAGTGTCAGATATAGAATTCTGTTCATACCGGTTGTATAACTTATGCACGCATTAACACTCATCTTCAACATGAAGTATGGGATCTCTCCTAATCATTGGAACACCAAATGGCATGGCGTCTCCCTTTTCCCCCACTTATTTCAATGGAAAATGCACTGTGTACACACTATTGATGGTGTCCAACTCTTACCATATACACTAGAGCACTTATTTGCGTCTGTCCCATTTGCGTCGTTTCGATTTGCATCGTTTTTTAAAAATTGGTTAATTTCACTTTGCGTCGTTTTGATACCAATTTTCGTCGCTACACATGATTAAATTTTTTTCACTGAAGTCATAATCACATGTTAAGATTTTTTCTACTTGCGTGTAAAAAGGTTAGGTAAGTTATTCTTAGCATAGTTGCGTGTTGGAATAAGAATTTATTTAGTTCTTAATAAGAAGTGTGGTGGAAAAATTAGTGCAAAGAAAAAAAAATGCATTAGTTGGGAACTAAAATGTTAAGTGTTAAAATGTTTCAAATCGGGTGAAAAAGCTGTTGGCATCGACAGAACCCCTAGTTTAGCACCTTCAACAGGAAAACAATTTGCAACAGAGATAGTGCTAAAAGTTAATCATTTAGAGATGACTCGAGTTAATCGCAAATTATATTCTCTTTTTATTTAATGTTTATGTGAATATGGATAAACGAAATAAGTTAATTTGTGTTATGCTTTTATGAAAATATATATTGCTTATGTTTTTTCTTTATATATTATTATATTTCTTTTCTAATACACAAATGTATTTTTACTTTTATATAATAACTATATTATATAATAAATTACTATATAATATAATAACTAAACCCACTTATGGCTAATAAATCAGCGAGTGCTTAAACGCTGCTTTAGTTAAACTAAACATAAATTTATATATAGTTTAAACTCGATAGTTGTAAATCAGTGTCCCATGTATTATATGTAGTTTAAACAGTAAAATGTGGCAGCACTACGATAAATGTTGTCAAATTCATATGGTTTGCATTGGAAGCAGAGTTCGAAAAAAAAAACTGTACACTAACGCAGTGTACTTGTCTTACCACACAAACTCTAAATCTTATTTTTTTGTTTGTGCATTTGTACACAAACAAAATATGGTACATAACTATTGTGAGCTGACGAACAGAAACACTTAGATAACTTACCGAACTTATTTTAGAGTCCGTGTTAAGTTTTTTTGAGGTACTTATTCTGTACTTTTTAGTGAACATGTAGTTAACTTTTAGCTAACATGATATGTTTTTTTTAGTGTCTGCGTAGTTTATTTATTGAGAAAGTTGAGTTTTATAACAGGAGTGCAGAAATATAAGAAACAAATAGTGCAAAAATATATGAAAAATTTGAAAAAATTCACGTTAAAATTCAAGAAAATCAAGTAGTAAAGAGGCCTAATAGAATTTCTTTTTGCAGACTAAAGATCTCCCAGCCGCATGCTAACTTTATTACCAATTAACAAGGTGTCATTGGAGACCAACACCTTGCATTTTTGCATCAATTTTAAGCACTTCTGGAAGGGTTTCTAAAAAGATTTAAGAATAAAGCTTTATCCAAATTTTATTGTTGTGGCAAATAATACGAAGTTAGTCAATTAAGCTAAACAATTTATATTCCAGCACTTTATAAAAAATGCTATTATGTATGTGATGTAGAAGACAAGTAATTTATTATTTAACACAAAAAGCTTTATAATAGTCTTTTTTAGGATATTGATGAAGGATGATTTGGAAGAATGCAATCCTAACAAAAATAACAGATTATTTTAAATAAACGTGGAAAAAATATTTCTATTGTTTTATAAACATTCTATATCAATAATGAAAAAATATTCTTGTCCAATAGTAACAGATACATTATAGGAAACTCGTCTGTATTAAAATTTATTAAAAAGTATATATGTACATAGGAGTATATTAACTCATAACATTAGAAACGAAACAAATAATGGAAAAATCCTATCATAAAAATAATGGCATCCTGCTGGAAGCAAAAATCTAAGGATCTGCAGATGTTACTATTTATTCTGGGAAATTCTTAGCGTATGGGAGTGCAATGGGTTAAGCTGTGTAATTTCTAACAGTCCAATGAAGAAGAGGCTGATAGTCATACTTAATACAGGTTTTCATACATATATGTATATGGATTCGGTTTATATTAATTTTACCGCACGGTTTTCCTGTTTGCTTATGCAACAATTTGCAATTTGATCACTTATTCCACTAACACGTTCAGAGTGTGACCCAGAATATCCATTTTTGACGTAAAAAAATTAATGTGCTTGTAAAAATACATATATCAAATACTCTGCTAATTTTTTTTTAAATTAAGATTATTCATTATGTTGTTTAAGGAAATTAAATACTTAATGATAAGCCATTCTTGATTTTGTTAATAGCTTGGATATTTTTTAAGGTGGAAGTTTAAAATTTTTTTTAAATATTTAACGTAAATCGTAATCAATAATAAAGTCTATTTCAAAATTATCATTGATACTTTGCTTTGCATTTTAGCAAACGATATGTATACTGTTGTAAAAAATTCTTTGATACTTTTAAAAGGGACCGTTTTTTTCTAAAGCAGACATAAAGGCAAAACTTATTGAAAAAAAAACTCCATGAACAAGTATAGAAACCTGGGCGCTGTTTCTCAAAACTACAAATTACAAATCTACAAGTAAAATACATTTGAACAAAAACCAAAGTTGTAAAATTGTTGCTTTTTTAACGTTAATGAAGTGATTTTATGGTCCCATGCAGTTTTATTATAGGGAAGTTCGATTGTACCTGCTGTCACATTTGCTTTTACGTATAAAACCTTTTTTACTTTAATTTCAGTGATCAAACTGCAAATTATTGCGTAAGCAAAAAGAAAAACAGTGGTGTAAAATTAATATAAACCGAATCCAGATATATATATATATATATATATATATATATATGTATTACAAAACCTTTATTAAGTATAACTATCTGCTTCTTCTACATTGGACTGTTAGAAATTTCACAGCTTAACCCATTGCACTCACATACGCTAAGAACTTCCAAGAATATATAGTATCATCTGCAGGTCGTTAGTGTTTGGCTTCCAGCAGACTGTCATTATATGTATGATATGATTTTTCCATCATTTATTTAGTTTCCAACCTTTTGAGTTAATATATGTACATATATACTTTTTAATATATTTTAATACAATCGAATTTCCCTATAATGAATCTGTTGCTATTGGATCAGAATATATCTTCATTATTAATATAGAAAGTTTATAATACAATAGAAATATATTTTTGACATTTATTTAAAATATTCTGGTATTCTGGTATATGACCAGTTATCAGTACCTTGTTTCTCCAAACATGATTTAATATTCCTAACTTATAATTTCCAGTTACAGTATGTATATAATGAAACCACCTTCTATGTTTTTAAGAATATGAATTATGATCTGGTGTCCTTTGAACTATCCAATATTGATTGGAACTCTATCTATTATATGCCTTTGGTTGAAGACCAACTTAATTTCTTTGAATATAATTTGTCAAACGTTTTTAATACCACTGTTCCAGTCAAAACAGCTAAGCAAAACGCTAGGAAAAAACCATGGTTTAATGCAGAAATCAAATCAGCAATTGCTCGTAGAGATTTGTATTATAAACGTTGGAAAACTTTCAAAACTACTGAATTCCATACTGACTTTTGTATTGCTAGAAAAGAAGTAAATAGGAAGATAAAAAGGGCAAAATATGAGTATTATTCCAGTCGTTTTTCATCAGCTATTGGATCAAAAAACACTTGGAAAACTGTACGTGAAATCGGTATTGGTAAATCCACATCTGTGGATGGTACTGCAATAGACGTCGATGAAATCAATAAGTCGTTTACAATTCTTCCTAATGTTCCATCGAATATTAATTATTATGAACGATGGCCTGCTATTCCTGGTAATAATTTCAGTTTTAATTGCGTAACTGAGTCAGATGTTATATCGAGTTGTCTTGCTATAAAGTCAAATGCTGTTGGGTTTGACAACATCCATCCTAAATTTTTACGGATTATAATTTCGCTGATCGTACCTTATATCACATATATTTTCAATAATATCATCACGAAGTGTGCTTATCCCAAAAACTGGAAGTATGCTAAAATTATACCCATCATAAAATCAAACAAAGAATATCGCCCAATTGCTATATTGCCATTCTTATCAAAAATGTTTGAACGATTACTCCATCAACAAATTTTGAAATTTGTTAATGATAACGGGTTACTTGCAAAAAGGCAATCAGGATTCCGACGCAGTCACAGCTGCATAACCGCCCTAATTGACGTATCTGAAGAAATACGTAGTAAACTTGATGATAGTAATATATCATTCCTTGTTCTTCTGGACCATTCCAAGGCATTTGACACTGTGGACTAGGGAGATCGATTATTCGACTTTTTTCAATAACCGGTTTTCGAATATTACGAATAGTTGCTATTTTAAAAAACCCGGTTTTCGGTTAAGCAATTTTTAAATAACCGGTTAAACGGTTTTAATTCGAATACTTAAAAACACAAAAATCAAATAAGTTTTTAAAATAAAACGTTAATTTGAATAAAAACAAAACAATTTGCAAAGGTAAGGAACCAACAAAATACATATGTAAATGTGACTTAGATCGGACCTAACAAATATTTGACGATAAAATCCAAGTGGGACCAGTAAATTTATCAAACTTTAGCTTAATTTTCAACAATTTTTTATTGATTTACAAAACTTTATTTGTAAGAAGATATTTGCTTAATGTAATTTAGAAACGGTTGAATGATATTTGATCTAGACAAACGTTTTGCAAAAGCAAATAAATTATAGGAATTTTATAAAGTTATTATTTGATATATTCTCCCAAATTTATTTTGAATGAGTTTTAATTTGTTGATGGTTAAGCTACGAGTATCTATATAAATCAACCATATTTTTCAAAAGTTGCAAACAAAACCTCTTAGCCAGGATTGTCTATTTCAAATTATTTTGTTTCAGCATAATAGAAACGAAAAGTGAACTGAACATTCTTTTTGTGTAAAATATTTGTCAATTGGTCGACTACAATTTAAAACATTCCATGACATTGCTTGATTTCTTCATTTTTGTTTTTTAGTTCTTGGTATTTTAATAAAAAAAACTGGTAGAAATTTTTCCCATATCGTTGATTCCGCCGTAATGTTGTAGTCTTCGGCATGAAGAGATGCTAGAACTACTTAAGAGTTTTAAGTGCCTTATCGGGCATTTCGTCCTCGGCAACACAACAGGCTTATATTTCACCCAATAATTCATTTTTTGCAGCGTATTTTAGTAAAGTATTATTTGTCGTCTTCTTAGTACTAGTTCGAACGGAGTTAAGTTTCATTTGGATCACATTAATGTCAAGCATGTATACTAATTAAACGTGATTAATAAGTCGTGACATGGAAGAACTTTTGTAACTTATCATTTTAGGGCACTTCAAGCACTTAACTTTGTCTTTTAAATCGCATTCGAAAAATATCTAGAGATATCATTTATATAAAAATATATTTAATATTTAGAATAATCTTGCACAAATTACTATTTACTTTTTAACTGAACACGTTTTTGTAGTATTTTGAATAGTTTTTGGTTTTTTTTTCTACAAGAACACCCGCTTTTATAAGCGATTTGTATTTACAGTGTTCATAATGTTTTTTTGTTACATTTTGTTTTGACATTCTTCATAAAAAGTTTAAGTTTGGCCAATATTCAATTAGAAAATACTTAAATTACGGGCACATCTACAACAAGAGTAAAGAAAATGATTATAAATTACACATTACTAAAATATCCGGTTAATTATACCAAAATAACCGGTTTATTCGATATTCGAAAAATGGACATTTTAAAATAACCGACTTGGGCAAAGCTAAAATAACCGGTTAAAACCGGTCGAATAATAACCGTTCGATCTCCCTACTGTGGACCATGAAATCCTCCGCTTAAAGCTGCAAAAAATTTTTAATTTCTCCCCCTTATCAACACGTTTAATGTCATCGTATTTATCAGTTCGAAGTCAATCCGTTTTTAAAAATAATGAAACGTCTCGATCCTTACCTGTTTTGAAAGGTGTACCACAAGGATCAATACTTGGGCCAATACTTTTTGCACTTTATATAAATTATTTGGATAAAAAACCTTAAAAAATGTGATGTACACATGTACGCGGACGACGTTCAACTTTACATAAGTAGTGACTTAATGGAGATAAATAACTGTGTGGAAAAACTAAATACGCATCTAAAACACATTAATGAATGGGCAAATACAAATGGATTATGTATAAATCCCAAAAAGTCTAAATGTTTGGTAATTACTAGGAAAAATTTTAAGTTGCCCGTTGAACCTTCAATAATACTTGATAATCAAAAAATTTAAACTGTATCTACAGCTAAAAATCTTGGTATCACTTTTAATTGCACACTGTCCTGGTCTGACCACATAAATTCTGCTGCAGGGAAAACTTTTGCAAAGCTAAGAATTCTTTGGAATACCCAGTCTATTACTCCACTTAATATTCGAATTCTACTTGCAAAATCTTATTTAATACCTACATTATTATACGGATGCGAAATATATGCCAGTTGCGACTCCCGAAGTTTAAAAAAACTTACATCCACGTATAACGCTATACTGAGATATGTTTTTAATTTGAGGAACAATAATTGGAGTAACAATAAGTAATTTGTTGAAAATAAGAACTTTGATCCTCCTTCACAAAATCGTATATACCCGTGAACCACCATACCTTTTTGAGAAAATCCAATTTACACGCTCTAGAAGATCAAATGACATTATGCACATAAGACATCGACGTTTAATATCTGAGCTGCAATTTTATGTTCATTCTGTTCACTCTACCTTCGTCCATACAATTTATAAGCAACGCTCTGCATTTTAAAAGATAACTTTTTCAATATTACGCATAAAAACACTATTCAACTTTTGATTCATAATGTTGTTATTATTTTATTTTATCATATTCGTATGTTTTGATGAAATTATTAAATGAACAATGTAAACATCCTTTACTTTAATTATAAGATTATAAATCTTGTTGTATTGGAAATTAATTAAATAAATAAAAATTTTTTTTTTTTTAATTGCATTCTTCCAAGTCGTCCTTCATCAATATCCTCACAAAGAAAGTTATAAAGCCTTTTGTGTTAAATAATAAATTACTTGTCTTCTACGTCTTTAGAATAATAGCATTTCTTATCAAGTGCTGGAATATAAATAGTTTAGCTAAATTTTGTGTTAATCCTTTTACAGCTTTATTAAATACTTATAGTATTTTTTGAAGGATAAGTGCTTCTTTGTACAACTCTTTCATTCTTCTTATTTAAATTTTTCAGAAATTAACTAATTAAACTTTACTTCTTGCAGAAGTTTTTTGAAATAATTCCTTATATGGAGACAATATGCATATGTGTATATGAGTCAAATTTTTTACTAAACTTGTTTATTGTAAAGAAAAATTCATTATAAGGAGATCAAAATACACGTTAGTTATAATGGAAAAGTTGGATTTTTCAAATCAATTTATATTGAAATTTAATGAAGTTCGTTTTTTAGTTTAATCCACTTCTAATTAGAAATAAAAAACTATAAATAATATGTCATAATAATATCTCTAATAATATAACATCTCTACGTTCTCAAATGCAGTACTGTCTGCACTGCATCAGAAAAGCAAACTTATTTCACCATGTCAACGCAGTCCTAATGATGCTACATATTAATTGTGTGATTATCATTTTTATATGTGCAATTAACCATATTTAAATTTATTGTTTAAACGCAGTATTGCATTTATAACCATGTACATTATCTTAATATTCTATTATACCTGTGTAGGAGAATTTTCTTCAAAGAATAATTTATTGCAGAACTCTTTAACTTTATATTTCAAATTTATTTTAATTCATTTTTTTTGTTAATCTTAAAATATTTAGTTTTTAATTACAATTATTTTTAGACAAGACAAACTGCCACTTGCAGTGTTTAAAGAACGACTCAACTTACTTATAAAACTAGAAGTTTAAACAAGCAGCCGAAATCGTATGATTTTATAAATGCATACAAAGCTGATCATGCAAAATTCTTTTTAACAACAACAAATCAATGCTTTAATATTTTAATAAAAAGAACAGTTAGGAATTTAGCTTCAGTTTGTAATATGATAAATTAAAAGAAAATAAGAAGATAACATAAATTATTAGTAAGGCTCACTTATAATTAGTTTATTTTTTAATAGTTTGGGAAGAATCCCAAACAACCTGTAATTTAACAGAAATTTTTAATTATTTAATGTTTTAAATGATTGTTTAACTAAATGTATGATAGTATACTTTCGTTGATGATTCGTCGTTTTGCTTTAGTTAATATATATATATGTATGTGTGTTCCTCTAACTCCCATTGGAGCATAGGGCGCCAAAAAAAAAATAATTTTTAGTTAATTACAAATTAAAATAACGTAACACACATAACTAAATAAATAACAGTAAAAATAATATTTTTTTATCAAAAAAAAAATCGGCTATCGCATTTTTATTCTAAATATTTAATATTACTCTAATATCTCATATAATTTCCATTTTAGAACGGTTTTTGCTTCTCATGTAAACTTATGAAATTTGATTTTACAATATTCTGCATTTAAGATGACGATATGTGCAGTTCTTTTAGTTTTTTTTATTTCAATAATATTTGCCTAAAAAAACAACACACACATTTTGGTTCATCAGTCAAGAAATAATTTTACAAAAAAAAAAAAAAAAAAAAATACACACAGGCTAATCGTGCTGCCCAGCGGTGAAAATTGCAAGCGATTCACTTTTTAGGCCTTTAAGAAGGTTCACAATTAAATTGTAAGTAAACTTTTACTTACTCCACTCTGCCTTCTTTGATAAGGTCTTTTAGAAAAGTTTTTATTAAATATTTTACAAATTAAAATTTTTCTTTTCTAAGATAAGGCCTGTCGCAATCGTTTTATTAGTAGTTATGTTAGAACGTGTTGCAAGTTTAGTTATTAATTGACTTACATACTTCGTATTATTTGCCACAACAATAAAATTTGGATAAAGCTTTATTCTTAAATCTTTTTAGAAACCCTTCCAGAAGTGCTTAAAATTGATGCAAAAGTGCAAGGTGTTGGTCTCCAATGACACCTTGTTAATTGGTAATAAAGTTAGCATGCGGCTGGGAGATCTTAAGTCTGCAAAAAGACCTTCTATTAGGCCTCTATTACTTGATTTTCTTGAATTTTAACGTGAACTTTTTCAAATTTTTCATATATTTTTGCACTATTTGTTTCTTATATTTCTGCACTCCTGTTATAAAACTCAACTTTCTCCATAAATAAACTACGCAGACACTAAAAAAAACATATCATGTTAGCTAAAAGTTAACTACGTGTTCACTAAAAAGTACAGAATAAGTACCTCAAAAGAACTTAACACGGACTCTAAAATAAGTTCGGTAAGTTATCTAAGTGTTTCTGTTCGTCAGCTCACAATAGTTATGTACCATATTTTGTTTGTGTACAAATGCACAAATAAAACTTAAAAAAACTGTGTGATACGTTAACTTGCTGTACTTTACAGTTTATTTCCGAACTCTGATTGGAAGTTTAAACCCCCAATTTTATGCGTTTAAAGATGGTTTATATGTTTACTTATTTAAAGATTTGTTGGTTTAAACAAATGTTAAACCAAAAAGAGAGTTGAACTTGCTTTGATTTATTAGACCTTAGTAAAATTAATAAATAGAGTAAAACCTAATCCTTGTAACGACTTAATTTGGGGCATACTCAGCCTCTGTCCAGGTTTGTTACAAGAAAATATGACACGTGTGTATTGTTCGTAGATAATAAAAATAAATAACCACGTGGTGAAATTGTCTACTGGGTATTGGTTTGTTTGCTAGAATTTCCCTGTATTAGGAACCACGCGTGGAAATTGGCTACTGGGTATTTGTTTGGTAACTAGAATTTCCCTGTGTTAGAAACCACGCGGTGAAATTGTCTAGTGGGTAGTTGTTTTGTCTACTAGAATTTCCCTATGTTTTAGAAACTACGCGGGGAAATTGACTACTGGGTATTTGTTTTGTTACTAGAATTTCAATCTGTGCTAGAAACCGCGCGGGGAAATTGTATACTGGGTATTTATTTTGTTACTAGAATTTCACTCTGTGTTAGAAACCAAGCGGTGAAATTGTCAACTAAAGTTTCCCGCTGTGTTTTAAACCGCGCGGGGAAGTGGTCTACTGGAATCGGGGTTGTTTTACTAAAATTTCACTCTGTGCTAGAAACCACGCGGTGAAATTGTCTACCGGGATTTGTTTATTTACTAGGTTTTCCCTCTGTGTTAGGAACCACGCGGGGAAATTGTCTACTGGGTATTTGTTTGATTACTAGAATTTCACTCTGTGTTAGAAACCACGCGATGATTTTGTCTAGTTGGTAGTTGTTTTGTCTACTAGACGTTCCCTGTGTTAGAAACCGCGCGGGGAAATTGTCTACTGAGTATTTGTTTTGTTACTAGGATTTCACTCTGTGTTAGAAACCACGCGGTGAAATTGTCTTCTGGGTATTGGTTTGTTTGATAGAATTTCCCTCTGTGTTAGGAACCACGCGGGGAAATTGTCTACTGGGTATTTGTTTGGTAACTAGAATTTCACTCTGTGTTAGAAACCACGCGGTGAAATTGTCTAGTGGGTAGTTGGTTTGTTACTAGAATTTCCCTCTGTGGTAAAAACCTCGCTTGGAAATTGTCTACTGGGTATTTGTTTTGTTTATAGAATTTCACTCTGTGTTAGAAACCACGCGGTGAAATTGTCTACTGAGTATTTGTTTGTCTACTAGAATTTCACTCTGTGTTAGAAACCACGCGGTGAAATTGTCTACTGGGTATTTATTTTGTTTACTTATTACTAGTTTTTTTTCGCTTAATACCAGTTCTTACCTCATGTGTTCTCGAGCTCGGCCAGAATAAAATTGATTTGTCCAACGTTTATCTTGCCCATTTTATACTAAATTTGTAATGAATGTTACATTAACAACAATCAATTACCTGTAGTTGTTATTGTTATGTGTCTTTAGTAGGGATGCCAAACGGCAAATCCCGAATCCCGAAATCCCGGGATTTTTCGGGATTGATAAATCCCGAATCCCGGGACTTATTTTTATGAATCCCGGGATTTTTAACATATCAACTTTTATGTACAAAACTGTTCGTTTTTATTGAATTTTTATAGTATATACAAAAAAATTATTAAAAATTATATTTGGGTTATATTTTCTATTGCAAATAATTCATATTTTTGAGTTTAATTTTTGTTTTTGGAACACTGCGAGTATTTAAAATTTGCAATTTTTGCTTGATATATGACGACTATTTCTGGATTTTTGTATTTTGCTTAATAAAAACCATTATTTTAAGTAGAAACGAAATTGGCAGATTTACATCTCAAGCCTTTATTACAATTACGTTTAGCAAGTTCATCTTTGGCTTAAGACATAATTCCAAATTAAAAATGATTATTTTTATGCAAAATATAGAAATCAAGAAATAGTTGTTATATATCAAGCAAAAAATAAAAATTATTCAAAAAAATAAAAATTATTCACGATCCAATTAAAGTTTTATTCAGAAACTAAAGAATAAAAGTTGATATAATTATAACAATTAAGTCGTAATATTGATGACAATAGCTCATATTCCTTCCGCTCCAATAATAATAACAAATTTGCTTAAAAAACATACGGTATTCATAAATAAATAATTTAAACTTGAAATCTGTTTTAAGAAACATTTTGTTTTAAAATAAATTTCAAACGTACTTAACTTATTGATAATGAATTTCGCCCTCACCCTGGAGGTGTACTGCACTGCAGTCGACATAATTTTACAGTTTTTAACTCAGCTATCGAGATTGATGAGGGACTACACTTTGCCGTGTATTAATGTCGTCACAACTTAATTCACATTAAAAATTGAATTGCTGTCAAAAAACCGAAATGAATTGATCTAGAAAAACTAAGAGATACGTATGTTTTTTTAAGCTTTTTTCAGAATCTGCTCATTTTGATCATGGGTAACGCCAGTGTTATAAACATATGTATAAAATAAATTGTTTTGTTGTTTTAATTTTTAAAAATTTCTGTTACGTTTATAAAACCTTTTGAATATTTAAAAAGTGTTGTTTATTAAAAAAAAATTCCGAAAAATCCCGAAAAATCCCGGGATCCACAAAATCCCGAGATTTCGGGATCGGGATTTCAAAATCCCGAATCCCGGGATTTTCAAAAATCAGTCCCGATTGGCATCCCTAGTCTTTAGTCGTTCTACTCATATTTTGTTGCTTGTTGTTTAGGTCTTTAAAAATGCACACACATGACTGTGTGTGTTGTTATTGTAACTTGTTTACTTGTTAAATTCCTGTCCGTTAGTTACAGTGTGGCACAAGAGTTTTCGACCAAAAGTGCAATGTGTAAAAGAAATAATATATTTTCCCCTCTTTATTAGCCACGTGGCCTAGTAAAAGAAAACATACGTCCTGGAATTTACAGTGCGCAATAAAGTAAATATATCGTTGGTCTCAAGTAGAAAGGCCCTAACTCAAATAATTGTAACTGTATAGGAGAAGGTAAAAACATAATTGAAACTGTATGTATCATAATGAAAACGTGTCCATACAACTGCTTGTAACGCCGCTATTCTTTACAATATTGCAATGAATTTTTGCGACGAGGTGTGTTTGTGTAAAATGTATTGGAATCACTGGAAAACTCAATTTCGTAAAAAACGCGAGTTAGGGCCTTTCTACTTGAGACCATCGATATGCTAACCTAACAGGGCGTGACAAAGTTTGTCCTACAAGACTTGTCGTCACACCCTATCACTTTTTTTTTACCATAAATGGACTTTCTTGCTAAAAATGTGTATTTTGGAACCAATCAGTAAATAATCAGTTAATTTATATAGAAAAAAGTGCTCCGATTTGCGTCGATTCGGATTGCTTCTCATTTTTCCGGTCCCCATTAACGACGCAAATCGGGGCTTTAGTGTGTACTTAAAGAAAAATATGTTTCACGCAAGTTATTTGTTTCAATAGTGATGTTTTGGCATATTTTTATATTTCCCACACACATAACAAAAGTAATTAAACTTGTTACACGCCTCCATCTTACATATTTCAAAAAAAAAAAATATGTTTCTAAAACGATGCCGCATATTAGAAAGAAGTTTTACCTTTCTTAAAGGATATTTTATTGCGGAATTTCTGGTTTTTTTTAGTTTTTTTCATTAAGCAAAAGCGTCTTTGAGTTACGCGAACATATGTTGTGCAACCTCCTCCATTTTCGAAATAACGGCTTAGCTCGAAAACCAGAGCTAACCTAAAAAAACGGCTAGCACCACTGGATTCAGCGTACCTGCACAGTGTTATTGTTAGTTATGAAGATTCATGTAATTTTATATCATGCCTATAAGTAGAGTATCAAATTATTCGATTTTTGTTCGAGTAAGGACTTAATGGATTTTTTGTAATATTAAAATTGCTCGATTAATCGAATAAGGGATTCAAATTGCTCGAATTACTCGAATTATTAGAATAATTCAAATAAATTTATCAAATGGTAAAAAATACATCTTTATTTAAATTAATCTTTTATATTATATTAATAAACAGAAAAAAGAATAAAACAACAATTAAGTTAAACAATAAATAATATAATAACAATTCAGTTGTACTACGTATACAAAAACTCTAAGGGCCGTTTTCACAACTTACCGATAGCTAAAGGCATGATTTTATCAACCGTATAAAAAGGGTTCTATATTTAAAACTTTACTTACACCTAAAGTGAGCGAT
This sequence comes from Pollenia amentaria, assembly GCA_943735925.1. Classification (NCBI taxonomy): domain Eukaryota; kingdom Metazoa; phylum Arthropoda; class Insecta; order Diptera; family Polleniidae; genus Pollenia; species Pollenia amentaria. The sequence continues at coordinate 83,696,436 of OX031007.1, read as the reverse complement.
AAGTTAAAGGAAGGCTTACACAGTACAACACATGATTTGCCAACTCAATTCTGTGAACTGTATGTGAAATTAGACCCAAAAAGAAGAATTTCTGCATCATTCGTTTTGTCTTCTTACCTGCGATTTGAAGTTAGTATCGATTTGAAGTTAGTACTATCGTATAGGGGAATTTATCACGTTTTAGGCCCTGTTGTTTGACATAGCTCGACAACCCCTAGCCCAATTTAGTTGAAATAAATTTTAAAAAATTAAGAATTACAATTCCCTTAATCTGTTCATATATTGTTTTCCTATACAAGTAACACTTTCGAAGTTAAAAATGAATGTATGAAGGGAAAAAATTATTTTTTGCCTAAAAATTTAAATTTTTTTTTTTTAAAATACATAAAAAATCCAAATTGGAAAAAAGTTTCAAGTCTAGTTATTTTTTCGCAAAGTCACATAACCTATGAGCAAAATGAGACAAAGATCATAAAAATCGATGCACGCGTTTCGCTTTTATTCGCAATTGAGTAAAGGTATGAATTTCAAAAATCAGTTATAGCCACCACCCTTAAAATAAAAATATAAATTAAAAAATTATCATGCAAAAAAAAACTTTATTTATAAAAACTTAATGAAAATAAAATAATATGCAATTAATACGCAATTATAATATGCATAAAAACAAAATTTAGAACATTTTTTCAATTATTGGCAATATCCATCCTTGTAGAAGTTGACGCTTGTGGTTCTGATGGACTTGTTTTCTTCGTAGGTTGTTCATATTCATGGTCTGAGTCAGCTTGGCGTTGTCGGTATGATGTTGCGCTGACATTTTGCTGTGTGAGTTTTCTTCTCTTCAAAAATGATGTCAGCCATTCGGAGTCGTGTTGTGATAGTCCCAGCTTGGCCACAATGTAATCCATTTCGATTTGTGGTAGCGGTTGTGGTGCACTATTTTCAATATCGGGTATCCAATCAGCATCATCCAAATCGGTCGGATTGATGAAAACGGTTTCGGCTAGCAGGGACACAGTATCCGCACTCGGAGGTTTAGGTGCATCGGTATCAGCAGGGCGTTGCACTGGAAGTGTGGCAGTAAATGCAGCAGTGTATACTTTTGTTTTCAATTGTTGTCTGTTTAATCCAGGACGAAAATTTATGCATGCATAGCACCTGGATTCATCATGTCCAGTTGTGTCTTCCACCTAAATTACTGGCTTCATAAAAGATAACTTTCTACTTTTTCCGTGAATCCATTTTAGAAGGGTAGTATAACAACTGTTGCACACTGTGTTCGGCGTAAAATTTGCACCACTTAAATCTGCTTCATCGAAATAATTACAATACGCGGTTTTGAATTGCTCAGTAAACAAATTTTTTCGATCTTTTTTCTGTATTTTTCGGACGATATGACCACAAACGTAACAATATTCATCCAAATATGGGCACTTGTTGTTTTCCATATTGATATATTTTATGTTTTGTTGTTATTCACTTTTAAAAAACTGGAGAAAAATCACTTTTACTGTTCGCGTTCGTCGGCACTGGCTGAATGCCAAAAATCGATCAATGCACACCTATAAATACTACGTATTTTTGAATATTTTACTGCCAGGTACTTATAAATGGGCGCATATTTTAAGGGCGGCTGGCTATATACCTGATTCAGCACTTGTACGTTTCAAACTGTGCAAAACTTTCCAAATAATGACCACCCTTAAATGTGGGTGCAATTTCTGTAAAAAAATCATATAGGTAGCCACCGGAAAAACCCAAATAATAAAAAGGTCCACTTTCCGTTTAATTGTCCACGTACATTTATTACCGCAATCATAAAAATCAAATAACCTTTTGTTTATTCCTTTTTTTTTAATTCTCAGAATCATGAAAAAGGTGTCAATGTTTTCTCCAAATAATGTTGTGCATATCTCGAGCAAATTTTTGAAATTCATACCTTTACTCAATTGCGAATAAAAGCGAAACGCGTGCATCGATTTTTATGATCTTTGTCTCATTTTGCTCATAGGTTATGTGACTTTGCGAAAAAATAACTAGACTTGAAACTTTTTTCCATTTTGCATTTTTTATGTATTTTTAAAAAAAAAAATTTAAATTTTTAGGCAAAAAATAATTTTTTCCCTTCATACATTCATTTTTAACTTCGAAAGTGTTACTTGTATAGGAAAACAATATATGAACAGATTAAGGGAATTGTAATTCTTAATTTTTTAAAATTTATTTCAACTAAATTGGGCTAGGGGTTGTCGAGCTATGTCAAACAACAGGGCCTAAAACGTGATAAATTCCCCTATACGATAGTACTAACTTCAAATCGATACTAACTTCAAATCGCAGGTAAGAAGACAAAACGAATGATGCAGAAATTCTTCTTTTTGGGTCTAATTTCACATACAGTTCACAGAATTGAGTTGGCAATCAATTAACTGAAAAATGTTGTACTGTGTTATTCTACCTGCTAGGCACATGTAAAGATGTAATAACGGAATACTTTTTATACGGCCGATAAACTCCTACCTTAATCTATAGGTAAGTGGTGAGAACGGGCCTAAAACTTTTAAATAAAATTAACCAATAAAAAAACCCGCCTGATTAACTTAATGCAAGTATTTAACATTGGGTTACATCTTCTATTTTGTTTTTAATATTTTTTATTTATTTGTTATATTTTTGAATTTTTAGCCAGCCAGCTCTGAAAAACTTTTTAAACCAATTTTTAAATTATTGATTTAAAATAAAAGTAATAATAATATAAAGGCCTAAAGTTCATTTTACCGGGTAGGTTAAAGTTAAGTGGAAATAAAAAATAACTTGTTATACGTCCGGTAAAGTCCTACCTTTAACTAACGGCAAGGAAAATTGGTTTAAAATGATTTTCATAACTGGCTGGCTAAAAATTCATGGCCCTTAGGTTTTTATGATATATCTTACGATATCTCAAATATCAAAATCCAGCCCATAAGAAGATACCAGGTAATAAAGAAATTGAGAGTCGGGTAACAACAGGTAACCCATAATCTGACAGTGCATGGTTTACACATTTAAAACTGCTGATGTATAAGAACATGTAATATAGTTTTAAGATATTTAATCAGTAAGAAATTAAACAAAAAAAAAAAAAAAGATTTTTAGATTAAAAAAGTAGAATTTTCAAATAATGGCGGAACAATTCATCGATCACCGATTAATCGAGTGGATACTCTAGTAATAAGTGAATCGACATTAATTAAATTAAAACTATGCATTTAAACATATAAATAGTTTATGTCAAATATATAATTTAATTTAATTATTTAAATTATTTTAATTTTTAGTGATTTGTGGTCTACGGTGTTTCAGCAGCTACTTTTTAATATTGGAAATTTTCGTTTAATTTCTGAAAGCAACTTCAACGATTGTCAATTAAAACTTATTTATTTGGAGTATTTAAAATTCAATGAACAACATCATAACAAAGAATGTGTTTCATGTCTGAAGCAAATGCTTGAAATTTTAGAACATCAAGAGCCCTCCTATATATTGCATTTACCAAATTTAAACAGTGCCTGTATTAATATTAATTATGTTAAACGTCTACAGTTATTATATGAAAGGTATTTTGTTATTTTATTAAATGATTATTAATTTATATATGCGAATTTTTCTTCAGACAAATTGACGTGAACAACATACCAAAATTTTACGAAAACGGATCATGGGATAAATTGGCAAATATCATTATTACTAATATTGAGTCCAGTGAAAATAAGTGTGACAACGAAAGTTGGCTAAAAGATATTTGTGCACAAATGGAGATCCTTTTGCAATCATTTTGGATTATGGAATCATATGAGGTAAATTACCAATTTATTTATAGAAGTACTACTTGTTTTTGATTCTTTTACAAAACAATAAACACATAAAAGCCATATAACTGGGGCCGAGGGCTGTTGCAAAATCCCAGCTTGTTGCAATTTCCGAGTAAAAGCTGCATGGATTAAAATAGTCAATTTAATGCTATAATCCATCGAAAATATAGTTTTTTCTATAAAAATATTTATGTATAAGCATCAAAACATGTTTAGATATGTTAACATAAGGATGTTTACATGTACGTGGCTCAAACGTATAATTGGACACTACGTATGAGATTATTCAATTGGCGTATATTTAAACTTCAATGATAATTCTAAAAAACTTTAATACAGAATTGTACATTATTAAAAACCCTTTCAAACAATGTACAATGCTTAGCATATTTTATTCAAAATGTTTTTAAAATTAAGAAAAAACAAATCTTGAAAATTTCAAGTAAAACGCATAATTGGACATGTAATGTAGGTATCGAATTTTTGTTGTAAAACGGTTCTTTGGACCGTTATTTTTTTCTGCTGAGTTTATATTTATTATAACATAGGGTCTCTACCTGAGATAATATATAAGATTTTTATATCAGCAAACGTCAAATTCAATCGCAGAGAGTATTATCTTACGTGTGGACTCTCAAATAGTGTTAGTATTAATATTATAATAAAAGTTGTTTAGGCATGGAAACCCTACAAATTTTGCAATAGCGAGTACGATGACTCGATTTTTTTTCCTTATTTTCCTTAACATCAACAAGCGGTTGAGTGGTAATTTAAGATTCTTACACCTTTTATTTTTTAGTCAAGTAGTGGAAACGAACCGAACAGTTTATATTTGAACCGTGGAAGTGTTTTTAAGTTGTGAAAAACGTATTGCTTACAAATTTATAATACAAGTTGCATAATTGTGTTTTTTTAATTGGTCTCAATTCTGCGAAACCCCTAGTGTTACTTAGTGTAGCTACCTACCGATTGGCTAAGAAGGCAGTGCTTCCTTATGGAAGGCCGTTTTACACTATCCCACAAAGTCTTAAGTATGTTTCGAAAATGCTTTCCTTATTTAATTATTGTTTGAAAATTTTCAAAAAACAATAACAACTTATATGTATGTTTTTTATAGTTGACCTTTTGCGATATATATAAATTATTAGTTGTTTTTGTTTGGCTGTAGGTCCACGTAAATAAATAAAATAAAAAATAAAAATTCGTAATATTTTCGTTTTTTATATTATTATTATTTTTCCAATATTTCGGTAAGCATCGAAACAAAAAACACAAAACATAATATTACAAAGATAATTACATGTAAACAATTAAAAAATATAATAAATACAAAACTTCACAATATTATCATGACAGGTTTGTATTTTTTTCAAAATACGTAAAACTTGTGTAATAGTGTAAAGCAGCTAATAATAATACAACAAAAACCAAGGAGCAAGAAAGGGTTTTGAAACCATTATACATCAACAACAACCAAAAGGAAATCGCCTTCAAGTGAGAGTCTGGCGGCCGAGCAGCCACCACAATCACGTTACCCACTATCACCTCACTGCACACACCACATCCAGTAACGACGACTAAGCCTCATCATTTCATTTCGTCCAACTCCTAATCTCGGCGACACCGACCGACGGCCGTGAAATATACCAGCAATTTATACCATCCCCTGTAGGTACCATCCAGCTTTTCTATACCTATAATTTTACCCCCGTGTACCCGTACAAATGTTACGAGACAGTTGTTCTAAGAAATCTTATAACAACTGTCTTGTTATAAGAAATCTTATAACAACTATCTTATTAGATGGGCTATCAAAAATGCACATACATACACATATATAAAACAGTAATAAGCCACCATTATTAAAATGTGTAATTTATTAATGCAAATAGTGCCAATCTTGTGAAAAGTGTTAAAAAAAAACAATATTTTTAATTAAAAAATCAAAAAACTAAAAAAAAAGAATAAAAACAATACAAGTTTTCTGTACGAGAATCAGTCGATGGTGAAATCTTATAATATATGCACGTGTTTCCCTTGTTTAATATAAAGATGAACATAAAGAAATGTGTTTTCTCATTCTGTCGACGTTATCTCAGATATTATATCAGATATTATTTCCTGTGTAATGCAAATGATGAATGATTATGCAAGTATAGTGGTAAAAGTTCAGATCAAAGTTGCAATGGATCAAAGAAAAAAACAAACAACTTCGGAAACACGGCACTTAATTATAAGATTACATAAAGAGGGTAAATCAGTGCGTAAAATTGGTGAAATAGTTGATCGATGCCCGTCCACAGTTCATGCTATCATTCAGAGGTATCAACAAAATTTTCAAGTAGAAAATAAAAGTCGTATTGGCCAAGGAAAGAAATTAAATGATTATGACGAGCGGCTGATTTTGAGAGAAATAAAAACAAAACCTTTCACTGCGGCGAATGAATTGAAGAATATGGATAAAACGGATTTAAAAAAAAGATATTTGTGCCTAAACTATCCGAAACGTGCTAAGGAGGAAAAATAAAATTGCACGGGTTAAATTTTGTAAGGACTACTTGTTAAAAAATTCCGGCTTTTGGAACACGCTAATTTTGCAAAAAAAAAAAAAAAAAAAAAAAAAATAATTTGATTATTTTTAACCTTGGCACTTGTTTTCTAGATACTCTTTTCTGATGAGTGTAAACTTAACCTGCATGGATCAGATGGAAAAAAACTGAGTTTTTGCCTAATAATACTCGGGCTACGGTCAGGCATGGGGGAGGTTCGGTGATGGTGTGGGGATGTTTTCCAGCGAAGGAGTGGGAACATTCATTTTATAGCGGGTAAAATGAATCGATTCCCATATTTGGACATTTAGAAACAAAATGTGAAGCAAAGTGCCGATAAACTAAGTATATTGGACACATTTCTATCAGGACAACAATCCGAAGCACACTTCACACGTTGCAAAAATGTGGCTCATTCATAATTGTCCAAAATTACTCCAAACAGCAGCACAGTTCCCAGATCTCAATATTATTGAGCCTGTTTGGGAAGAACTAGCCCGTAAGCTCTATAAATCCAATTTTAATACAGTGGAGCAGTTGAAGGAAGGAATAATTCGGGAGTGGAACAACATAACTCCAGAATTTTGGCAAAACTCGTGCAGTCGATGCCCCGACGTTTGGAAGCAGTCATAAAAGTAAAAGGTTTTGCTTCCAAGTATAAAAAATTAATCTTTTATTTGACTGTCCAATTATGCGTTTTACATGAAATTTTTCAGTTTTATTTTTTTTCTCAATTTAAAAAATGTTTTTGAATAAAATATGCTAAGCATTGTATATTGTTTAAAAGGTTTTTTAATAGTTTACAATTCTGTATCAAAGTTTTTAAGAATTATTTTCATTTATGTGAAATATTCGGGATTTGAATAATCTCATACCTCGTGTTCAATTATACGTTTCAGCCACTGTATGCATTATAAAATTAAAAAAATTTACATACAATCATGTCATTTTTAATTTTATTGTTTTAAAAGTTCATAACATGAAACAAAAGAAAAAGCTCTTAAAGAACAAAAACCTCTTTTAAACCAATTTTGTTTTTTTCGTTCCATTTTATACAATTATTAAAAGAATTAATAATCTTTATGGATTTTATTTAAGCCAGACTTCTATGTCTACATAACCTTCACTTATTTTAGAATTTATTTCAGTTTCTGTGGATCGATCAACTTAGTCAAGTTCACACTATGAAAGTATTCGTTCAGAATGAATGAGCTTATTGGTGAGAATAGCATGGGGTACATACTTTCACGTACTTAGAGATACCTTTATGTCCTTTAATTCGTAAATAACAAGCTGAAGTTGCATATGATTTTTACACTTTTTCTTTTACTTTTCATGTTTTTTTTATTAAATTTTTGGCCAACGCCCTTTTTTCGCTTTGAAATATCATAAACATAGAATTTCATTAACAATTTTTAAATTTGTAGCTACGAATGAGAGCTTAAAAGAGAATTAAAGAAATTTTCAAAAAGAATACTTTCATAATGCGAATGTAAGTCACCATATATGCATATTGTCACATTTATTTCAAAAAAGCCCTAAGTTACATTGAATAAATTATACAGGAGAAACAAAAACTCTCTACATAAAAAATAACAAAATTAAAAAGAAAATTAGTTAAAAAAAAACGAATTAAGTAATTTCTTATTTAAACACAACAAAGAGAACTAACTGTTGATAAACAAAAATACAAAATTTCCTTTTATTGTGTTTGTTGTTTATTATTAATCGAAGGGCGTTTGTACAACGGCCTTTTAGAATTTTGTTGGTAAAAACGTTATTTTTAATTGTAGGAGCGTAACATTTTCAAGAAACATATATTTTGACATCGTTCATGATAATTGATCAATAAATTTATTTTGAATTTTTTGTAACTTAGGGCATTTTTAAATCATATGACGTACACACTCTGTTTAATTGAAAACACAGCCCAATTGAGCAAACCCACAAAATATTAAACGCCATAAGAAGTCTTTGAAAAAAAAATATTGCTTCGCACTCGTCATTGTTGTGTCTCAAGCATTTGATAAAGTCTGGCACAAGGGCTTATTACATAAATTGAAGCTAAACTTACCAGTAAACACACACAAGCTGTTAGAAAGCTTTTTAGTCGGTCGTAAGTTCATTATTAAAGAAGGCGACTTTTTAAGATCTCTTAGCCAATTGCCGCTGGAGTCCCACGAGGCAGCATCCTGGGTCCACTATTATACCTAATATATACTTCGGACATGCCAACTAACAACTACACCCAAATTTCAACATTTGACGACGATACAGCTTTCCTAAGCGCGCATGAAAACCATCATGAAGCATCTCGTTACTTGCAGGAGCATATATCTCAACTAGAAATATGGTTAAAACAATGGAGGATAATGGTCAACGAGCAAAAATGCGTACATATAACATTCACTAATAATCTACTAATAATCTTAATTTGATGAGTGTTAATGCTGGTGTTGCTGCTTCTCAAAGTCATAGTGAAGTTGTTGTTACAAATAAACAAAACAAACAAACTGTTTTGTCTGCTAATCCAATAGTGTCTACCAACAATCATAGTTTATTGAGTGTAGATGTTGTCGCTGCTGTACAAAATGCACATCAAGTAAAAAATGCTGTTGAGTGCAGTTGTTACAAATGCACAAAACAGTCATACAGTTGTCTGCTCCCTCTGTATCTTCTCACGGTTTCTGTTCACATATGTAGATGTTTAGCGCTCTTCTTGTCTGATGAGTCCTGCTGTATCTCTTCTCCTTAATCTAGAGTGGCCACTGTCATTTAAAATATTTCGAGCTAGTGGATTTGGGTGCGACTCAAGCCTTTTTAAATATTTTGCTGCGTACTTCGTAATAATAGTTTTTACTAATGGCACATTGAGATCCTTGTGAATATTAGAGTTTTTAACATACCAGGGAGCGACTGTGATTATTCGAAGACGTTTATTTTGGCGCCTTTGAATTTTTTCGATATTTGAGGCCGAGGCAGTGCCCCATAGCTGAATACCGTAGCACCAGATTGGCTTTAATATAGAGTTGTAAAGTAGAAGTTTGCAGTCGAGGCTAAGAACAGAATTTCTACCAATAAGCCAATAAATTTGAATTTCTTCTAGTTTCATTTGTGTTAGTTTAGCTTCTATATGGCATTTCCATGTTAAACGCCGATCTAGAAGAATACCGAGATATTTTACATGCGATTGCTGGGGCACTATTTGATTATTGATTTTAATAGGGGGACATGACTCCCGACGCAAGGTGAATGTTATATGTACGCATTTTTGCTCATTGATCTTTATCCTCCATTGCTTTAGCCACTTTTCCAGTTCAAATATATGATCCTGCAAGTAACGGGATGCTTCATGACAGTTTTCGTGTACGCTTAAAAAAAGCTGTATCATCAGCAAATGTTGAAGTAAGGGTGTGGTTGTTTGTTGGCATGTCTGAGGTATATATAAGGTGTAACAGTGAGCCCATGATGCTTCCCTGAGGGACTCCAGCGTCAATTGGCTGAGGAGAACTTATAAAATCACATTCTTTAATAATAAACCTTCGACCGACTAAGTAGCTTTCTAACAGCTTGTGTGTGTTTACTGGTAAGTTTAACTTCAATTTATGTAATAACCCTTCATGTCAGACTTTATCAAAAGCTTGAAAAACATGGATGAAGAGGGCGGAGCAATATTTTTTTTCTTCAAAGGCTTTTCTTATGGCTTTTACTATACGATGGGTTTGTTCAATTGTGCTTTGTTCTCTTCTAAAGCCGAATTGATGGATAGGAATACATCTATTTACATTTAAAATTGGGGCTAATTTTGACACTAACAGCTTCTCAAACAGCTTTGATATATTAGACAATAAGCTTTTAGGTCTATATAACTCAACTTTTGTAGGATCCTTTCCTGGCTAAGGTATCATTGTAACTAAGGATACTTTCCATTCTTGTGGGTAGTATTCAAGGCGCAAAATAGCATAAAAAATCAAGAGAATAATTTTCTTTGCTATGCTGGGTAGCTCTAAAAACATTTTGTTGCTGATCCTATCAAAACCAGGGGCTTTCTTGGGGTTTAAATCATGAATAGCCTTTTCGATTTCTTTTATCTCAAATCTAAATGGAACAGCAGCTCTAATAGCAACAGGTGGCAACTCGACTGCAATATCGGGAGATGTATGCGGGGTAAATACGTTTTTCAAATGATTAACAAAAAGATTTCCTTTTTCTTCATCATTTCGTGCCCAACTTTCATTTAAGTTTCTTAATGGTGGTTTAGTGATAACTGGTCTATTAAGATTTCTAGCTGCACGCCATAATGAGTAGTCTGATTGAGAAGTTGCATCAAGTTCCTTAAGATAATTTTCCAGGGAAGCCGTTTTCTGAGACTGCAGTAACTTTCTTAGCCTTTTTGTGCACTCTTTTAATAAATACATATACATATACATATACATATACATATACATATACATATACATATACATATACATATACATATACATATACATATACATATACATATACATATACATATACATATACATATACATATACATATACATATACATATACATATACATATACATATACATATACATATACATATACATATACATATACATATACATATACATATACATATACATATACATATACATATACATATACATATACATATACATATACATATACATATACATATACATATACATATACATATACATATACATATACATATACATATACATATACATATACATATACATATACATATACATATACATATACATATACATATACATATACATATACATATACATATACATATACATATACATATACATATACATATACATATACATATACATATACATATACATATACATATACATATACATATACATATACATATACATATACATATACATATACATATACATATACATATACATATACATATACATATACATATACATATACATATACATATACATATACATATACATATACATATACATATACATATACATATACATATACATATACATATACATATACATATACATATACATATACATATACATATACATATACATATACATATACATATACATATACATATACATATACATATACATATACATATACATATACATATACATATACATATACATATACATATACATATACATATACATATACATATACATATACATATACATATACATATACATATACATATACATATACATATACATATACATATACATATACATATACATATACATATACATATACATATACATATACATATACATATACATATACATATACATATACATATACATATACATATACATATACATATACATATACATATACATATACATATACATATACATATACATATACATATACATATACATATACATATACATATACATATACATATACATATACATATACATATACATATACATATACATATACATATACATATACATATACATATACATATACATATACATATACATATACATATACATATACATATACATATACATATACATATACATATACATATACATATACATATACATATACATATACATATACATATACATATACATATACATATACATATACATATACATATACATATACATATACATATACATATACATATACATATACATATACATATACATATACATATACATATACATATACATATACATATACATATACATATACATATACATATACATATACATATACATATACATATACATATACATATACATATACATATACATATACATATACATATACATATACATATACATATACATATACATATACATATACATATACATATACATATACATATACATATACATATACATATACATATACATATACATATACATATACATATACCTACATACATATACATATACATATACATATACATATACATATACATATACATATACATATACATATACATATACATATACATATACATATACATATACATATACATATACATATACATATACATATACATATACATATACATATACATATACATATACATATACATATACATATACATATACATATACATATACATATACATATACATATACATATACATATACATATACATATACATATACATATACATATACATATACATATACATATACATATACATATACATATACATATACATATACATATACATATACATATACATATACATATACATATACATATACATATACATATACATATACATATACATATACATATACATATACATATACATATACATATACATATACATATACATATACATATACATATACATATACATATACATATACATATACATATACATATACATATACATATACATATACATATACATATACATATACATATACATATACATATACATATACATATACATATACATATACATATACATATACATATACATATACATATACATATACATATACATATACATATACATATACATATACATATACATATACATATACATATACATATACATATACATATACATATACATATACATATACATATACATATACATATACATATACATATACATATACATATACATATACATATACATATACATATACATATACATATACATATACATATACATATACATATACATATACATATACATATACATATACATATACATATACATATACATATACATATACATATACATATACATATACATATACATATACATATACATATACATATACATATACATATACATATACATATACATATACATATACATATACATATACATATACATATACATATACATATACATATACATATACATATACATATACATATACATATACATATACATATACATATACATATACATATACATATACATATACATATACATATACATATACATATACATATACATATACATATACATATACATATACATATACATATACATATACATATACATATACATATACATATACATATACATATACATATACATATACATATACATATACATATACATATACATATACATATACATATACATATACATATACATATACATATACATATACATATACATATACATATACATATACATATACATATACATATACATATACATATACATATACATATACATATACATATACATATACATATACATATACATATACATATACATATACATATACATATACATATACATATACATATACATATACATATACATATACATATACATATACATATACATATACATATACATATACATATACATATACATATACATATACATATACATATACATATACATATACATATACATATACATATACATATACATATACATATACATATACATATACATATACATATACATATACATATACATATACATATACATATACATATACATATACATATACATATACATATACATATACATATACATATACATATACATATACATATACATATACATATACATATACATATACATATACATATACATATACATATACATATACATATACATATACATATACATATACATATACATATACATATACATATACATATACATATACATATACATATACATATACATATACATATACATATACATATACATATACATATACATATACATATACATATACATATACATATACATATACATATACATATACATATACATATACATATACATATACATATACATATACATATACATATACATATACATATACATATACATATACATATACATATACATATACATATACATATACATATACATATACATATACATATACATATACATATACATATACATATACATATACATATACATATACATATACATATACATATACATATACATATACATATACATATACATATACATATACATATACATATACATATACATATACATATACATATACATATACATATACATATACATTATACATATACATATACATATACATATACATATACATATACATATACATATACATATACATATACATATACATATACATATACATATACATATACATATACATATACATATACATATACATATACATATACATATACATATACATATACATATACATATACATATACATATACATATACATATACATATACATATACATATACATATACATATACATATACATATACATATACATATACATATACATATACATATACATATACATATACATATACATATACATATACATATACATATACATATACATATACATATACATATACATATACATATACATATACATATACATATACATATACATATACATATACATATACATATACATATACATATACATATACATATACATATACATATACATATACATATACATATACATATACATATACATATACATATACATATACATATACATATACATATACATATACATATACATATACATATACATATACATATACATATACATATACATATACATATACATATACATATACATATACATATACATATACATATACATATACATATACATATACATATACATATACATATACATATACATATACATATACATATACATATACATATACATATACATATACATATACATATACATATACATATACATATACATATACATATACATATACATATACATATACATATACATATACATATACATATACATATACATATACATATACATATACATATACATATACATATACATATACATATACATATACATATACATATACATATACATATACATATACATATACATATACATATACATATACATATACATATACATATACATATACATATACATATACATATACATATACATATACATATACATATACATATACATATACATATACATATACATATACATATACATATACATATACATATACATATACATATACATATACATATACATATACATATACATATACATATACATATACATATACATATACATATACATATACATATACATATACATATACATATACATATACATATACATATACATATACATATACATATACATATACATATACATATACATATACATATACATATACATATACATATACATATACATATACATATACATATACATATACATATACATATACATATACATATACATATACATATACATATACATATACATATACATATACATATACATATACATATACATATACATATACATATACATATACATATACATATACATATACATATACATATACATATACATATACATATACATATACATATACATATACATATACATATACATATACATATACATATACATATACATATACATATACATATACATATACATATACATATACATATACATATACATATACATATACATATACATATACATATACATATACATATACATATACATATAATACATATACATATACATATACATATACATATACATATACATATACATATACATATACATATACATATACATATACATATACATATACATATACATATACATATACATATACATATACATATACATATACATATACATATACATATACATATACATATACATATACATATACATATACATATACATATACATATACATATACATATACATATACATATACATATACATATACATATACATATACATATACATATACATATACATATACATATACATATACATATACATATACATATACATATACATATACATATACATATACATATACATATACATATACATATACATATACATATACATATACATATACATATACATATACATATACATATACATATACATATACATATACATATACATATACATATACATATACATATACATATACATATACATAGACATATACATATACATATACATATACATATACATATACATATACATATACATATACATATACATATACATATACATATACATATACATATACATATACATATACATATACATATACATAGACATATACATATACATATACATATACATATACATATACATATACATATACATATACATATACATATACATATACATATACATATACATAGACATATACATAGACATATACATATACATATACATATACATATACATATACATATACATATACATATACATAGACATATACATATACATATACATATACATATACATAGACATATACATATACATATACATATACATATACATATACATATACATATACATATACATAGACATATACATATACATATACATATACATATACATATACATATACATATACATATACATATACATATACATATACATATACATATACATATACATATACATATACATATACATATACATATACATATACATATACATATACATATACATAGACATATACATATACATATACATATACATATACATATACATATACATATACATATACATAGACATATACATATACATATACATATACATATACATATACATATACATATACATATACATATACATATACATAGACATATACATATACATATACATATACATATACATATACATATACATATACATAGACATATACATATACATATACATATACATATACATATACATATACATATACATATACATATACATATACATATACATATACATATACATATACATATACATATACATATACATATACATATACATATACATATACATATACATATACATATACATATACATATACATATACATATACATATACATATACATATACATATACATATACATATACATATACATATACATATACATATACATATACATATACATATACATATACATATACATATACATATACATATACATATACATATACATATACATATACATATACATATACATATACATATACATATACATATACATATACATATACATATACATATACATATACATAGACATATACATATACATATACATATACATATACATATACATATACATATACATATACATATACATATACATATACATATACATATACATATACATATACATATACATATACATATACATATACATATACATATACATATACATATACATATACATATACATATACATATACATATACATATACATATACATATACATATACATATACATATACATATACATATACATATACATATACATATACATAT
Source organism: Pollenia amentaria (assembly GCA_943735925.1). Lineage (NCBI taxonomy): Eukaryota > Metazoa > Arthropoda > Insecta > Diptera > Polleniidae > Pollenia > Pollenia amentaria. Next base: position 83,678,698 of record OX031007.1, on the reverse strand, counting down.
ACATATACATATACATATACATATACATATACATATACATATACATATACATATACATATATATATGCACAGCGTCTATTCAGCGAACAGAGTTTCGGGCTTGCACATAAAAGGCGGACATTTGCATAATTGGCGAACAGTCCGCCAAATGATCATGTGCCTTGAGCATATTCACCGGACACGTCAATTTTCCCAAAAATTTTTTAATTTTTTTTTTTTTTACTTTTTTTTACTTTATTTAACTACACCGTGGTTATATATCGATCAATTTCTATTAAAACTTCGATATATAAGGTTTAAGTGCGTTA